>BSBK01010792.1:0-235000 GCA_027943335.1 Chamaecyparis obtusa | reverse complement strand
ACTATCGAGTGACAATAAAATCACTGAGCATGCCAAGCATCATCGAGCACCAATGTCGACTAAGCACCGCAAGCATGACCGAGTAACAATTTCATCGAGTGCCAGGGACTGCCAAGTTCCTTCAATGACCGAGACCATTGGTCAAGGCTACAATTGAGTAACACCGGCCAAAATACTAGTCCTATTGAAATATATGCTAAAGAAAATAGTGATTTCATTTGGAAGATGTTTTTTGATGGATCATGTAGTAAAAATGGTAATAGAGCAGGTGTAGTCTTTATATCCCCAAATGGAAAATCCTCTAAATATTCCTTTTTGTTAGCTTTTGAATGTACTAATAATAACGTAGAATATGAAGCACTCCTACTAAGTCTAAAATAGCAAGTAAGCATGGTATAAAAATTCTTTCTATTTATGGTGATTCTGAATTAGTTATTTCTCAGATTAGGGATAAATTTATTACTAAGAATCAAACCCTAAAAAGGTACAAGAATGAAGTTTGGGATTCCATAGAAATTTTTTATTCTTTTTCGATAACATGGATAGATAGGTCTGAGAATATCCTTGCTAATTTCATGGCTAACCTAGCAATTTCATGGCTAACCTAGCAGTTAAGCATAATGATATTCCATGTGAAGATATTGCATAGTAGAGATCAAACCAAGGCCATCAATACCTGATAACATTCATAATTGGAAAATCTTTGAAGATGATAGAGACATTATAAAGTTTCTTTCATGTGAGGAAAGGTACGAAGATGAATCTATTGATTTAAATGCTTATGTTGAAGAAATAGAAGAAAAAGATACTTTATTCGGAAAAGATGTAATTCAACTTAAAACTAACAAAATTCCTAAAGGCCTTGTTGCACTAGAAAAAATGTTTGATAGTAAAGATTCTAGTAGTAAGGTTAAAATGGAAAATACTAATATAGAGGAAGTGGAAAAAATAAATTTAGGAAATGAACATACTCCTAAAGAAATTTTCATTGGTAAAAAGTTAACTCCTAAAATCAGATATGATATTGTTAGTTTGTTAAGAAATTATAGACGTGTTTTCTTGGTCCTATGATGATCTTAAGGCTTATAGAGAGGATTTATTCCAACATGAAATACCCTTAAGACCTGATGCAAAGCCTTTTAGACAAAGGCATACAGTGATGAATCCAACTTTGGTTCCTAAGATGAAGGAGGAACTCATTAAGATGAGGGATGTTGGTATCATAAAACCGATTAGACACTCTACTTGGGTTTCAAATTTGGTACCCGTTAGGAAGAAGAACAAAGATATTAGGCTTTGTGTGGACTTCAAAAATCTGAACATATCTTCGTTAAAGGACAATTATACATTACCAAACATGGAGGCATTAGTATAGAAGGTTATAGGAAATGAATTATTATCCATGATGGATGGGTTCTCTGGGTAAAATCATGTTAAAGTTAAAGAAGAAGAACAATACAAAACAACATTCACTACACCATGGGGTACATATGTTTATGCAAGAATGCCATTTGGACTTACAAACACAGGAGCTACTTTTCAGAGGGCCATGGATGTGGCTTTTGGGGATTTCATTGATATTATCATAGTAATATATCAAGATGACATCATAACTTATTCCAAGAAAGCTAAAGATCATTGCAAGAATCTAGAGAAAATCTTCAAAAGAGACCTTGAATATGGAGTATCCTTAAACCCAAACAAATGTCATTTTGGGGTAGCCAAGGGTAAACTCCTTGGTCATATTGTTTCCAAGGAAGGAGTCAGAATAGATCCAGAAAGAATTGAAGCAATTGATAGGGTTCAGATCCCTAAGAATGTTAAGGGAATTCAATCTTTCCTTGGACAAATCAACTTTGTAATGTGGTTTGTCCCAAAAATTTTACAAATCATAAAACCTATTGAAAAGATGTAAAAAAAAGATTCAATTATAAATTGGATAGATGAGGTCTTAGAAGCATTTTCTAATATTACGAAAGCAATCAAGGAGGTGCTAGTTTTGAGGTCTCCTAATTTTTCCAAACCATTTTAGTTGTTCTCCTTTGCTTCTTTCCACACCGTAGCAACAGTCTTGTTACAAAAAAATGATGAAGGATATGAGCAACCAATAGCATTTTTTAGTAAAACTCTACAATTTTTTGAGCTAAGTTATGACATACATGAAAAATAGGCCTATGCATTAGTTAAATCAATGAAATCATTTAGACCTTATCTAGTTGGAGCTAAGATTGTGGCATACGTACCTAATGTAGCAACTAAGGATATCTTGAGGCAATTAGAAGTCACTGGTAAAAGATGTTGATGGATCAATCAGATTCAGGAATTCAATATTGAGATTCAGATCACTAAGTTAATCAGAGGACAAGGATTGGCTAAACTTATGGCAGAAACAAATTTGGATGCAGCACAAGTAAACCAAGTAGATTTAGAAAGTGCAGAAATGAGCATCGAGTAGTGTCCATGGTACACAGACATAGTATATTTCTTAAAACATATGAAGTATCATGAAGGTCTAAATAATAATCAGAGAAGAACCATAAAGTTAGAAGCATCCAGATATGTGTTGATTCAAGGAGACCTATATTAGAAAAATAATGACCATGTCCTCCTATTCTATCTAGACACCTATTAGGCCAAGTCAGTTATTAAGGATTTACATGATGGGGTATGCGATAGTCATTTTTTGGCTAAGACAACAGCTCACAAGATATTGAAATCCGGGTATTACTGGCCTCATGTTTTTAAATATTGTTATGATTATGTTAGAAAGTGTGAGTCCTATCAGAAGTTCTCCGGAAAACTGAAATATAATGGTGCTTTACCACTTATTCTATTACAAACTGAGGAATGTTTCAAAATGTGGGGAATAGACTTTATTGGGGAAATTTTAGATGCTTCAAGTGAAGGTCACAGATGGATATTGGTTGTGACAAACTACTTTACAAAGTGGGTTAAAGCTATACCCATAAGGTAGGCTACAAGAAAAGTGGTCATCAAGTTTTTGATGGGCAATATACTTACTAGATTTGGAGTACCTTATAAGATTCTTTGTGACAATGGCATATACTTCAGATCTAAGGAATTTTCAGACTTTTGTGAAAAATATGGCATCAACCTATCGTACTCATATCCATATCATCCACAAGGGAATGGTCAAGTAAAATCAAGAAATAAGAATATACTAAAGATTATCAGAAGAATGTTGAGTAACAATAAAAAGGCCAGGGACTCAAAGCTAAATCTATCTTTACGGGCAGATAGAGTAATAGTGAAAAGATTGACGGGTTTTTCTCCTTATGAGTTGGTTTATGGGAAACAAGCAAGGTTAGTGTTGAATAATCTCCTGCCAGTTTACAAATCCATTTAGGAAGAAGAACTTGAGGATTTAAACTCTATGGAAGACCGATTGAGCTAGTTATCAAAGTTAGATGAAATGAGAAGAATAGCACAAGAAAGGAATCTTCATCAACAACGACAGATTAAGACCCTACATGATAAAAGAGGATCAATAGACCTTTTAGAGAAGGTGATTGTGTATTGAAATGGAATGCAAAAGACCAAGACAAAGGAAAAAAATGGTAAGTTTGAGGCATTGTGGCTAGGACCTTACATGGTAATCTCGAAAGTAGGTGAGAATTCATATTATCTATAGGACACTGATGAAGTCATTCAGGAGTTCCCTACTCATGGTCAATATTTGAAGCCTTTTTTCTCTTAAAACAGGAAGTATTCTCCAACTTGTATATTACTATTTTTATTTCATTTAAGCATCATGTTTCTTTTCTCATTGTGGTCTTCTTTTCTAGAGATAACTAGGATCTCGCTACATCTAGGCATGTATGCACGTTCCCAATAAGAGCCATTGTTGACACTAAAAATTTCACGTCCTAAAGGAACAGAACATCGGGGAAGTATAATATATATTTTTCATATTTTATAATTTTCCTTTGATAAAAAACTAAAATAGATAAATGGCATATATGTTTGTCATTCTCTATTTTTCATATATTAAGTTATTAATTGTTTTAGTTCAAATTATTTAATGTATATTCTTTTGAAATAAAATTATTCTAAAAATGATAAATAAAATAAAAAGACGGTGACAGGGAGTTGAACACTCAACCTCTCAAGTTGACCTTTTTCCTAGCTATCTACCCTCCTACTATAGGACCCTTCCATTTCCCTCATCTTGGTAAGAACACTCTGGTAAGCACTATTGTTATTTCTTGCAAAAATTTTGGTAGATTTTATGCAAAGTTAGTAGATGTCTTGACTGTAGTTCATCAACTTAATTAGAATAGATCTCATCTTCAAATGAATTCATGGAATATGTTAATTTAAGACATAGTTTTGAAGTAATATTACCTTTAGTTAACTATTGTGGTATTAGAACATGAAGGTGTAAACCTGTGCTTACATGATAGAATTAATATTACTCTAAGATGCTTCGAAATTACATCTAAAATTATAATAAGGAGCTTATGTGGACTAGATTATTGCCCTAATGAATAATTATGGTTAAGCTAGGAAATGATGTACAAATAAAACTCTTATTGCACTTTCATGTAATTATGGATTTAATAGTTAATTCAATTTGTTCAAAGTGTATTATTGTAGAATTCGAACATCCTAGCAAATCAGATTAGACAATTAATTGCTATGAACTAGAGGTGAAACTATAATGAATGGTTAGGTTACTTAACCTTGAGTTAAAATGAGAAGTTGGAAATAGCATTGATAACTATTTTACCATAGTCCCTATTATACCCTAAGGCAAGATTAATAAAGAAGGGTTGATAATTATGTGACTTTAACTTTAGGTCACGATGTTTATTCAAAATTAAATCTTACTTTTGACAATTGAGAAGGTTATAATTTCTTGATAGAATAAGATTAGTTCAATAAAGCAAATAGTGAGGATTTCATAGATTGAAATTATGAATCAATTGTGATTTGAAGCATTTTGAAATTTAGTATATTAAGAGAATTGATGGATTCCTTAGAAGATAACTCGTTACCTAACTTGAAAGCGTATTGATAAAATGAAAGTTAAGTTTTTATTTTATTTTGATCATGCTCTGATTATTATTGGAATACTGATAATTGCATTGAGTGTGTAGGACTAAAACCATGTAAAGGGGAAATCAAGCTATTTTGTGTGTGCCTCCCATGACACCAAAATTCATGTCCTAAAGGGGGACTAGGCCTATTTTGATGTGTCATATTTATTTATCATTTTTTGTGAAGAGAAAGGGGTTATGTGAATTTAGTTTCTTTTTAAATTTACTTGGTATTAAGGAAGTTGTCACATCTCCTTAAATCAACTCTAGTACAAATTGGTCTTCCCCATACCTCTACCTTGGTTAGGACACACATGGGAAGTCACATCTCCTTAAATCTCGGATTTCACTTTTAGGTTGGGTTTTGAGGGGTCAAATTGACCCAGAGGGAGTTGTTTTACGTAAAAATGGTAGGCCCATGGGTTATACCTATCGGTAAGGGTCCTTTTAACCATAGGACACCCTAGAGCCACCTTGGGAAGCCCTCCAAAAGCGGGCTTTTGTCAAATGACGAAAATAAAAATCACATGTAAAACTTCATGAGTCAAAAAAGTTTCCAACTCTCTTCCCCATTCACCTTTTTTGTAGTACCACCTTAGGAAAGTTGTAAGGTTTTGGGAAGGTCACCCAATGAGAAGTTGAAAACTCTCCCAAGGGCATGGGAGAGTGTGAGAAGCCTATTTTAGTGGAAAACTTGGATGGTGTTGCCTAATCACCCACTCTCCAACTTTGGAGACAATCTAGGAGCTAGGAGAAAGATAGAGAAGAAAAAGGGAAGACTCACTTGAACTCTCTACCATAACTTTAGGTGAAGGTATGTGCACCTCAACCTCCATTAATGGATTTTATGCATTTTATGAGTTCATATGAGTAGGAAGGTGTTTCAGTTTGTATATGTGTGTTGTGAGTTATTGTTGTTATGCTTTATGTAAGTCCTTGAGTTCATTCATGAGAGTATTGTGGGGGCAAGTGTTTTGAATCTCTTGTGTCGTAGTGATGAATGTTTGTTAGGTGAGCTAAGGATGAATCATGGTTGTTTTTGCTTGAAGTTATTATCTCCTTCTTGTTGAGTGGGTCTTACTAGATCCTTGTTGTGAATGGCCATGTAAAAAAAAGGGTTGTTGTAATCCTTGTGTGAGGGAAAGAATGAGGTATATGTTGTTGTTTCTTGAAGTAATGTGATGTGTGCAATATATGAGGGATGTATGGGTGTTTCTTTTTGGCTTTATTTCCCCTTGCTCAGGGGTTGGCTAGGGCCTATGAGGTCTCATGATGCCATATGGTAGGAAGGAGAGTACCATAGTTTTGCTAGTCAGTTTTGTTTTCTTGCAGGTTTTTCAAGATATCTTTGTTGGACCAGGTCAGGGATATGAAAGAATGTAGTGTTTGTGAATTCCCTCAAAGTGGTTTTGGGTGTAAAGTGTACCTTGTAAAAATGTAATATAAGTCTTTGTCACTTCTTTTTCTTCTTGTAAGATCTTGTCAAACAGAGACTCCTTGTAAAGATTTGTAGTAACTTTTTAATGGTAATAATTTCACAATTAATACACCTTACATAACAATATGATTCACCTTGCATATGTTTCATGGTTAATTAACATGTTCACATCCTAGTACACAATATTTCAAGAAGTAGGGGTACAATTTCAATAAAGTAATACTAACATGTAAATGTATTGGGATACTATAGAAGAAATATGAAATTAGTATCAAACATGACGTTGGTCTCAAATGATTTATGAGAAACCTGAAAATGATAAGGATATGTAAAATGACTTGGACAGAGGAATGTTATGAATATTGTGTAAGGATAGAAATGTAAACATAGTATGTAATCCCTTGTAAATGTGATTGAACCTGTACCAGTGCTTGTAACGAGTGTTGTGATGAAACCAGTGCTTGCTTTGTGCTGTATGGAGTGATGTGAAGGAGCATCACCCATGAGATATCTGCTTGTTATGGGTATGGGGGCACCATATCCACTATATGTTGGCACTTGTGCGTATGTGTGTTAGCTCACTGAGTTATAGCTTGCAGGGTAATTTGTTCTAGGGTAGTGTTACTACCTATCCCTTGGGTAGCACGTGAGGTGTATGTCAGGCAACACAAAGCGACCTTAGCTTCCACTACTCGAGTTTCTTGGGTAGCACGTATGGTGTATGTCTAGCAACATGAGGTGACATGAGCTTCAACTATTCAAGGGATGGAGTAGGAGACACTATCCTCTGGTTCCCCCACAAGGACTCAGTATGTGTAGGGGTGGTAGTAGCCACAAAGTTTCTTGGTTATTAGGGTATTGTGTACGCATTATAGCGATGTGAAGTGATGCCAGCTTCCACTAACCAAGGAATGTACTCACTACTTCCCCTTATATGGACCCAAGTACATGGTTCATATGTGTATATCCCTTATCCCCATAGTTTGTGCATTGTACCAATATTCAATGTGAGACTCATGGATAGATTGGACATTATTGATGATTCATAGCTTCACATATATTCATTGTGGTCCACCATGAGGCAGGAAGTGTATGCCCTGCTATGATTATTCCATACCGCACATGTTCTGACATGTTGCATGAGGTACGATGCCACACCTCACTGATGTTTTGACATAGTGTTGGGTGATGATGTCATGTTGCTGATGGTAGTGAGCTGAGCTTGAGGAAATGATGCCATGTACATAGGTATGTGAAGGCACAATATATGTATGTTATGTATTCCTACTTGATGCAGAGCGATTGGGAGACGCTTTCATGCTTGTAGAGGGGTGCCCATGGATGCTCAGTCATTGGACGTGGTAGGCATATGGGAGGGTCCCTAGCCATGTATACCTCTAGCTATATTGATGACGCTGGGGGTATCACTATTTGGAGTGTGTCCTATGCATGTCATATCTGCAAGGAACACTACCATATGATATATTACCAGCATATGCATTATTGTTTATGCCATGTGGTTAGAGACTATTGGGTCGCCACATGAAGGGCTATTGTGACAGCCAAGCGATGTTCCCTCCTTCCTTGTTGGTGACTATGTATGGTCACACAATGATGTGTTGTGCCTTTTTATGATGATTTTTGTTTCTTGTGTGGACCAACAGTTGTTTATTTTTGTTGTGAAGGTTTAGCCACAATTTTTGGAAATTCATGATACAATGATTTATTGTTGCTAAAACTTTATTTATATTATTTAATGTTGAATTTGGTAACTTATTTTACTCTTGTTTATAACTTTGGTGGCTAAACTATTTTCCTTGGTGTTATTCGAATGTTGGTCCTATGTAGTAATGTGATTCCTCACCAAGGATGCAGGAGGTAGACTTGGTGAGTGTATGTGAGGAAGAAGACATAGGGGACCCTTGAGTATGGGGGTATGTGAGGCTGTTATGCAGCTAGTATCCACTATTGCCTTAGAGTGGTGACTATTGCTTGGAGGTTTTGTTATATGTATCATTGGATTATGGATTTCAGATTATGAGTCAGATGAGATCATTGTGTATACCCGAAGGACTGGACTATGTTTGCTCCTGAGCCCTCTATTTTAATGTGTACTCCTGATGATGTGGACTATTGTGTGATGGTGTGGATTTTTATCTTCTTATGTTTAGAGAGATGTCATATAAAATTAAAGAAAGTGACATGAATATTTGCATTTACAATACCATGTGTGGTGATTATGATGTCATTTGTGCTAATGAATGTTGGAAAGGAGAATTTTTGTAATATTAAACTTTTCCATGGGAAAATGGCACAATTGTGAGAATGCTAGTGTCTACAAGAATATCTATGTGATTAATCTTGCTATTCTTGTCATACATCATTCTATGGTAGAGGTTTTTATGGAAATTTTGAATGAGTTTGTAGGAATTTCTGAAAACATGAAAGATGTTAATAAAATATAATAAAAATTGTTATTAAGTGTTACTATAAGGCTCGGGTACACCATCTACTTAGGCATTAAAACTTGTTTAAATTGTGTTATTATGTACCTTTCTTGTGAAAATTGGAAGAGGACTAGAAAATGATTTTTTTTTTTTACAAACAGTTGCCTCCAAGATGATTACAAATAATTTTTGCATAAAAATGTGGTTATATTATTGTTTATGAAGAAAATGCATAGTTGTTTCTAGATGCTAACATGCAGGAAATTAGTACCATGAATCAAGTTAATGACATGGAAATTGATAGAAATACTACTTGAGCGTGTTAGTGCAACCTTGTGACTTCCAAGAGTAAGTTGAGACCTAGGAGGGGAGGATGTAGGACCCCTCCATTTCCCTCATCTTGGTAAGAACACTCTAGTAAGCACTATTGTTATTTCTTGCAATACTTTCGGTAGATTTTATGCGAAGTTAGTAGATATCTTAATTTTAGTTCATCAACTTAATTAGAATAGATTTCATCTTCAAATGAATTCATGGAATATGTTAATTTAAGACATAGTTTTGAAGTAATATTAATTATTCAATTATTGTTTTACAAAGATTTTCTTTTCTAGCTTAGTACTTTAAAAATTATTTTGTAAAAATAGAATACTTGAGATAATCAAATGAGTTGGTAAAGAAATTAAAACTAGTTGATTAAGAAATTCAAATCTTATTGTTAATCAAGACGTCTCATAAAATTGATTTTTTTTTAGAGAATTGATCACTAAAAACAAGTTGATTTTATGAAGGGATTGTTTATATTATTAAATTGTATTTATGTATTTTCTTTAGAATTTTTAGTTATATAGAAAACATCTATATGTGTGTACCAACTATCAATGTATATGTATACATATAGATGTCTATTAGCTAATAGTGGAAAGTCATATTTAAGATATAGAATTTTGAATCATTGTGGACTAAACCAAATTTTGCATGATATTCAAACTATATGATGCACCTTGATCTTAATCTATTTTGTCCATGTAGACTTACTTGGATGTTAAAACACTTTTTGTTATAATAGATTAAAAAAATATATATTTTAGTTAAATCATTAAGCACTGGTTACTAAAGAATTATTAGTTATGTATATATTTATTCTTTAACATATACAAAAATATTAGTTTATTAATATACAAAAATTGCACATTTTTATCTTTAAAAAAAAAAATCCAACAATATAAGCATTATTTATCATTAGATATTTATTATGTTAATATATTAATCTTTAATTACATCTTATTTAAGAATGGATAAAATATAATATAAAAGTGTATTTTATCTATATTTTCAACAATTAAAAAAAAAACAATAATATACCTCTCTCACAACCCTAAAATGATATTTTTTGTGGGATAATACCATATTTTTTGGGAAAAAAAAAGGGGGGGGAGAGCTTACTGGGAAGGACCGCTGCCACAGTGAGGAAATACAGAGATTTTTTTATAGGGGATTTTCTTTTTTGATGGAGATTACTCTTGATTTGCTCATGAAGATCTTGACAGTCTTATTCTCAATTTGGAACCAGTAAGCTCAATCATTTTCCATTTCTTCTTGAAACTAGGAGTATCTTTATTTTATTGCAAGAATATAAGGGTTTCCTGTGATTCATTGTTAAAAGAAATAATGGAAGATGTTCATCCATCTGAGTATTTGTTTTTCTTTTAAAATGACAATGAGGGTATCTTTGGGGCTTCACTATTTAAATTTTGTAATAGATCTTTTATTTTTTCCTTCAATGGATGTTATCTATTGTTGTTTGCATAAGAATGCAAGTTCCACTACTTTGAGGGTTTTCACCATATTCTTGCCATATCTGATTTACTTTTCTGTACACTACCTGGGTTTTTATTTATTTTTATTCTTTTTGGAATATGAAGCAACAGACAAATTTCTGATTTAAATTCATTCCCTTGAGATGCAAAATATAACCTTCAAATCCTCATTGTTATGCTCTTTTTTCTTTAGAAAATTTTTCTTCTTGTTTGAATGACCGCATGAGGGTTTTAATTGAGCACGATTTCTAGCTTTTCTGGGTTTTTTTTTTGTTTCCTTTCATAGCTGTGATTTTCAAAACCCTCTGTACACATATTTACCAGCAAAATAATTGTCTTATGTTGGTCATCACATCGTGGCACTTATATTTGTTGTCCCTCACATATTTTCTTATGTAAATAATGGCTTTCATATGAAGTGGAATTTATGTCTTTCCTCTGATCTATGTGCATAATCTCAGAAGAAATAATAAAAATTAAGTTTTGTCTCTTGTAGCATCCCTCTTAAAGCATAGAGATATGATGAAGGGTGCTCCCCTTAATACCACAAACACATAACAGACATAGAGAAACAATAACAACAATATGCAAGAACAAAAAATTGGCTTCTTATTATCTCCACAAATGTGGAATTACAAACTTTCAGAATTACAATATGCAAAGCCACATGGGCATTCCCTTACAATATTCTGTAGGACAAAGCCTCGAACTATTACCCAGATCTACTACCCAGAACTATTCTGAACTGCCTAAGACAATAATATAGCCTTCCTTATATAGGCAATTATCCACCGCCTGGGAAGGTTCCAGAATTTTAGCCAATAAGGCCGACCAAACTTAGAATTATTTTATTTTACATTTTATTACATCATAGTTGGCTCAAGATAACCTTTGAAACCCGAACAGAAATTTTCAAGAAAATTATTTTCCGCCATTTCAGGTTGCCCAACTTCCGAAGACCATAAGTCATCACCAGTTGACCCGATCAGCTATTATAACCCCATTTCAGAAATGCCACGAAGCGCTCTACGGGCTTGACTCACGCAAGCGCCCATCACCCAAATTTTTGACCTCATCCAGGGCTTCTAAAGCCTTCAAAACTGAGTTCAAAGTTTCTGTACCCTACTGCCAATACCGAAAATCTTCAATATCTTCCAATATACACTTGATCTGGCAATGAAACTTTACTGGCAGACTTATATGACCAAAAGGAACCTCCAAGAAAGAAATCAGATCATTCTGAGCACATACGAAAAATTACCAAAAATAGTAACTTTCCATAAATAGCAGCTTTGCACAAAATAGCACTTAATGAATACAAAAACAGAAATATTTTTGGGTGATGCAAGATTGCTCTTACACCCAGGATGCTCCTGCATCAAGATATGGGAATTCTACTAATATTTATGCACTCTCAATGTTCAAAATGAAAGTTCTTTCATCCACTTTTAGCCTCTTTTTTTTTCCTTCTTTTTAATCTCTGTTGCTGGCACCTTTCAACCACAATTCTTTTACTTGTCCTTATTTGCGGTTTGGGCATACTGTAGGTGGAACAACTTATGAAATTTTGGTGATAACGTTTCTTTTAAAACTTTTAGTTGGAGTTCATTTTATTTTAGTAATGTCTAATATTTCCTATGTATATCCTTGTCTTCTCTTTAGAATCCTAATACCCTCTTAGAGATTCTATTCTCTATTTCAAAGATTCCCTACTTATTAATAATGTTTTCCTTTCTTTGTCTCCTAGAATTAATAATTAGATGGAGTCTAAATTGGTTAGTAGGATTACTTTACTATTCTTATCTTGGCATATTTAGAGAATGTTTACTCTTTATCTAAGAATGTTTTGGGTTGTTTAAAAAGCTTATAAATGACTATTTATAATCTCTAGCTTTATTTATTTATTTATTTATTTTTCATTTCACTGGAATAGATATTAATTACATATGAATTGGTTCATCTACTTTATTTTCATATAGGAAAATTTTCTCAAATAATCTTGTAAATTCTCTATAGACTATCTAACTGGTTCTATATTATTTGATTGATTAAGAAATACATATATATTATAATTATGCTAGTTAATATATATTATTTAATTAGTTCATATTGCTAATTATAAATATGTACTTAAATTACTTTATGAATGTAAAGTAATTATAGTTAAGAATGGAATGTTCTCTCAACAAAGGTAGAGGTAAATGCAATTATGTTTATGTTAAAATTTTAATTAGAAATTGTTTATCGATATTTTGACCATTTTGTTATCCAAATAATTTAAATTAAGCTAGATAGTGATCAACCTTTTTATGTATGGAATCATCTAGTCTAGAAAGTGATTAAGCCTTAATAAGTTTATTTTGTTAGAAAATGGTTAATCTTAATTCAAATAAGAGAGAACACTAAAATGTATAATTAACGGTGACATTAAGAAGTCTATGTTAGAAATTCACTACATGTGTATTAAAGTAGAGATATATGTTCAAATAGGGATGACAATGATTATAGCAGATAACATAGTTACTCGTATCATAGTAACCTAGTTATGCGATGGAAGTCTCCCTCTGGTATCATAGTAACCTCTCCAGTCAGCATTTTTGATTGCCTCTGGTATCCCATGAGGACCCTTGAGCCATGTCAGTTATCTTGGATCTCAAGATGTCACCCCTGGACCCTGATGAAGATATTGTGATTGTTTTATAATCTTGCTTATATGATCTTTTGTTTGATAGTTTGAGATCCAATGGTCAAACTACGAAGTCTCTGAGCATGAACGTAGGCAAGGCCATCCAAGATGAGCCCCTGAGATGATATTAGGTCCAGCCCCTTAGGGTTTTTTTTTCTTTAAGCCTTGGATACAAATAATTCCCTCCCTCTTAGTGATGTTTTATTTATATAATATATTGATGGAAATTTTAATTGTGATTATTTATGTAATGTTTCGTATATAGAAGATAGATGTATGTGCATATACAGGTGCAGAGACATGCAGAAGAATGATGATCACACAACTTGGGTATGAAGCGTTTAGATTTGTTTAATCAAATGGTTACAAGTATAAATCTAATTATCATTCCTCCTATTTATGTTATATCAAATATTAGTGCGTAAAGTGTTGGAAACAATTGTCTGAAGGAAATTGCTACTCAAATTATGTATTGTCCTTGATGACACATAATGTCATAGTCCGCAGCAATCAGTTCCTACCGAGCTCAGTCGGTCTGCTAGACAGGAAGATTAGTGCTTACCGAGTCCACTCGGTCACCAAAGGAAAGTTAGCATTTACTGAGTTTAGTCGGTCGTCAAAGGAAATTCAGCATTTATCGAGTTCAGTCGGTCGTCAAAGGAAATTCAGCATTTACCGAGTTCAGTCGGTCGTCAAAGGAAATTCAGCATTTACCAAGTTCAGTCGGTTGTCGAAGAAAAGTTAGTGTTTACCGAGTTCAGTCGGTTATCGAAGGTAAAGGATTGTCAGTGCTTACCGAGTTCCCTCGGTCTCCAAAAGATTGTAAAAGTTATGGTCACCGAGCACTGTCGGCCCTTGAAGGATTTTTGCAAATAAAGTTTTCTTAATTCAGCCGACTGTTATGCTAAGTAATGTCGATTTGACAAATCTTAAATCATATAAATAAAAGGTCAAATGTGAAAAATAAAAGAAAATATAGCAGAAGATTTAAAAAGAAGAAAAGCAGAAAAGGTGTGTGCAAATTTGTGAAGGATGATCAGATATCCTTGAGGTGCAGCAAAGATTTATTCGATCAGGAAGGATCACACTTATGCAGAACAGAGATCTGTAATCAACAAGGTAGTTGCATTATTATACAGGTCATTTTCATTGTTACCTTTTTACCATTGTAATAGTGAATTCTAAATCTCTTAACCAAGTTGGTTTAACAACCATATTGTAAATCCTCTAACAAGGTGACAATTCCATTGAATTGTTTTCAAGACCTCTTACCAGGCCACTCCTAGCAGGGTGATTAAATCCTCTAACAAGGTCACACCTAACAGTGTGTTTTGTAACCTTTTACCGGGTTGGCTTCTAACCGGGCATCACTTCAGAAAAGTGAAAATCAGTATCTAGATACATTGGTGGTTTTTCCCATATTGGGTTTCCATGTTAAATCTTGTGTCTCTTGTGTTCTTAATTGCTATCTCAATCATATACATGTGCTGATGAATATCTAAAGATAATTTTGCTAATACTTTCTGCATCTTCAAAGTTACTGCAATCTATTTACCGAGTGCTAAAATAGATAATATTTTTTAAGATAACCTAAGGGATCTGGGAAGAAATAATTGTGAAGTGTTTTATGGTTGACTGATTCACCCCCCCCCCCTCTCAGTCACTTCATCCATATTCCATCAATTAGTATCAGAGCATTTGGTGGTTGCAGGAAGGGTTTCAAGGACCTAAGCTAAAGATCAGGATGTCTTACAAGAGGGAAATTCCAAAGCTCAACAGAGATAAATTTTCAGCATGGCAAGGTCTCATGCAACTTCATCTGGCTTCCATTGGTGATTCAGGATGCAAATACATTGATGAAGAATACACAGTTCCTACTGGTGCATTAACTGTTGAAGACATTGCAGAGAAAAAGACTCATAACACCATGATGATAGACATTGCATCTGCTCTTAGGTATGAAGAATTTGATGATATTAAAGAATGCACTACTACATATGAAATGTGGATGACACTGAAGAAAATATATGGTGGTGATGCAAATGTGAAAAGAGCCAAAGCAGAAAGCCTAAGAGGACAGTTTGACAAGATGAATATGAAGGAAGATGAAAACATTGCAAAATATGTTGAAAGAATCAAAGCAAGTGTAAGTGCAATTAGAGCTTCTGGAGGAACAATCTCTGATGAAACTATTATAAGTAAGGTACTCAGAACATTACTCCCTATCTATGCAATAAGAGTATCAACTATTCAAGAAAGAAGATGTGAAACAAACCACAATATAACTTTGGATGCTTTAGTTGGAAGATTGAAAGCTTTTGAATTAGACAACTATGATAACTATGTTCCAAATTCCAAAAATATTGAATCAGCATTTGAGGCCAAGGTTTCACTAAAGAAGAACAAGAAAATTAAAGAAGTTCAGTTAGAAAGTGAAGAAGTATCAGAAGAAAGTTCTGATAGTGATCTTGAAATTGTAGAAGCATTACTTGCAAAGAAGTACTCTAAAGGGAAAGGTAAATATAAAGGTAAAACTCCTTTAATCTATTTTTCATGTGAAGAAATTGGACATATTGCAGCTAGGTGCCCAAACAAATAGGTCAAGGAAGAGAAGAGAGGTCACAAGTACTATGGCAAAAAGAATTTCAAATCATTCAAGGATAAAGGTAAGAAAACATGTTTTATGGCTAAAGATTCTGATGATAGTGAAGAAGAAATTGTCTTTATTGCTATAAAAGATGAATCTGATGATGATGAAGATAAGATGGCACTTATTTCTCATATAAGAAAAGATGATATATGGATAATAGATAGTGGATGTTCACACCACATGACTGGTGACAAGACAAAATTTGAATATCTAGAAGACTGTGATAGTGGCAATGTAAGATTTGGAAACAATGAACCTTGTTGTATAAAAGGAAAAGGAAGAATCTCATTAACCAAAGAACTCATATGTGATAATGCTTATTGGGTTGAAGGACTAAAACATAATCTTCTAAGTGTAGCATAGCTAATCAACACTGGTTTCAAGGTTGAATTCATGAATGGTCAAGCAAGACTGCTGGATGAAAAAGGAAAACTCATTGGATCAGGCAAACAAACAAAAGGTAACTTATTTTATCTTGATCTCAGTGAATATTCATGTTTTATTGCTCCAATTGAAGAAAGTTGGCTATGGCACAAAAGGTTATGTCATGTGAATTTTGATAACATGATAAAAATAAGCAAATTCAAGAAGGTTAGAGGCATTCCTACTTTGAAGAAACCTGATACTGGTCTATGTAAGAATTGTCAGATTGGCAAAATGAGTAAAACTAGTTTCAAGAGTAACAACTATCAGTCTAAAGAAATTTTGGAAATTGTACATACTGATTTATGTGGACCTATTGGAATACAAAGCTATACTGGAGATAAATTCTTTATTCTTTTTGTTGATGATTATTCTAGAATGATGACTGTTATGTATTTAAGAGAAAAATTAGAAGCATTTGAAAAGGTCAAATGGTACTTGGCAAGAGTGGAAAAGGAAACAGGGAAAAGATTGAAATGCTTAAGATCAGACAGAGGTGGTGAATTCATCTCCCATGATTTTAACAATTTTTGCATTGAAAGAGGAATCAAAAGGCAGGTATCAGCTCCTAGAACTCCTGAGCAGAATGGAATAGCAGAAAGAAGAAATAGATCCATTATGGATTGTGCAAGGACTCTAATGATAGAAAAGAACATCGCTATAAAGTACTGGAAGGAAGCTATCAGCACTGCAGTTCATACCTTGAACCGAGTACAATTGAAGAAAGACACATTCAAAACTCCTTATGAATTATGGTATGGCTATAAACCCAATGTAAGTTACATGAAAATATTTGGTAGCAAGTGTTATATCTTAAAATAATTCAGAAGAAATAAATTTGATGTGAAAAGTGATGAAGGAATATTTCTAGGATATTCTAGCAAAAGCAAGGCATACAAATGTCTGAACTTATCTACTCACAAAGTCATAGAAAGTATACATGTAAAATTTGATGAGTTTGCAGAAAAGACTGAAGAAGAAACCAAAAGGGAACCTGAGAACTACAGAAGATTCATTTACATTGAACCTGAGACATTGGCAGACACAAATATCAATGAGGAAACTATATCTACTGAGCTGAGCATAGTTACCGAGTCACAAACCGAGTCACAGGAAGAAGTTCAAACCGAGTAACGGGAAGGAATTCAGACCGAGTCTCAGCCTGAAGTTACCAAGAAAATATCTACCAAGCCTGAGCAACCTGAAGAAGAGATCCTAGAAGACAACAGCAGGAATCATTCAAAAAGAAAGGAACCTATACTAGCCAAATATGTCAGAAGACATCATACACCAGATCAAATTATTGGAAACAAATCAGATGGCACTATGACAAGAAGCAAGCTAAAAGGTACATGTTTGCTTACTGATTTTGAACCTAGAAATATCAAAGATGCATTGGAAAATGAAAGTTGGATTGAAGCAATGAATGAAGAATTAGAACAAATACAAAAGAACAAAACATGGACTCTTGTACCTAGACCTAAAGATAAGAATGTAATTGGAACAAAATGGGTATTCAGGAATAAGCTGAATGAAGATGGTCAAGTATCTAGAAACAAAGCTAGATTGGTATGTAAAGGTTATTCTCAAGAAGAAGATATAGATTATGGAGAAACTTTTGCTTCTGTTGCAAGATTAGAAGGTGTAAGAACTCTACTTGCTTATGCAGCACACAAAGGATTTAAGGTATATCAGATGGATATAAAATCTACATTTCTCAATGGAATTCTTGATGAAGAAGTCTACATTGAACAACCTGAAGGTTTTGTTGATTCAGATAAAAAGGACATGGTTTGCAGGTTACACAAAGCATTGTATGGTTTGAAACAAGCTCCTAGAGCATGGTATGAAAGACTCCATAACTATTTGATTCAGATTAATTTCAAAAGAGCAAATGATAATAGCAATCTATATATTAAAGAAGGACCGGATGACAAAATTGTATTGGCAGAAATATTTGTAGATGATACTATATTTATAGGGAATGAGGATCAGTGCAAAGAATTTTCAGAGAAAATGAACAAAGAATTTGAAATGTCTACGTTTGGTTTAATAAAATTCTTTGTTGGTCTTCAAATTCAGCAAAGCAGGAATGGTATATACATTACTCAATCAAAATACATTAAGGAAATACTTAAGAAGTTTGGTATGGAAGATTCAAAACCAGTTGGTACACCCATGTGCACTGGACTGAAACTTACCAAAAATGATGATTCAAAAGAAGTTGATCAGACCCTATACCGATCTATGATTGGAAAATTGCAATATGTAGTACATACAAGACCTGATATTGCCTTAGCAGTCGGTATAGTAGCTAGATTCTCAGCAAAACCTAAGGAAAATCATATGATGGCAATCAAAAGAATCTTAAGATACTTAAGAGGAACTGAAGAATATGGTTTGTGGTATAAATTTGAAGGCAATCTAGACTTAAAAGTGTTTACTGATGTTGATTGGGTAGGGAACATTGATGATAGAAAAAGCACAAGTGGTGGAGCATTTTTTCTTGGAAAAAGACTGGTATCCTGGACTAGTAAAAAGCAGAATTGCACATCTCAATCCACAGCTGAAGCAGAATATGTTGCTGCTGCAGTAAATTGTTCAAATATGGTTTGGTTTAAACAGCTATTAGAAGGTATGAAGGTTGAAATCAAAGAACCAGTTGTTATATTTTGTGACAATACCAGTGCAATAAACATTTCGAAGAATCCAGTGATGCATTCCAAAACCAAGCATATTGCTATTAAATATCACTTTGTCAGAGAATTGGTGTAGGACAAGGAAATCAGATTAGAATATATTCATACAAAAGAGCAGATTGCAGACATTTTCACCAAACCATTACCTAAGGATGCATTTGTGTATCTAAGAGGTAAGTTAGGGGTCATTCCCCTATCCGAGGCTCACTAAATACAGTTTTAGTGATGCATCAACTAGAACATGATTGAAAATCAACCTGTTGATGCAGCATATTCAAGGAATCATTGCATATGAATCAGTACTTGAGGTACATTAATTTACACCGGTATTATGTGAATTGTCTTTGGCATGTGTTGTCAAAGAGGGAGTGTTTGCTATGTCTTTTCTATTACTTCAAAAAAAATTCAATAATCAGAAGGAAGAATTTTCAAAAAAAAAAGGAAGTTTGCTGACAGAGGGAGATTTGAATCTAAACCGAGCCAATTCTTTCAAATTTCTTATGCTATGACATATTGTGTTGCCATCAATGCCAAAGAGGGAGATTGTTGGAAACAATTGTCTGAAGGAATTTGCTATTCAAATTATGTATTGTCGTTGATGTCACACAATGTCATAGTCCGCAGCAATCATTTCCTACCGAGCTTAGTCGGTCTGCCAGATAAGAAGATTAGTGCTTACCGAGTCCACTGGGTGACCAAAGGAAATTTAGCATTTACCGAGTTCAGTCGGTTGTCAAAGGAAATTCAGCATTTACCGAGTTTAGTCGGTCGTCAAAGGAAATTCAGCATTTACCGAGTTCATTCGGTCATCAAAGGAAATTCAGCATTTACCGAGTTCAATCGGTTGTCGAAGAAAAGTTAGTGTTTACCGAGTTCAGTCGGTTATCGAAGGTAAAGGATTGTCAGTGTTTACCGAGTTCCCTCGGTCTCCAAAAGATTGTAAAAGTTATGGTCACCGAGCACTGTCGGCCCTTGAAGGATTTTTGCAAATAAAGTTTGCTTAATTCAGCCGACTGTTATGCTAAGTAATGTCGATTTGACAAATCTAAAATCATATAAATAAAAGGTCAAATGTGAAAAATAAAAGAAAATATAGCAAAAGATTTAAAAAGAAGAAAATCAGAAAAGGTGTGTGTGAATTTGTGAAGGATGATCAGATATCCTTGAGGTGCAGTAGAGATTTATTCGATCAGGAAGGATCACACTTATGCAGAACATAGATCTGTAATCAGCAAGGCAGTTGCATTATTATATAGGTCATTTTCATTGTTACCTTTTTACCATTGTAACAGTGAATTCTAAATCTCTTAACCGAATTGGTTTAACAACCATATTGTAAATCTTCTAACAAGGTGACAATTCCATTGAGTTGTTTTCAAGACCTCTTACCAGGCCACTCCTAGCAGGGTGATTAAATCCTCTAACAAGGTCACACCTAACAGTGTGTTTTGTAACCTTTTACCGGGTTGGCTTCTAACCGGGCATCACTTCAGAAAAGTGAAAATTAGTATCTAGATACATTGGTGGTTTTTCCCATATTGGGTTTCCATGTTAAATCTTGTGTCTCTTATGTTCTTAATTGCTATCTCAATCATATACATGTGCTGATGAATATCTAAAGATAATTTTGCTAATACTTTCTACATCTTCAAAGTTACTGCAATCTATTTACCGAGTGCTAAAATAGATAATATTTTTTAAGATATCCTAAGGGATCTGGGAAGAAATAATTGTGAATTGTTTTATGGTTGACTGATTCACGCCCCCCCCCTCTCAGTCACTTCATCCATATTCCATCATAAAGATGTTTAAAATTAAAGAAGTACATTTAGTCAAAAAAAAATCATGTGTTTTTATGTGTATTTTGTGTATAAAATTTTTGGGCATGACACCTACACCCTAACCAATTAGTCTATTTGTTTTCTTCGAGAGGGTTAGCAGAAGATACTTATTTATCTTTTTTTTTTATGTCCAGGTGAGAAATAAAGTTCAACCTCTTACACAAGGAGTAATTTCTTCCCTAATTAACCTTCAAATTAAATTAGGAATTTTTGTGTACTTATTTATTTTTTTGATTTTAGGAAAAAGAATGGGGAGAGGGAGTTGAACACTCGACCTCTTGACCCATTTTTTTTCCTACCTAACTACTCAACCCTACCCCTACCAATTGCTCTATATTATTCCTTGGGAGTGTAGTTGTAAATAAATGTATAAATTAAAGAAAATCTTATCTCCTTTGAAATAAAATGTTAAAATGAATATTGTTTATGAGATAGAAATTTTATATGTTATAGTCACTAATAATTATTTTACTCTTAATTTGTGATTTACCCCAAAAACCCTACAAGTAAATATATGATGAAATAAAGGTAAAATTTGATGAATATTAATTTGTTTAAGGTTTTGATATATTTTGATGTTAATTTTTATATCCCTACTTTTAATGTGATATATTCACCTTGGTTATATTTTTAACATTAATATTTTTTGGGTGAAAAGGCTTTAATATTATTCCATTAATGTTAAATTACATTTTCACATCTATTTAGGGTTTGTTGTTTATTCTAACTATTCATCTTTTTCCTTTATTTTTAGGGTAAAAGTGGGTATTAATAGTTTTACCCTATTATTAATTTGATTTTAGTTTTTCATTTATGAATTAATCAATTTATTAATATATATTTTTTAGATAATGAAATTGTTTTAGATTTCCAAACCTATATGTAGTTGTAATATTATTTTGCATTAGGATTACTTTTTATTTTAAGTAAATGTATTTTTTCTTTGATTAGGGATAAATGTAAAATCCTTTTTCCCTAAATTCTTTTTAATATTTCTATGAAGCATTATTATATTATGTTTGTGAATGAATTTACTTTTTGTTGAAAATAAAAATAAAATGCTACAACCTAATGTCATTTTATCAATTATCTAATTATTGAAATCTTTCAATAATTAATATGCTTGCCTATATTATAAAGTATGAAACCTATTTTTTAAAATTAATTATTAATTAATAAATTAATAATAAATAGTTTTTATATAAGATTAATATATTACATATATAATGACTTTTATTTTTAGGTTTAAGATAAGCTAATATTAAGTGTTTTGTGTAGGAAATTAAAAGGCGGACTATTATGCACAGGACACCAAAATTAATGTAATTATAGGGGAGATATTTCTTGAAAATTCATGATTATGGTTTAGTTGTACTTTTTAGGGTTAGTTGTATAATTAGGTCCTATGAAAGGGCATGTCCTTTCACAGGGAACCATTGGGATTCATATTTATAATCAATCAATTGTAAGCAAAAGAAACACAATCAATCACAACAAAATTGGAAAGTCCAACCTCTCACAGATTGGAATTTAATGCCCAAAATCTTATGTACGAATATTAGATAAGTGTTTGTACCCTACTGTTAATATAGTTTTTTATGTTCAATTGGTTTCTCGGATTACTCTCTAGCCAAGATATCATACTGTGTTTTCTATTTCATGCATTCATTTATGATTAATTTGTACAATTTGAATAATGGTAGCATGATATGAGAACCTGATACTATTTCCTTTCGGGCTCTTAAGTTGGGTTAAAAACCATAGGACCTATTGTATGAGTTTTTGCAAATTTTGTTTCAATAAAAGCTTGTAGGGTGATGGTCTCATTTTACTGAAGCGAGTTATCTTAAAACTGTCTCCGGTTATGTGTAGCACTGAATATATTTGACTCTATTCCCAATTTGGTATCAGGCACTAGTCTATTCGTTCATTTGAAATTGGCATTTTATTCTTTCTATGATTTACATGTTTTATCTATTATCCTATTTACAAAGCATTAAATTGGGTTTAGCATTACTTTCCAGCCTTAGTTTAGACTTCAAGCTATCTGACAACTAGGATATTAGGTTGTTTTTTCCTCCAAGGATCATTAACCCCTTTGGAAGGAATTTTTGTTGTTTATCCATGTGTTTGTGTAGTTAGACAACCTTGGTTCGATCGAGCCTGAATTAAAGAGGCATTTATTGTGCCTATCAATTGGCCTCAAAATGGTCTAGCATTTTTAAGCACCAACACTATCCAAACAATCTAGTTGGTAAGCAAGAACACCGAGCAACAAATGAAATAACTGAGCACTAGTCGACTGACCATGCCAGGCATGACTGACAAACACAGTTATCATCAACCAACACCTTTAGCCACCAAGCATTCTTTAGAGACTGAGCACCCCAGTAACCATAGAAACTGAGGAACCAATCCCCCAAACCAAGCAATAACTCCACCAAACCAAGATCAAAACTAACAATCTACCTTCAAAGACACATATTTTTGGTTGATACATGATTGCCAAGAATCCTAGGATTCTCCTACATCAAACACCCCAGTTAAGAAAGATTTTCTCATAAGGAAATCAGGAACGCCTCAAGGGAATCAAAATAGGTATACCAAATCTATTATTAACCCATATCTCTTCTTGTACTTCATCCCAACTAGTCTTCACTTCATTCACTATCTTATGCAGAAAGTCCTTTTGTCTCCCACTTTCCTTACTCCTTCGATCGGAAACTAATAGAAACTGACTCTAACCACTACCAATCACCTTTGTGCCTTGATAAGGTTCATCCTCTCCAAACTCCTCAACCAACTCAGTATCATCTGCATCTCTCTATGTCACAAATGTCACCATTTGTTGAACCATCTCTACTAGTAAAACCATCTATCTCTTCATCTCAAAAACTCTTTAGAGATATCATTCTCCTTCTCCTTCAAACTAGATTTAATAGGAATAGGTTCATCAACCTTATGCTCCTAAGGTTTTTCATAAGGACAACACATGATAATTCCACATCCCTTAACCCCTATCTCTAGTAAAGGTATCATCTTATGCTTATCTCCTTCATGCCTAACCACATAGGTGTTAGCATGACCATCAAACAAAACATTCATGTCAAACTGCTAGGGTCTACCGAGAAATAAATGACAAGCATCCATAGGCAATACATCACACAATATTTCATCATGGTAAGATCCAATCTGAATCTTAACCAAGCAGTGTTCTTCAACTCTAACCTTAGAAACATCTTGTATCCAACTAATCTGATAAGGATTAGGATGTTTTCTTCTTTCCAAATTCAACTTACTAACCATTTCATCTGAAACAAATTTTTTAGAACTTCCACCATCAACTATGACATTACATACCTTATCCTTGCACTTACATCTAGTTCTAAACAAATTTCTTCTCTGCACCGATTCATGGACACATGTAGCTAATCTCCTAGTAACAAGACATTCACCTTTCTTTGGAACAATCTCAATGTCTTCTTCAACAACTAATGCAACTCTTTTCTTAGGACACTGCCAACTTCTATGACTAGCTTCACCATAGTTATAACAAGTTCTAGTGAACTCATTCTTCCACCTTCCTCTCTATCCAACATTATTAGTAACTTGACCATTGCTA
The DNA here is from genome assembly GCA_027943335.1 of Chamaecyparis obtusa. Taxonomy (NCBI): domain Eukaryota; kingdom Viridiplantae; phylum Streptophyta; class Pinopsida; order Cupressales; family Cupressaceae; genus Chamaecyparis; species Chamaecyparis obtusa. The sequence continues at coordinate 210,314 of BSBK01010792.1, read as the reverse complement.
GATCCCACATCAAACTTAGGATTCTTTGTCACATTAATCTTAGCAATTGTCTCATCATTTTTACCACCTCAGTTCCTATTGTTTTGTTTTCCTTGATACTTCTTATTCAACTTCTCTTCAATCTTTAATGCCATCTAATAAGCTTCACCGATTGTTGTCATCCACACAGTAAGTAACTCTTCTTGAATATTAGGTCTCGAACCATAGACATACCTAGCAACCTTCTCTTTAGTAGCTTCAGAATGACCAATCCTAATCAAAATTTTGTAAAACTCCTCGGTATAGTCCTGTATCGATTTGTTAGTCTACTAAAGCTTTCATTTTCTTAAACATGTCCAATTCATAATCCACCGAAATGAATTTCTTCTTCAACTTGTCAACCATTCGGTTCCACTTAGTGATCTTCTCTTTTCCTCTTCTACCTCTTTCCAACTGAACTTCTCTCCACCAAATATTTGCATGACCTTTCAACTTAGTCTTTGCAAATCTAACCCTATCAGGATCTTCTATTTCTTCATACTCAAAGTATTCATCAATCTCATTGATCCAATCAATCAATTCTTCTAGCCTAAGGCTTCCAGTAAATGCAAAAACTTCAATCTTAAGTCTTTTCCCAATCTTAGACATAGCTTTCAGAATTCGATTCTCCTCAAAATCTCTAGCTTCTTTGGTAGCTTCTTCAAAATCATCTTCCTTAGATTCATCATCACTATCCTCTTTGAAGGTAAGCTTCTTCTTTCTTAATTCCTCTTGTAGGTCTTGCACTTGTTTCTGCAAAGCCCTAAAATCATCAAGACAGAATTCACAAAAAGTTTCTTCTTCTTCAGAGATCTCATGATTTCTCCTCAGAGGCATCTTCAAATCAAGATCTAGATACACAAGATCCACTCGGCTCCAACAGGAACAAACCCTGCTCAAATAGGAACAAACTTTACTCTGATACCACCTGATGCAATCAAGCTCAGTGGATCCAATTAAGGATTGACTGACCTTGCAGCCAAACTAATATGCAGCAGAAATACACAATAAACACAATAGATCTAGAATCAAACATATGTCTTCATTCATTAAAGCATTGATTACATGCAATGTGCCAAGATGTAATGCCTCCCCAGCTATGAAAAGATACAAAGTAGGTAACAGTCTACAAGATCTCACAAGATCCAAATATTTTCTCCAACATCACTATCTAGCTAGTCCTAGTCTGCAATAGGTAGCACACTCGTAGGCACCCAGGAAAGATCTAAACTTGTACTCAAACTTTCAAGCAATCTTCCTACTCTTAAGATTGTAGGCTACTAACCTTTCTTCCAACAATTTGATGCCCTAAACAACTACCCAAGCATTCTATAAATATTGATTTCCATCCACAAGTTGTCTAATGAAACAATAAATCTTTACAAACAAATATTAAATGCTAAAACATCAGTCGGATCTCACATAACCTTAAAAAATAAATAATCTCTCAAAAATGGCCCCAAATGGTCACCAGATCTAAAAGAAGAATGCAACACACCAGATCTAGATCCCCACACATCCAACAGTCAATCCATAACACAAGGAGCACAACCCAAATTAAATGCACTAGTCGGCCAAGCCGATCTATCCAAACAATCTAGTCGGTAAGCAAGAACACCAAGCAACAGAATAAATAACCAAGCACCAGTCAACCGACCATGCCAAGCATGACTGAGGAACATAGTTATCATCGAGCGCTAGTGAACCGATGCCTTTAGTCACTGAGCATTCTTTAGAGACTGAGCACCCTGGTAACCATAGAAATCAAGCAACCAGTCCCCCAAACTAAGCAATAACTCCACCAAACCAAGATCAAAACTAACAATCTACCTTCAAAGACAAACATATTTTTCATTGATACACGATTGCCAAGAATCCTAGGATGCTCCTACATCATACTGATAAGCATCTTCAATAGAATCAATCTTCAACATACCAAGCTCATCCCAAATATTGAATCTTAGACCATTCACATACCGAGCTATCTTTTCCTTACCAATCTCTTGGTGTATAGACTAAATAGTAAGTTTCTAGAACTCCTCGGTATAATCTTCCACAAACAAATCCTTTTGTTTCAGATTCTACAACTTCTTAAACAAGTCAAGCTCATAGTTAGCTGGTATGAACTTAGCTTTCAACTTAGTCACCATTAATCTCCACCAATTGATCTTCATTTCACCTTCATCTTCTTTATCTCTTTGTAGTTCTTTCCACCAAAGAGTAGCATGTCCTTTCAACTTTATCTTTGCTAATCTCACTAGATTTGTTCCTCTGATCATCACCACTAGATCCAATAGTTTCAAATTCTTCATCAACTTCTTCATAGCCATCCTTAGTACCAACAGTCCAAGGTATACGAACAATAGTTCTCATGATCTCAGCGACCATTTTATTCTTCATTAATTCCATCTTAAATCTAAAATCTGATTTCTCTTTCTCTGTGATCCGAGATTCAACAATATCAAAAAGATAAAAAATAACTCTAGGGTCCAATCTTCTTCGAGGCATCATTAAAGATAAGATAAACCCTCTACAAAAAACCCTCACCGACCACCTTGTGACAATTTCCAAGTTGTAACAAGTCAAATCTCAACTTGTAATCTTGCAAACAACTAGGACACAATTCCACAAGTTTAGTGCTTTGGATCTACAATCTAGATTGTGCACAATCTCATCACCAACAAGATCAACTTTGCAAGATTAGCCTTGCTAGGTCAACCTTCTGCTTCAACAAGATCAAACTCTCACTCTAATACCACATGATGTAGTCAAGGATGGCATATCCAATGAAGGAAAATCCAAATCATGCACCCAATAGAATTACATAGTGGATTACACAACATTGCAACACAAAGTAATTGTTTAACACTAATTTTAATTAACATGCCTGGCTTTAAAGCCTTATGGGTTAAGGCCAATTATAATCAGCAAACAATTCTGCAAGATCCACAACTAGATCCAATACAATCTCAGCTAGTTTAGCCTTGAAGACAATTAGAAGTTGATGGAAACCCTATGGAAGATCTAAACTTGAGCTCGCAAGCCTCCAAGAAATCTCCTTGTCTCCAAGTATGCAACCCCTAGCTCTGCTACAAACAACTATCAGATTACCATCTGATCTACAAGTTCATCAAGAACCTTTCCACAACTTCTCTCTCAAGCTTCACATCTGACATCCAGATCTACTAAGTTGTCCTCCTCCCCCTTTCTCCCTAAACATCTACCCAAGCACTCCTAAAATACTAATCATCAGCTACAAGTCAGAAAGATGAAACCCTTAACTTCCCAAAACAAATAATTGAATGCCATATAATTTGGCTTACAAATGTATACAAACATTTAATTCAAAATGTTGGCACATAAAAATGGCTACCAACAATATATGCACCAACTCAGCTCAAAAAATCACACATAACTCCTATCAATAAGCCAGAACTACCGGGTGATAGTAAAATCACTGAGCATGCCATGCATTGCCAAGCACTAGTGTTGACTGAGTACCACAAGCATGACCGAGTAAAAATTTCATTGAGTGCTAGAGACTACCAAGTTCCTTCAGTGACCAAGCTTCCTTTAATGACTGAGACCGTTAGTCAAGGATGCAACTGAGTAACATTGGCCAAAATACTAACACTCCATGTAGCTTCACAGAGGACAGATAATGCCCTTCCTTAACCTTGGATGCCCATGCATCATATTTACTACATTATATTTACACAACAGCCTAAGTATGAAATTTTGCAAATGGTCTACCCTAATTTCAGAATCTGACCTACATATTTTTAGAATAAGAATACAACACCTGCCTTTTATGATTTTAAAATTTCATAAATTGTTTACACTTATTGTGAAAGCTGATTTGGATTTTCCACCACCTGTTGACAATATCTGAAATCCCCAACCAAAATAAAAAAACAAATCTCTTGTATCACTATCATTACCATAATCAAAATAAAACAAATATTTACTTATTTACTAAATTTTATAAATATTTTACTAATCTAACTCCTCCAAAAAATCAACAATGATATTTCAAAAATTGTCTACCTTGACTAACAAAACTGATGCATTATATGATTGATATCCAAAATCTATTAATTGTGTAATAAAAAAAATAGAAATAACGCAATTGATATCAAACAAATATAAACCACAAGATGATAGAAGTCTTGGTTCTTCAACTTGGAGTCAACTTGAATCACTCTCAAAGCCTCTTCAATAGAAATTTTTACAAACTTCTCTAACCCTAATCCCAAGGGCAAGTTGCTAAGATCTCTACCCTCCTAACCAAGATCCACCCTATCTATAAAGTATTTCATTGCTCACCGATTTCCACATAGTGTTTTCTAGCCATCTATGCCAACATACTCACAATGGATTGCAAGGTTGAATTTCAATGTCTCTAGGTCATATAACAACTAAATTGAAGGTTTGGTATCCTTCTTCAACCACCTTCCCATCTAGTTCCTAAAATCTAAGAATTACACCTAGTTGCCCCTTGTAGCCCTATCCAGGTACAAAAAGGGATTTCCTCAAAATTTTGGCTAAGGACCCCCAAAACTAGTTTAGGATCTAGATACCCTTTTCAAAAATACAAATGATTTTTAAGTTAAGGGTTCTTCAAGTCCTTCATACAGTTCCTTCGCACCCTTAGGGACTCAATCCTTAAAAATAGGGCTAATTTCTCTTAACATTGGTTTTATCTTCTTGAAGTGATGAAATATTGTCAACAAGAACCACCATTTCTTGGAGTTGTGTATCTTCACTTAGTCATCATTTTTCAACCCTTGGATTGCTTTTAAAAATCCAACCCTGTAACTTTTTGGTTTATGATTCTCTTTTCCCACACTTGGGCTATGGCCAAGCTTGCCTAGTGAAATATCTCAAAATTCATTCCTATCACTTCTACTTCTAAACCAAAAATAAAAACTATGTACATTGACCCCTCTTGCATTCCATCTAGGCCCATTTTTTTTCTATGGATTTAAAAAGCTCTAGAGGCCATTTTGCTATGTATAGTATAGACTGGACTAGTGAACTTCAAACTTAAAGAGAATTAAAAAGAAGATGCAGAATGGAATTTTTTTTTCCAAATTACCAACACACAGAGTTATGAGACTAACATCAAAGGCTAATTACATTGGAAAGTCAATCAATCTATGCCATGAATAATTGTATTCAATCCAAAATGCCCTGGAACAGTCACAATTTATCTTTACAACTTCACAGTCTATATAAAAATAGTATAAAACTCATCCAACCTTGTGAATTTTCCATGGATGTGTTAAGAATGGGAACACTGAGAGGGGGGGTGAATCAGTGTTCTATATCTTATTAATTTTTCTAATATCTTGAACTTTAACTTAATTTCTTAAGAACTAAAATGAATATTAAGGTAAGCAAGATAAACAACCATAACACATAACAAAAAATATGATTATGGGGAAACCCAAATAGGTAAAAACCTCAGTGGGAATTGACACCCACTAAGAACCACACTAGAATTTTATGATCCATGTTAGAAGATCTTGCAACCCTGTTAGGAGTTGTTCTTTACAATGCTTTTACTACAGTGACCTGGTCAAGGGTCAGACCCTATTAGGAGTCTTTTACAATAACCCTATTAGGGGTGGGGACAGACTATCCTAGATCTCACTTCTTAAGTGGTAAAGGCTACAACCTTCTAGATCTCAGATACACACTATATATGCAAGATGAACTATTGCTATGACACTTCTTGTCTTATCAGTTCCTTTTGTGTGCTTATGCTTTAGCCTCTTGTAAAGAACTACAATATTATAACTACTCTTCTCTTACCACTTCTCTTCTCTTGTCAACTTTCCATTCAAATTCATGATTAATTACAATGGTGCATGTCTTATTTATATGTGCAAACAAAACTATTCATCAAGTCAGCCTATAACTAATTACATGCAATGCTTCCAATTGAATTGGCTCAAGTGTGTTTACATACAATTATATTAACATGTCTATGACCTAAATACAATAGGTGCACAACCTTTAAAAAAAATAATTACAAGCGCAAATAAAAATAACAATAGTTGACTCCATGCCCTATTATATTCTATCACTCACTATCTGTGTCACTTCATCTGACTATAGCTTCCTCATACTGACTCATATCATCATGTGCTCTTATACTTAGCATGAATTCATACTTAGAAGCTTATCTTCAAGGGCACATGTCATAACTTGATCATACACACATGCGTTGATGCTTAGCTCTTCTAGTGCTCTACTAACTATTCAGTCTTCTATACTTAGCCAATTTCTGATGTTCTAACTACTTGCGCTGACTCCATAATATCATATGACTTTGTTTCCATAATGACAACACTAAATATATTCATATACATCAGCATAGTAAACTTTCCAACAATCTCTCCCTTTGTCATAAATGGAAACAAAGGAATATGGTGAAGTTACTAACTGTATCTTCTAATACATACTCTACCTTATATCTCCCCTTTTACTATGTACTATACTCCTCTTTATACAAAAATCCATATTCTCTCTTCTATATACGATACTCCCTCTTTGACATAAATGAAAAAGGTGCTCAAAAAATGTATCCACGAGTACTTACATAGTTAATACATCCGGGTAGGCTGTCTAAAGGTTTGCAATCTCTTTCTACAAAAACTTCTTCAATGTGTCTATTGTCTAGAGATGGGCACACAAAGCATATGCCAATTTCTCCATGTTCTCCAAATGTTTACTTAGACCTTGATCATATGTCACCATAGTGGCATCAATCTCCTTGAAGTTCTAGTTTATTACATCTATTGAGGGTGCAAGAGAATTTCTTATTTGTGTTTGCCTTGCCCTTATCTTAGACATTTCTTTCTCTAACTTCTCTATTTTGTCTACTTGTCCTTTGTACACATTGTTACACATATTGATATCTATAGAGAGGTCTTCTACCGATTTCCTCACTTTATCTATCATAGCTTCAAATTCTTGAATTTTCTTGTAGAGGTCTACAGTAGGCTTGTCTTGGTTCATGCAATCTACTATGATTTTCCTTCCTTTAGCTACAATTTCTTTCAATGAAGCTTGACCAATTTTTAGATTGTTAAGGTCAAGTGTGAAGTTAGCTATCAGCTCATTCAATCTCTTTTTGAGATACTTTCCTTTTGCTACCTTAGATGCTAATTCTTCTAGGCTAGAAAAGTTTTCTTTGAAGCTTGTCAGGATGGTACTAACATCATTCACATAATGTAGTTTTGTTACCTTCTTCTCTGCTGGTAGTAGACTGGTCAAGATATTTACTGACTCAACAAAAAAAGGATTTCTCATCACTTGTTTCTCCTTGGCCTTCTCCATAGCAAGGACACTGATTTTGATCAGGTCTTCTTCTTCCCAAGAGTCCAAGCTTGTAGTGTCAGGAGTCAAACCTGGCAACAATGATGCTAATGGAGTGGGAGGTGTGCTAACTATCACATCTTTTATGGGTACTTCAACAAATGGCTTATCTATTGGCTCATTTTCCTTCTCCTCCTCTTCTTCTTTCTCCTTTTCTTTTTCTTTCTCCTCTTCTTCTTCTTATCTTGTTAGATCCTCAATTAGCACATCTTCTTGCTTCATTCATGAATTATCCCCGCATAGTATTTCTACCTCTTGAGTGCTCAAAAAGGCCTCCTCAAGTTTATCTAAATCTTTGTCAGTGACTGCCATGATATATCCACATTATCAATCATTATTATATCTTTCTTGACTTTAGGAATGGGTGTAGATGCCATTGCCTTAGTGGGTGTAGTTACTATAGGTCTTGAGTCATGTGAACCTATAATAAATGGATTTATGCCCTCTACTACTTTGGCTTGCTCAATAGGTGCTTGAGTGATGGGCGCAGATGTAGGTTGCATGCATTCTTCAAGTAACACCTTCTCAAAGGATTTTTTTGTTTCCTTATCTATTAGTTCATAATCCTTGTTCATTATGAGGAATGTTCTCATCTTTTTCTAATGTGTGGCTTCACGAAATCCATTAACAATGCCTTTTCTTCCACTAAACACATTGGCATATTTTTATTTAGTGTCTTTTTTCATATTATGATGTCTTCTTCAACAAATTGTCTTTTCAAAGTATCCAAAATATCCCATACTTTATTTGGGATGATTGTCTTTAGTTCTGGCACAATCCTTTTGAACTTGATCATGTGTTTGATCAACATCTCATGGATCTCAGACTTGTCAATTTCATGATATCTATCATAAAACTTAGATATCTGATTGAGTCTGCCTTCATCAACCAGTCTAGATCTCAACACTTGTAAACTTGGTAAGAATCCTACCTCATGAGGTGGTTGCACATGTTTTCCTCTACTTCTTATGGTTCTTACTGATGGATGGCTTGTAGCTGATTGATTCTTCCTCTTAGGCATGTTAGATGCTTCAGTGGACTCTAAGTAAATTGTTTATGTGGGCACAAGATTGATATCATCTGTCTTACTCTCTTTTTCCTTTGGATCATCAGTTTTTTCAATCTTTACTTTCTTCACCTTGGGATCATCAGTCTCCTCTAGCTTGGCTTCCATAGAGGATGCACTCTCAATTTTCATAGCTATCTTAGCTTCTCTAGCTTTATCTAGGTCTTCTTGGGTCACACCATAGATCTTCCAAATATCAAAGGTGATTTTGGTGGCTTTCCTCTTAGTTGCAACACTATTTAGGATTGCATCAACCTATCTAGTCTTCTCCTCATATGTTCCTCATCTTGTCTCATTATGATCTTTGGGTGTCAACAGTAAGACTTGTGCATAGGCTTCCAAAACTTGCTCCTCCACTTCATAGCCAAGTGGATGAATACACTTAGTTCTAGGCTTAACAGCCTCCATATAGGTTATGTCTATCTCCGCCATGAAACAAATACTATCCTTGTATTTCTCAATAATGTTCTTAGGTATCCTATACCTCATTTGCATCTTTATCCTAAACATTTTTATCTCTAACTCCATAAAATATTTCAGAGTACTCTCAGTTGATGCCTTAAGTGAAATTTGTGGCATTGTAGGTAAAATTTTGCCAAGGTATAAGTCTGATACTTTCCCAACTATATGAAAGTACCTATAGATTATCAGAGACCCAAATATGAATATATTGGTCTTGTCATGCTTTATAGCACTAATTATGTCCATCAATTATGTGCGCAAGATTTCACACAAGTTGAATTCTCCATTCTCCTTCACAATTTTGATGGTTGCATGAATAGTGGTTGCGGACACAATATTGACCCTATTTGCATGTTGCAATCTATACCCAAGTATAATAGACATCAATTTGATGTCTTTCTCATCAATTGGCTCTATAGTCATGTCGCGCTTGTCAATATATGACTTATAAGCTTTCTCAACCAATTTTCTCACATACTTACCAACTGGAAGAATGGCGCATGTTCTTGATAGACCTATCATCTCATAAATGAGATCACCTTTGATTCTAAATAGAACTTCACCTATCCAAAATAGGTCATCATGTATCTTTCTCAACAAGATCTTAATCCATTTTGATTCATAAAACTCATATGTTGTAGTATACTTAATGATTGGGTGATTCTCAAGGTGCATGAACATTTTAGTGAATGTTTTGTCCGGATTCATCATGGTTTCTAGGTGTGACCTAATCCTATCCAAACCAACTGGTTCCTTCTTGCAATACACATATGCACATATGTCTTCTACATGCATAACACCCATTGGGGTTCTAGAAAAGGCTCCTTCTAGTTATCTAAGGTGGACTTGAAAGGATGCTTCTTAAACACATATCTTTTCCTTTTAGTGACATAAAAAACAACTGGTGTAGACAAGACTTACTTGTTTTATCACTTCACGGAGGTTTCCAAGCATTTCTAGATCATCATGTTTCAATTAGGGCTTCCAACAATCAATCTTCCTTCTTTGCTAATTAATTCAACTTTAATGCTTCACAACTCAACCGCTAGTGCTCCTCTGATCTCCAAATGCTTAATCTTGATTTCAAATGAGTGATCAATGAATTTTCAGAGACTATAAAGTAGATTTATGCCATTAATGCTTGCCACGTAAAAACAAAATGCAACTGAGAATTTCATTCTTTGTCTCTACTAACAATTGAGCATTGTGCTCTTGCATACTACATTACATAGTCTCCAAATAGTTTTAGTCCAAGGCACATACTCTGAGAGTGAGTATACCAGCCGCGTAGTAGTCTAGAGCTAATTTAGCTCCCCTATGACCATAACGGTCATTTAACCATAAATAGGGGGTGCATCCATTGTGAATGCATCCTCAACTATTTTATTAACATTATCCTTCTTTTCTTGCTTCCAAGTCAAGCTCACATCTTCTATAGATTGCACAAAATTGACTTCTCCTGCTTCATCCAATATTGTTTTTTATGACTTTTTAGGCCTTTCCTGTCTTTGCACTTTTTTTTATGTAGAACCTAGATATGTGTCCAACCTTGTTAAGTGACAAATGATTGGAGGCCTAATATTCCTCAACGGATTCATGTGGGTTACCATACTCCACTATTTGGATGTATGACCAACATAATTGCATATATGACATGTAATGTTCTGAGAATTTCTTACATTCTACTGTGGATGATTTCTTTGATTTTTCTAATTCTGATTTCTTTAATTTGATCTACAATTCATAGCTCTATGACCAAACTTATTGCATGAATAATAGTAACCATTGAATGGTCTTACCTCTTTACAATCTCTTGCTATGTGTCCATGCTTGTTACAAGCATAAAAATTCTTTTTTACAAGCTTGCAATCATCCTTAGGTGGTTCATCTTTAGCTTCTATAGATTCTTCTTATGCTTTCTTTCTTGCTTCCATGTCATTGATCTGATTTTGTGCTTCAATGAATCCCATACCGTTGGTGTCTCCTTTAACCTTCTATGCATACAAATGTGACTCTATTAGATCATTTCTTGTGTGTAATTTATCAATATTATTCTTTAATTCAGTCAATTATGATTCCACCCACTTCTTGATGTTTTCTAATTACAATATTTTCATGTTTTCTTGCCTTAGTTCTTCATCCAACTACTTGTTCTCTTTGACTTGCTCTTAATAGGCTTCTTGATTATTAAGTAACTTTTCATCCAATTCTTCAATTTGATCTTTCAGAGATTTGTTTTCCTCATTTAGATTTTTAACCATTTTTCCTAAATCACTTGTGGAACAATCTTTCAAATCTTTTCTTACTTTTTTGATGACTGCATGAGAATCAGTAACCTTTTCTTTCATTTCTTCAATTTCTTTTTCAGATCTGTCAAGGTCGTCAAGAGATTATTCAAGATTCTATTTCAGATGTTTCACTTCTCCCTTATCCATGATATCCTCAAGTGGTTAAACTTATCTCGAGAGGACCAAAGCTCTAATACCAATTGGTAGGAATGGGAACAATGAGAGGGGGGTGAATCAGTGTTCTATATCTTATTACTTTTTCTAATATCTTAAACTTAAACTTAATTTATTAAGAACTAAAATGAATATTAATGTAAGCAAGATAAATAACCATAACACATAACACCAAATATGATTACATGGAAACCCAAATAGGTGAAAACCTCAGTTGGAATTGACACCTACTAAGAATCGCACTAGTATTTTATGATCCCTGTTAGAAGATCTTGCAACCTTGTTAGGAGTTTTTCTTTACAATTCTTTTAGTACAGTGACCTTCTCAAGTGGTGAAGGCTACAACCTTCTGGATCTCAAATACACACTATATCTATAAGGTGAACTATTGCTATTACACTTCTTGTCTGATCAGTTCCTTTTGTGCACTTATGCTTTAGCCTCTTGTAAAGCACTATAATATTCTAACTACTCTTCACATACTTCTTCTTTTCTCTTGTCAACTTTACATTCAACTTCATGCTTAATTACAATGGCCCATGTCTTATTTATATGCGCAAACAAAAGTATTCATCAAGTCGGCATATAACTAATTACATACAATGCTTCCAATTGAATTGACTCAAGAATTTTTATATACAATTATATTAACATATCTATGACCTAAATTCAATAGGTGCATAGCCTTTACAAAACAATATTACAAGTGCAAATCAAAATAATAAAAGTTTTCTCCATGCTCTTGTCTATTCTATCGCTCACTATCTATGTCACTTCATCTGATTGTAAGTTCCTCATATTGACTCATGTCATCATGAATTCATACTTAGAAGCTTATCTTCAAGGGCACATGACATAACTTGGTCATACGCACCTGCGCTGATGCTCTGTTCTTCTGGTGCTCTGCTAACTATTTAGTCTTCCATACTTAGCCAATATTTGATGATCTAACTACTTGCCATAATGACAACACTAAATATAGTCATATACATCAGTATAGTCAACTTTCCAATAGGATGCTCTTAAATAGCTTTCTACTCCTCGATTGAACTGCTCTAACTGACACATTTAACCATTTAGGTTAAAATCCTTCTTTTGGACAAAGTTATCAAGAAACTTTTCAAAAGTTGCAAAATTCCAAAGTTTCTATTAGCAAATTTTTCATATCTCCTAACCAAATTGACTTTGCTTGTTTTTCCACCATGGCCAACTCACCTAAACCTTCACTTGACTTTTAAAGACTAGAAACTCTACAAACTTGACCTCCTAAGGATCTAGAGGGCTCATTCCACCATTTGACTCATGTGTCCAATAGGGAATTACAAAGGAGTGGATTGAACTAAAAAGCCTCCAAATCTTAATCTATCAACCCTAAACACTTCAAAATCTTCCTAATCTTTCCTAATCAACTTAAACAACTTGGAAATAAATACAAATAAAACAAAGAAGTGCTTATCATCCTAGGTGATCCTCCACCATTCTCCCCTAACAAAAATAAGTCATTATTCATTTGATGGAATTAAGTTAGGATCTATGTCTAATTTGTGAAACATTGTATCTAGGACCCAAGTTACTTTTGAATCATCCTTAGCATGCCATTTAACTAGATGTTTCATGTATACCTAGGTTCTTGTCTTCTTGTCAACCCTTGACTCCAAAATCTTCTCTATGTGGAGCCTCGATATGCTTGGCAACTTTAGTGCTTTGATCACTTTTGCATTCTCTATTTGGTGTTGATGTCCTTTAGGATCTGGTCCTTTATATGACACCAAATCTACAACATTGAAGACTGGTGAAAGTTTGATGTCTATTGGTAGTTCAAGTTTATAGGCATTTGGTCCATACTTAGCTAGAATAGCGCAAAGACCTATTCTCCTCATTTGATGCTTATGTGCATTACCTTTTGTAGCCTCACCTTATTCAAGTGCACCATAACCAAGTCTCCAACCTCAAATTTAATTTCCATTTTCCTGGTATCTACATTTTTCTTGGTGTGAGTATTACTATCCATGAGTGCCTTCTTTACTATGTCATGAACTTCTTTCATTGAATGGGAAAAATCCTCAGCATAACCACTCATATCTGCATTACTCCCAAGGTCTCTAAGTTCACATATACCCCTAGGATAAATTCCATAGACTATTTCAAAGGGGATCTTTCATGTTGACCCATTGATTGTGTCATTATAACCAAACTTTGTTTGAGCAATTAACTAATCCCATGCTTGTCCATATTCCTTGGTGATACACCTTAAGAGGTTTCCCAAGCTCCTGTTTACTACCTCAATCTGTCCATCCATTTTTGAATGATATGAAGAGATGAAGTAAATATTTGTACCAAGTTTGTACCATAGGGTCTTGTAGAAATGAGTCATAAACTTAGAGTCTCGGTGTGATACAATTCTTATAGGTAAACCATGTAGTCTCATTACCTCTCTAAAGAAGATATTTTTATGTAGGTTGCATCATGGGTAGTTTTGCATGGCAGAAAGTGAGCCATTTTACTAAACCTTTACACAATCACAAAGATACTAACCAATCCTTTCTTGGTCTTAGGGATCCCAACTACAAAATCCATTCTGAGGAATTCCCAAGGCCTATTTATGATTAGGAGGGGTTGATACAACCCTAAATTAGATGAATTCCACTGAGCCTTTTGAAAAGATATGCAAGTTTCTACATACTTTTGGATGTCTCTAGTCCTCTTAGGCCAATAGTAGTATCTTTTAACTTACTCTAAGGTCTTGTGAACACCAACATATCCACTTAGTGAGCCATTATGTTTCTCTTGCACTAGGTTCTCTGTCATTGAACCTCTTAGTACACAATATTGTCCTCCCCTAAACAAAAGACCATCTTGAGTAGTATATTCAGAGTAATCACCATGGAAATTATTTTGGAAGTCCTTGCAGACCTTGTAAGATGTTGAAAAGTCCTCATCCTCTCGATATAACTCTTTGAAACAATGTATTTCAATGCTCTTTAACTAGATTTCTTGGACTATGGGAAATATCCTTTTCAATGCATCTAGCAAATTTTTTTGAAGTCCTTTCTTTGGCATGATGGTGAAGGTTTAGGCTTGGATTTATTCTACCCACTTCATATGTTTGTGACTTAGTTTGTCATATGAGTGAAGCAAGCTCAAGGCTCGGTTGTCTATATAGGTCAAAAACACTTTAGGGAGGAGATAGTGTCTCCATTTCCTTAATGCTTGTACAAGTTCATATATTTCCTGGGCATAAGAGGATTATCTTCTCTTTCCATCATGTATCATTTCACTATGAAAGGTCATTGGTCTTCCTTCTTGACTGAGGACTGCTCCAATGGCAATGTGATTGGCATCACATTCTAGAGTGAGTAGTTTATCAAAACTAGGCAACACAAATATTGGTTGAGTGGATATTCTCTTTTTCAAGGTTTGAAACCCCTTTTCATCTTTCTCATTCCACTAAAATTTGGTCTTCATACCTCTGTTAATGGTGTCAAAAATTGGTGCACATATCTCACTAAATTGCCTAATAAACTTCCTATAACATTGTGCTAGGCCTTGAAAGCTTCTAACCTTTGTAGTAGACTTAGGTGTAGACAATTTCAAGATTTATTCCACCTTTCTCGAATCCATCTTCAAATTCCCTTTAGAGATAACAATGCCTAGGTACACTAGCTCATATTTTAGGAACTCACTCGTTTCCAAGTTGATTGTCAACTTCTGCTCATGCAACCTTTGCATTACAATTTTCAAATTCTTGAGATGATCCTCCTTTTTCTTACTGAACACCAAGATATCATATAGGTACACAACAACCCATTTCCCTATGAAGTCTTTCAGTACTTCATTCATTAATCTCATGAAGGTTCTTAGAGCATTAAATAGCTCAAATGTCATAACAAGCCACTCATAGAGTCCTTTAGTGGTTTTAAAAGTTGTCTTCCACTCATCTCCCTACTTGATCCTTATCTATTGGTATCCACTTTTAAGGTCTATTTATGAAAATTACTTTGCTCATACTAAGAAATCCATTTGGTCTTCAATCATAGGGATAGGAAATCTATACCGTATGGTAATCCTATTGATCAGCCTAGAATTAGTACAAAGTTTCCAAGTACCATATTTCTTTGGAGATAGGATCATGGGAACAACACATGGGATTATGCTCTTTCTAATTAAGCCTTGGTCAAGCAGCTCTTAGATTTGTTTGGCAATTTCAGCATTTTTTGGTGGGGTGATCTTATAGGCTTCTTTATTAGGGAGTGAGGCTTCTAGGTATAAAGTCAATTTGATGACTAATAACTCTCTCAAGGGGTAGGGTAGCTGGTTGACCATCACTAAAAATGTCCTTGTACTTCTATGGAAAATCTTGCACTTATAAAGGTAAGTCTTGCTTCTTGTCTACCCTTCAATCCTTATGCTTCAACACTAAGGAAAAACCTACTCCATCTACTTCTTCTAGCATTTTCACAAACTCCTTCTCCCTCACTAAGAGTATATTAGGACATCCTTTCTCCACTTCCCCTTCTTCTAAGATTAAATGTATCTTGAATTTCACCCCATCCTTCTTTGAAGAATATGAGTTCTTGGCCCCATCATGTATGTAAACATCTATCAAATTTCTAAGGTCTTCCCAACAAAAGATGACAAGAATCCATAGGCACGACATCACACAACACCTTGCCCTTATATCTCCTTAATGAGAACTCCATCCAAGATTTCTCATTAATGAGAACATGTTGATCTTTATTCAACCAAGTAACTTTGTAGGTGTTAGTGTGAGGAATTAGTTTCAATTTAATCTTTTTTATTTCTTCTATGGAAATGATGTTATCAGTAGAACCAGAATCTTGTATTTGACTCTAAATAAGGAGCTTCTTTGACTTGGTTCCTCTTTGATGGAATCTTTTATAGGTATTCTCATAATCATCAAGTTCTCCCCTATCTCCATCCATTGACACCTCTGTTGTCTTTCTACTTGAAGATTATTCTTTCATGAAGTTTACCCTCTTCTCTCCTCCTTGCAATGATGTGCTCTTTTTCAAAAACCTATATGCAGGGTTTCCATATTGTTGACAGTTATAGCATTTCATAGATGAGAAATAAGATCCTCTTCCATGACTATTGGATATTCCCCTTGAGTTATTATAAGGGAATCTTGTAACCCCCTCTACTATTTCTTGATTCTCCTTGGTTCCATGTGAGCTTGGACTCATCTTGAGTTCTTGCTTCTAAGTTTCTTCCTCCAAAGACTTCTCTATGACTTAATCCATATTCCCCTCTACCCCTACTGGTTGAATCTTATTTCTTTTTAAGCTTCTTCTTCACCTTTAGGGCTAGCTGATAGCATTGGTGTATAGATTCAGGACTTAGGAGACTAATTTTCTCTTGTATGTTCCACCTCAATCAATTAAGGTACCTAGACACTTTCAAAATCTTTTCCTCCATCACATGTGACCTCAAAAAAATCTTGTGAAACTCCTCGGTGTATGCACCTACCTCAAGGTATTTTTTTCTTAAATTCTTCCTCTTCTTGTGCAATTGTACCTCATAGTCATCTGGTAGATAATTCTCTCTTATCTTGGGCACCATACCCTTTCAACTAGTTATAGGATTATTCCCTTCCTTGATTCTTTCATCTTGAACAAATTTCCACAAAGTGAGAGTTGTTCCTCTAAACCTTTTCTTGGCTACTATTACATTTTGGGCTTATGTGACACTATCACACTCAAAGTGATTCTCAAGTCCTTCTATCCATTTCATCACCACTTCTGGTTCCATATTTCTACTTAATAGAGGGACACCTCCCAATGTCTTACGAATCATTTCTTTCAAATCTTTCAATAATGGTTCTTCTTGGAGTACATGGTCAAGCTCTGGCACTACATCTTCCTTTGCCACTAACTTAACATTCTCTTAATTTTTTGTCATTAGCTCACTCATTGCATCTATCTAGAGTTGTACTTCTTCCAATTTGGTTCTCATCTCGATCAACTATTCCTTAAGGATTCTATTCTCCTCTCTATATTCTACAACATGCTTTACCAACTAAGCATTACTCACCATCGTTTTTGAATCCATTGTTTCAGGTGAATACAACATCTTAACTACAGAAGCCCAATCTTTAGGCTATCCTACCAATCTGATAGACATCTTGGTTCTTCAACTTGGAGTCACCTTGACTCACTCTCAATGCCTCTTCAATAGACCTTTTTAGGGACTTCTCTAACACCAATCCCAAGGGCAAGTTACTAAGATCTCTACCCTCCTAACCAAGATATACCCTATCAACAAAGTATTTCAATGCTCACTGATTTCCACATAGTTTTTTCTAGCCACCTATGCCAACATGCTCAACATGGATTACAGGGTTGATTTTCAATATCTTTGGGTCATATACAAACTAACTTGAAGGTTTGGAACCCTTATTCAACCTCATTCCCATAGAGTTCCTAGAATCTAGGAAATAGGCCTAGTTTCCCCTTGTAGCCCTATCCAGGTACAAAAAAAGGATTTCCTCACAATTTTGGTTAATGACCCAAAAAGATAGTTTAGGATCTAGATAATCTTTTCAAAACTAAAAAATATTTTGGAGGTGAGGGTTATTAAATTCCTTTGTATAGCACCTTCACACCCTTAGGGGCTCAGTCCTTAAAAATAAGGCTAATTGCTCTTAACATTGGTTTTATCTTATTTAACTTATGAAATCTTGTCACCAAGTGCCACCATTTCTTGGAGTTTTGTATCTTCACTGATTGAAAATTATTCAACCCTTAGATTTCTTCTACTAATCCAACCCTATAACTTTTTGGTCTTTGATTCTCTTTTTCCATAGATGGGCTATGGCCAAGCTTACCTAGGGTAGGACCTCAAAATTCATTCCTATCACTTATATTCCTGAACTAGAAAGAAACACTATGTACACTAACCCCTCTTTCTTTCCATCAAGGCCAATTTTTTTCCCAGCATTTAAGAAGCTCAAGAGGCCATTTTTCTATGTACAGTCCAAACTAGACCAGTGAACTTCAAACTTAAAGAAAATTAAAAATAAGATGAAGAATGGAAACTATTTAAGAAAACTATCAATACACAGAGTTAGGAGACTAGTATGAAAGTATAATTACATTGTAAATCCATCAAAATATGCCATGAATAGTTCTATTCAATTCAAAATGTCCTAGAATAGTCACAGTCTATCTCTGCAACTTCATAGTCTATATAAAAACATTATAAAACTCATCCAATTTTATGAATTTTCCATGGATGTTCTTTAGTATCTTTCTCCTCCTCAGATCAAATGCTCTAACTAACCCATTTTACCATTTAGGTCAAAAGCCTTCTTTTGGACAAAGTTGTCCAGAAACTTTTTAGAAGTTGACAAATTGCAAAGTTTCTATGCACAACTTTTTCATATCTCCTAACCAAATTGACTTGGTTTGTTTTTTCCGCCATGGGAAACTCACCTAAACACTAACTTGACTTTTAAAGACTCAAAAATCTACAATCTTGACCTCCTAAGGATCTAGAGGGCTCATTCCACCATCTGGCTCATGTGTCCTCTAGGACATTACAAAGGAGTGGATTGAGCTAAAATGCCTCCAAATATTAATCTATCAACCCTAACCAATTAAAAAGATTCCTAATCTTTCCTAATCTTTCCTAATCAACTTAATCAACTAGGGATAAAATGCATACAAAACAAAGAAGGGCCTTTTACCCTAGGTGCTCTTGCACCACAACAAAAAAAAATTGTACCAAAAATTAACTAAATAATTACAAATTCACTCAAGCAATGATTAAGATTTACTAAATATTGTATAAAAAAATTATATTTAAAATTTAAAATGTGAAATAATACTTATATATATTAATAAAAACATTATTATATATTGCATAAGATTTAACAATTTCTGATTCAAATATATAATATAATTTTGAGTGTATGCTTAATATAAATATATGAGATGATTTTTATTTTTTTAAATATATTCTTTTTTAAATAGTAAAACAATAGTATGATTTTTTTAGTTATGTACTAAAAAATTAAATATATATTTCTACAGATTCAATATATTTCTATGAATTTACAATTTTGTTCTTTTTTAGAAATAACAACATAATGCATATTTAGTATTTAATAATATATCCACTTGACAAACACATATTATATCTTGCACCAATAAATATTTTTTTTCTTTACCTTAAGGTGACGTGCACGTATCTTGCCCATGTCAAGAATACAAATATTACAAACACATCACAATTGTTAGAGCATTTACTGCACATCGAAACAAAATGAAACAAAGATTTCTTTCTTCATTACATTTGAAAATCTTATACAAAATCTTTCATAGAATAATTGTTATGAATAACAGTCCACAATACAATTGAGAGGGGGGTTGAATCAATTGTATAAAAGAATATTAAACTTTAAACTTTAAGCTTAATAATATCAGAAATAATGAACACAATGAATGCCAACTCAATAACATAATATTTTGGTCTCAGGGAAACCATGTTAAAGGTAAAAACCCGGGTGGGAATTAGCACCCACAAATGATGTACTGAGAGTATAACAATCCTTGTTAGAAGATATGGCCCTATTAGAAGCTTATTGAAACATTACAGTACATAGTCCTTGTTAGAGGATAGACCCTGTTAGGAGTCAAGGAACAAATAGGGCTCACTACCCAAAGAAGGTTAAATCCACCTTCAGAACTCACTAGTTTGCAACAGGTGTATATGAAGAAATACACAATCTTTTGAATTGTTTGCCAACAACTATCTTTTCCTAATCAGTTCTAATGAAGTCCACCAGTAAACCTCTACTCTACATGCAATAGACACAAGCTCGCAGCTTTCACAAACTCTCTATATCACATTTATTCCATCCATGTCTTTTCCAAAGAAAAGACCTTTCATTTATACCTTATTACATTTTACCAAGATTGGGTTGGCCCATAATGATTTCCTAATTAAAAATAATTACATAAACCCTTGCTAAGATAAACACAGTATCTATAATGTTCAAATTTAAAATGATTACATTACAACAATTAAGGACTGACATCCTCGATTTGTGATTGTCAAACAAAACACATGCATCATTCCCTGAGTCGGCTTTAGAATAAGCTATCACTGGTGCACATGCCACAGATGACATCACCAATCACTTCATACCTTGCACTGACCAATGAAAATCTATCAGTACCTCTTCCATTATCCTTCAATTTTTCATACCTTGAATCCAATCCCTTTGAAAGATATATCAAAAGCTCAAAGACTAACTCTGTCAATTCTCACTATCAGAGTCTAGTGACCAGTCTTTACCAAAATAGTTGTAACTCTCTTAATATGCAATACTTAATGATTTCATCATAGATATAAGATCACAACATCCACCTTAACTCTCATCTGACTTCATAGCATCTAAATCATCTGTACACTAACCATACATCGTGATTACCAGTCTGGCTCCTTCATAAAAGCATATGTTGACATCAGTGACAAAACAAAAATGACAATAGTATGAGTGCTCATTCAGTAACATAGTGATTAAACATATTACATGTCTTAATCACCACCCATGCATTAGTAATATCCAACAATCTCCCCCTTTGGCATTGATATCAACATATGGGAAAATTTTATCCCAAAGTTATATCAATCCAAAGTCCTTCAACAAAACAATCTCCCCAAACAGTAGATATTTTCTCATAGAAACACTCTGCCTTTGACAGCAATGGAAAAGGTTTCCATGAGCCTTCAAATTCCTTCACATATAAACTTTCTTCCATGATCACTCCCCCTGAGGAGGAGATCCCTACATTTGGTCCATAAAATGATGAGGCTTTGCACACTTCTAGACTAATGCATCTCTGCATCATTTAGTTCTGACTAGGAGGGGCCTGAACCCCTAGCATACCTCTAAGATATTCAAAGGTATCTTTCAGTAGTGGCTTTGTAAAAATATCTGCAATCTTCTTTTTTGTACTTATATATTCTAACTTGATTTCTTTTTCTACCACTTTGTCTCTCAAGAAGTGATACTTGATAGAAATGTGTTTACTTTTAGAGTGTATCACTAGATTCTTTGACATGTTTACAGTGTTTGTGTTATCACAAAGGATAACCACCAGCTCATTAAAAGTTATTCCAATTTTTGTCAGCATTTGTTTCAACCAACAAATCTGAGTGCAATTTGTAGCAGCACCAACATATTCTGATTTAGCAGTAGATTGTGCTATACAATCTTATTTCTTACTTAGCCAAGAAACCAAATTTTTTCCAAGGAAAAATGCACCACCACTGGTACTTTTTCTGTCACCAATATTTACTACCCAATCAGCGTCAGTATAAGCATAAAGTTCAAAGTTATCATTCTTGTCATACTATAAACCATAGTCTATGGTTCCTCTGAGATACCTCAGTATTCTTTTCATAGCACCTAGATGAGTCTCTTTGGGTTTTGCCTGATATCTAGCCACAATTCCAACAACATTAGTAATATCTAGTCTGGTGTGAGTTAGATATTGTATCCCTCCAACCATTGATCTATACAAAGTCTGAAAAACACATTTTGATTCATCATCAATTAATAGCTTGTTTCTAGTCACCATAGGTGTTCCTACTGGTTTACAATCTTCCATACCAAATTTATTAAGAAATTCTTTGAGATACTTGGTTTAAGAAATGAAAATACCATTCTCATTTTGAGTTATTTGTAGTCCAAGGAAGAATTTAATTTCACCTATCATGGACATCTCAAATTCACTTTCCATTTCTTTAGCAAACTTCTTACATAGATCCTCATTACCTCCAAAGATAATGTCATCCATAAATACTTCTACTATCAAGATTCCACCTTTAGTAGTTCTTAAGTACAAATTACTGTCTACATTACCTTTTCCTAAATCCAATTCCAAGTAGATACTTGTCTAGCCCTGTATACCAAGCCCTAGGAGCTTGCTTCAACCCATACAGGGCTTTCTTCAATTTGGACACCATGTCTTTATCTTCGCATAGAGAAAATCCATCTAGTTGTTCTATGTATACTTCCTCTTCAAGATCTCTATTCAGAAATGTAGATTTAACATCCATCTAATACACTTTAAAGTTTTTGTGTGCAACATAAGATAGAAATAATCTTACAGAATCTATTCTAGCAATTACAGAAAATGTTTCTTCAAAGTCTATGCCTTCTTGCTATGAGTATCCCTTACACACTAGTCTTTCTTTGTTCCTTACAACCATTCCTTCTTCATCCATTTTGTTTCTAAACACCCATTTTGTTCCTATAACATTTTTTATTTTTAGGTCTTGGAACCAATTCCCAAGTATTATTTTTCTTTATCTGATCCAATTCTTCTTTCATGGCATTTATCCAAGATTCATTATGAGGCCTCACCCCGAGCCTGTCATAGCCATTCAGTTTATGCAATGTGATAGACTTATTTGATGATTATATTTTGATGTTCTATGAATTTACTGATACTTTGTATTATGGTTTTATCACCTTAGAGGTTAGAATACTCATTCAGTTATGTTAATTTGATGAAAACTATGATATCTATATGGTAAGTTTAAGATCATTAGGAACAAAGTTGAGAATGAATCTGGAATGAAGATTAAATGTTTGAGATCTGATAGAGGTGGTGAATTTACTTCTAGAGATTTTAACACTTTTTGTGAAGTGAATGATATTAAGAGATAGTTTTCAGCCCCTGGAACACTTGAACAAAATGGTATTGCAGAAAGAAGAAACAGATCAGTGACTAAAATGGCAAGAGCTATGTTATTTGAGAATGATTTAGCGAAGACATTTTGGAGAGAAGCAATGAATAAAATAGTATATACAATGAACAAAGTACAGATCAGAGCAGACACAGACAAGACACCTTATGAATTATGGTTTGGACATGCACCCTCAGTTAAGTATTTTAGAACTTTTGGAAGCAAATGTTATATAAAGAGAGAT
Source organism: Chamaecyparis obtusa (assembly GCA_027943335.1). Classification (NCBI taxonomy): domain Eukaryota; kingdom Viridiplantae; phylum Streptophyta; class Pinopsida; order Cupressales; family Cupressaceae; genus Chamaecyparis; species Chamaecyparis obtusa. The sequence goes on along the minus strand of BSBK01010792.1, from coordinate 186,955 downwards.
GATGACATTGGAAAGTTTGATCCTAGAAGTGATGAAGGTTTTTTTCTTGGATATTATTTGAAGAGAAAAGCATATAGATGTTACAATAAGAGAACTAAAACTATTTTTGAGAGAACAAATGTTAAAGTTGATGAAAAGTTCAAAATTCAAGAAAGAATGCTTGATTATGAATCTGATGAAGAATCTCATCCTAAGCCTAACACTAAAACTACTGAATTATTCTATGAAACTGACAATGAATTGTTGAATGAAAGTCATGCTGAAGAAACCAGAGAGGAATCTAGAGAAGAATTTATAGTTGAAGCAAGATCTGACACTATGACACCAAACAAGTATTTATCAAGACATCATCTTGTTGAACAAGTTATTGGAAGTTTGGATAGAGGAATTCTAACTCGGAATAAGATACATTTATGTTTGATTTCTCAAATTGAACCTAAATCTACTAGTGAAGCTTGTGAACATGAATATTGGATTAATGCTATGAAAGAAGAACTAGATCAAATAGAAAAGAACAAGACATGGGAATTGGTCCCTAGACCTAAAGATAAGAATGTGATTGGAACTAAATGGGTATTCAGAAACAAGATGAATGAACAAGGAGAAGTTGTAAGAAACAAAGCAAGATTGGTATGTAAGGGATACTCACAACAAGAAGGAATTGACTATGAAGAAACTTTTGCACCAATAGCAACAATTGAAGCAGTAAGAATGTTTTTGGCATATGCAACTTTAAAGAAATTCAAAGTGTATCAGATGGATGTGAAGTCAACATTTTTGAATGGAGAATTGGAAGAAGAAGTCTACATTAAGCAGCCTGAAGGTTTTCCTTTGACTCAAGAAGGAGACATCATATGTAAACTGAAGAAAGCATTGTATGGACTAAAGCAAGCACCTAGAAATTGGTATGCAAGACTGGATAAGTATTTTTTAAAGTTGGGATTTGCTAAAGGAATAGTTGATAGCAATCTATACACAAAAGAAATTGAAAATGGTTTGTTGATTATAGTTATTTTTGTTGATGACATTATTTTTGGAGGAGAACATGAGGCTAGTGACAAATTTGTTGATGAAATGAAGACTAAATTTGAAATGAGTATGATTGGTGAGATGAAATACTTTTTGGGATTATGGATAACACGAAACAATGATGGTATCTTTGTAAGTCAGACAAAGTACTTGAATGATTTGCTGAAAAGATTTGGAATGGAGGACTGTAAACTAGTTGGAACACCTATGGTAACCAGACATAAGTTATCTAGCACAGATGGAACACTGGTAGTTGAGCAGAAGAAATATAGATCCATGATTGGAGGATTGCAGTATTTGACACACACAAGACTAGATATAGCACATTCAATTGGAATTGTGGCAAGATTTCAAGCTGAACCTAGAGAATCACATTATGGATTAGTAAAGAGGATACTGAGATATTTAAGAGGCACAATGGACTATGGATTGTGGTATGAAAAATTTGATGATTTTACCCTATCTGCATATACAGATGTTGATTGGGGAGGCAGTGTTGATGATAAGAAAAGCACCAGTGGAGGAGCATTTTTCCTTGGAGGAAGATTAGTTTCTTGGCTAACCAACAAGTAAAATTTTATTTCACAGAGCACAATAGAAGCAGAGTATGTAGCAACAACAAAAAATTGTAACCAGATAATTTGGATGAAGCAAATGCTAAAGGATATTGGAATTAAATTTGTTGAACCTATTGTTATACATTGTGACAACACTAGTACAATCAATATGTCTAAGAATCCTATACTACATTCTAAGACAAAACATATTGAGATCAAGTATTATGTTGTAAGAGAGAAAGTTGCGGAGAAAGAAGTCAGACTGGAGTACATAAGCATAAAGGAACATATAGCAGACATATTTACAAAGCCTTTGCCTAAGGATACATTTGAGAATCTGAGAGGTATGCTTGGGGTTATGCCCCAACCTACTTTTGAGTAATGATGCAATTGGTTGCATCGGTCCAGTAATATATGAGCCCTATCTTTCTTCTAGACTAGATGTTGGTACTTCCTCTATGGGGTAGTATGTGTATCTGAGTTGAGTCATGAGGACTCTAGTAAATGTATTTTCAAAAAGAGTCCTTTGACATTGAGTTGTTGTTGACATAGTGATGAATTATCTGTCATTGATGTCAATGGGGGAGAAGTATGCATGAAAAACAATATGAGAAAAACTATATGAGAGAACTGAAGAGGATAACGAAGCAAGATTTGATTGACAAAGAGGATTTGTAGAAGCAGTGTTGTAGTATTTGATTTTTGGAACATTGGATATTTTTCATCTATGTTTCCATCAATGCCAGTGGGGGAGATTGTTAGGAATGAATGCTAAAGTGTTTGGCACCCATTCTATAGCAGTTGTTGTTGTATTCATGACTATGATTGTCATTGATGTCAACACAGTGTTTTACTAAAGACTTGCAAAGAATCAGACATTATTTTGATTAGTGCACATTGGATATTGTAGTTGGAGCTATACCACATTGAGGATATACTCTTTGATATGTTATATGTCTATGGTTAAGAGCATAGATAGTAATTATTTTATTCATGAAAGTTATGATCATTTTGGTGGAAGCAGTATTCAAGCAGTGTTCTTGAGTAGCAGTTTTTGACAATTAGATGATATCTCCTAATCAGGATGGAATCTAGCTTTGTGCAATTAAAGAGAAGTTAGAGACACATTCATAGTGGCATGGATGACAATGCAAAATTTTAAGTCACATGAGTGAAGATTTATTGTATTTGGAAGCTGACAGTTTTATGTAATTTTGTTGTAGCGTGTGGAATATTTTATTTTGTAATTGTGTGCCGACTCATTTGTAATTATTTGAGTGTGGTATAAAGGAAGGAATTTTTTTCCTTGTTGTAATAATAGTATGTGATGCTGTATGCATGAAGTGAAGAAAAGAGCTAAGTATGAGAGTGAAATTGTGAAGGAAGACATGCGAAGTGCAGAGATCTGAAACTGAGATTTGATGTAGCAGTGAGTGCAGTTTGGCATAGTTAGAGAAGAGGTAACATGTTATTCTATTGAATAATGAAAATATTATTTGGATAGTGAGTTCAGTGATCTTACCTTGAAGCTGTTTGGGCAGTGGGTCCTTTTGTCTTCCATAACTCTTAACAGGATTAGAATCTTATAACAGGGATTCAAAATCTCCTAACAGGGATTTATATGTACTGAATGTATTTCATAAGACTCCTAATAGAGTCCATCCTTTCACAAGGAATATTCATATTAGTGCATCTTTTATGGCATCATTCCCACCAGGGTTTACTCTTTTATCAAGAGGTTCCCTAGTCAACATATCTTGTGTTGTTGTTTAATAGTGTATGAATATATTTATATGGTTGGTAATTATTTTACTAATATGGTTTAATGTTGTTGAAGATGATAAAAGTTATAATTATTTGATAACTGATTCACCTCCCCCCCCTCCTCTTAGTTATCTTGGTGGACTTTACTTTCTAACAGAGACCTACATAGGAGGCCAGCCAAGGAGCCTATGCATTTGTTTTGAAAGTGGATGCTCACGTGGAGGAATGTGTAGGTAGCTGGAGGGTTTTTTCATGTTTTTTATTTTATTCAAATACAAATCAAAACAATAGCTAAGGAAGCCTGTGCCATGCTAGAGAGGAGAGGATTTTTTTTAGAGAATTTAAGTTAAAATTGCAAAGTGAATCGATAGGAAGGGGCATCTAGCACTATGGAAGATATTGGAGGTATTAACCAGCAAGAAGATATGGCCATTGGTGAGCAACACTTGGAGGAAACCTTCAAAAAACTTAAAAATGCAAGAGCACAACCAGTCACATTTTTGGTCATATCTCACAATCTACGAACTGGGTCGGGCTAAATTTTTAATATGTTTGAGGTGATTATGATTGAAATCTATAATTAAAATTTCAGATCAATCAGAGTTGAAATGTGAAAGTTATCATCCTCTAAGTCATGGTAGGAAATAAACAATCACCAAAGCTTCCAGAAATTTTATCCCACATTGATGGGGAAATGGAAATTACAATTGTTTAAATACATGGGTGCCTAATGATGTTAGTAAAGTGAAGGAAGGAATGGCCATGTGGGCCATCCAAATTTGTGTGGGCCTAGGCAACTGGGTGTGCATGATCAGCTATTTTTGAAAGGAAACTATTATAATTTCAAAAGACATTTGTCCCACATTGCCTGTGTAGAAGGAAGATAAGATGTTTATAACAAAGAAGACACAATACATTGTTGTCTAAGAAATGGATGCCCAGTTGGAGGGCCGGTCTCACACATGCATGTGGTTCAAGACACCTAGTTAGTAGTGAGTTGTAGGTGACATGGCAAGCGGGCCCCAAATGTTGGTAAAGTTTTTTTGACAGTGTGTGATTGTGCAAGATCCAATGACCTTGAGATTCATGCCATCATTCGATGGTGGTCGCATGATCACAAGGGCCGAATTTAGCCCTTGCAAACATGCGACAGGTTGACATGTGGCAGCTTTGATGAGGTGGTGAGAATGTATAGGTGGATGCCCAGTCAGAGACATGTGCCAACTGAAGATGGACAAGTGGCATAGGTGAAATACAGAGGTCTAGCTGGTGATGAGGTGGCAGGTTGACCCAACCAGATTATGCCACATGGCACATGTGGGACCCACCCAATTTTCAATTTATGTGAAAAAGATAAAACAAATTTGTAAAGTCATGGACTATATGTTATTTTCAAAATTTTGAGTTTATTAGTTGCTCGTGAAGATGGAGTTTGAAAATAATGTTGCAGATTGATTTTTTGCTTGAATATATAAGTATAATATATCATTGGAAACATTGGGAAATGATGGATTGAATGGTGGGGGTTAGAATCAATTTTCAACAAGCGGGAAAGAGTAGTAAGTGCTTTTGTCTCTGAGGTCATTTTTAGTGGGAAAAGAAGTTAATTTTAGAGTTGATCTTTTTGAAAGTAACAAGTGTCAGTTGAAATATCTTTGAGGTCTTTTCCTGAGGGATATATGTGAAATCTTCTCATTATTGTAAGAGTTCTAAAATCCTAGTCTCCACATAGGGTTTGAAGCTATGCTTAACTCCCAGAGTTTCAGTCATTTCTTGGTTCCATTAGGATGTAGTAGTTCCTTGTATTAGATAGTATTGTTGTATCAAAGGAAAGCTTCTAGTTTTTTGCATATTATTGAAGTGGTTTAGATCTTGAAGTAGGTGTATACAGATGCATGATCCTCATACATAATATAAATATCATTTTTTATTTCTCTCCATTTGTCTCCATCTAATGAGTTTTGAATTTTCTAATTTATTGTATGGAGTTTTAGCCATGCATGTGTTGTCATTCTCTAGTTCTTATTTAGGATCAGATTACAAGATGCTCTAGATGAAGCATAGATTCATTGGGCTTTCATTGGGATGTTTGTAAGTAGTGTGTGTTTGGGTATTTATATTTATGGTTTGGATCAGTGATGAAGATTACTAGTTGGATTCTATATTCTATTATGCATTAGAGAATCTGGCCCAATAGATAAGGCACTGGTCAGAAGCAAGTAAATTCTGAAATAATGTGTCTGATATGGTGTGTTGCATCCCACAAATTTTAATCATTACAATCCCAAAATTCCTCAAAGTCTTGAGGTTACAAGGCCATTTTTGTTCCATCATAGCAATGGAGAGTCAATGAATGACTGGTTATTATTTAGTTTAAAGTCCTAAAAGTTCCATATGTTACTGGTTAGGTACACCCACCTTGGTTCTGCAGAGCTAGAAGTGTAACGGGCAGTCTTGTCCCTATAGTTGGTCCAGTTACCTTAAGATCCATAACATATTTGGAATCAATCATTCCTAAAATCCAATATGAAGGTATACTGGTAGCCTAAGTGTGTAAGTTATTTTGAGGAACCAACAAATGGTGACTCTGTTGGGTAATAGAGATGAAAAAGTCATGCTAAATCTAGTTTGATATCTCTAGTGTTATAGTAAAGTTTAAATAACGCGGCTACGAGTTGAGCTAGACTCCTAGCTGGCTTATTTATCTATCTAGTGGTTACCATTAAAGAAGTATAGAGTCAGATTCAAAAAAATTTAAATATCATCTCACCAAGTTGTGAGTGGCGACTCTGAGAATTCTCTTTTTGATTAGTGCAAGTTTAGAATAGAAAATATGATGTATGAAGATCTAATAAACAATGTGTAAAAAATAAATCCTGGTGATGTTTTGGTTGGCTTGAAAAGATTTTGAATAATTGAATTATTTTCCTCTTCAAGGAGGTGGTGACTCTACAAAGCAAAGAACCTAATGGAGCTACAAGGTGAGCTCTAAGATCTGCCATATCTTCAGTCAATAAATAAAAAGTAGCAGCAAAAAAGGGAAAACACTAGGTATTTTTCATTTTGTAATTCATGTATTTACATGATCCTTATTGGGTGAAGAAGTCACCATAGAAAGGATTTTATATTGTGGGTCTACATATTTCTCTGATTTTGTTCAAAATCTTGGTCATGTCTTTGAGGAGTGTGTATGTCTTGAGAAATCCTTATGACTGCATAAGTTGTTCGTAATAAGGATTTGAAATTTTCATTAAGTAAAGTGTAGCCCATAATGGATTCATGCAGAAGATTTTCTATAAAAAGGTATGTGCCATTGTGTTTTGATGGCATACTAGTTTCCCAAATGAAATTCCTACCAAGATTAGGAAGCATTTACCAGAGTTTAAAGGGAAAATATCAGATTCAACATGTAAACATTTGCAAGAATTTACTTATCTGATGGGAGACTTTGAAGTTTGTCATGAAGACATCTTCATGAAGTTACTTGTTTGGACTTTCAAATAAGATGCTAGAGTGTGGTTCTACTCCTTCCCAGCAAGTTCTATTTCTTCATGGGAAGATTTCAATTCAGCTTTCATGGAGCAGTTTACTGAAAGAATAGGGGCAAGTGATGTTTTGAACAAATTGATGGAGATCAAGATTCAAAAAGAAGAGTTAGTTCCATTGTTCAACATTAGATTTTCCAAAATATTAAATGATATTCCCAAAAGCTATAGGCTCGATGATCAAATATGTTTGATACTTTATCTAGGTTCTTTTGGTAAAGAAATGAGTTTCTTATTGAGAAACAAAGAGTCAAAGACTTTACATCAGGCTTTTATAATAGCAATGGATATAGAAAATAACTTGAAATATGGGATCACCAAAGGATTTCTATCTTCTTGTGTTTTCTATCATAAAGAATCAAATGCAATGAATAGATGTGTATCAAGAAATAAAAATCAATGTAAAGGTGTCTCTATCCCTGCCGATCTTACTAACCATGTTTCAGATTGTGCTTGAGAATAGAATAGAGAATGTTTTCAGAAAGATTTGGTTGTCCCTCATGTGGGAGTTAAAATGGTTAATAAAGAATTGTAAAATGTATTTGATGCAGAGATAGACATATAGAAAGGTTACACACCTAGTAAGTTTGAAACTAGTTTTTCTAGTTATGAGGTTGTAGAGAAAAATTGTTTGCAGCCAAGTTCTGAAAATAAAGAGGGGGCAAATCTTTGATCGGATGATGATAAAGCCCCAAATGAAAAGATTCTATCAGAATCTAGTAGTTTAGATAGTGAGGAAGAGGACTCATGGAGCCACAATAACATTAATCTTCTTCAAGAGAAGGAAATGGTTTATAGGCAGCCTTGTGAAAAAGACTGGGAGTTATCATGTGTTAAAGATGATTTTGAGGAAGCTGATTTGACTAAAGTAATAATGAATTCCTTTGTTTCAGTTAATAATGAGGATAGAAATGATATTTCAGTTTGTATGCTTTCATCTTTTATTCTTTCATGTGAAGTTATTAATCCTAAGATGGATGAAGGCTTCTATGAGCAAGAGTATGAAACTATGGTGGCTCAATTTGCAATTAAACCATAAATGGTAGTCACCATGTTTGATATGGACACTAATGATTTTAGATATTGTTAATAGTTTTGAATTAGTGTCTTATCAAGAGGGGGTTAATAGTGTTGACAATCTGCCTTGTAATAGTGAATTATGTCAGGGAGATGTATGCCCAAAAGATAACATGAACAATGGGTTGCATACTGATTTGTTAGAGCCACAATGTGAAAAATTTCATATAAAGTTGAAAGAGGTTTCAAATTCTATGTCAGAACATTTTCTTCAGCCGGAGGTATGTTTTTTTTTATCCAGGAATGGGATGTAGAAAATATTGGTGTTCTATTTTTAGAAGACATTAGAGAAAATCAGCAAGGACATGCCAGTTGTCAGGTAGAATATGAACCTTTTCTTTTAAAATCTACCATGTTAATGTCTCCTGGGATAAACTAAATCTGAATCAACAAGTTGCAATTCATAGTGGTTTTCCTGAGCACCGGTGTGATGTACAAGGGTTTGAATTTCTAAACTTCCTTTTTTATTTTCAAGCATATAAAAAAATAAGCCAGCTTGTTCCAAGTTGTGAAGTTGAGCTGGGATATTTCCTTCCTTAGCTAGTTAGGATTTTAAAAGGGTGTGACAACCTCTTGTTGCACAATGATCAATACCTTTTGTGTTTCAATGATTTCCAAGTGCCTAATGATAGTGGGGGTGTTGATTATTTTCAATATGATATGCTGACAGTTCGTGGTAGCATGTTTGATTGTATTGCAAGAAATAATAAGTGTCGCTTACCTCTGATCGATGGAAATGAGAATCAATTTTTTGATAGGGGTAAGTGGTGATTTCATTTTGATGGCTTTGGGCCATTTTTACATGATGTGCTCATTGTATAGTTTCTTTTTTTTCAGTCGTGTGGTGTGTTTCTTTCAATAAAGGTTCCCTAGTTTTGAGAAGAGAGCGAGAAGTCTGATGTCCTTTTTGAGTGGTCTGCTTCACAAAGAGTTTCTAAATTCTCTATGTGCCCACAAGGGGCACACATCCCCAGATAGAGCCACTGTCAATACTCACAAATTTGGCCCAAATTTGGAGTGACCAATTCAAAATTTTCTCTAAGGCAAGGTGAGTAACCCTGAAAACTTTTTGAAGATGCCTACTTGAAGTGCAAGTAAAATATGACCCGATGATTTTAATGACATACCATTTGGGGAACATGTTAAAAACATATTGTGGGGCAGATGGAATGGGTTACAACTTTCATTTATCAATTTTGATGAGTTTTGGAGATAGTTGTTTAAAGGTGTTCACTTTAAATTTGCATTTTGTATATTGCTTGATTGTAGCAAATGGCCTACTTTGCATGCTTGCATCTTTGACTTGATAGTGTTTTATGATATAAGGATGGGTCTTATGTGTTTTAGGAATGAGAGAGAATCTCCATTTCCATTTGGAAATTCCTATGAGTTCATATGATAGGTTTTCCGAAGCCATTATGTTTGCAATTAATTAAGTTTCCCAGAATGTAAAAGTGTAGAATTCTGAATGCCCTACATGAAGTCTTGCAACTGCACCGGATTGAGTGGAATGAATAGTTGAATATTCCTCTATATTATAATCATGGAAATGTACCACCATGAATATTTTCAAGCCATGATGAATCAATTTTGGTAATTTGTCAATCTGATTTCGTTTGTAGTTTTTAACATTTTAATGAAGATTAGTTGCACAGTTTAGTCAGAGGCCCTGTTCCTGATGTTGTATCGTGAATAGGGTGATTTTTCATCACATTCTGGTTGTTGCATCATGCTATAGTCATGAGAGAGAGTTTTCATGATAATTTTTAGCTCCCCATGTGCCCATTTAGTCACTTTGCCAAAGCCATTTCATTTGTAGATTGTGAAGTTTTTCTAGGAGTGCATTGTCCAATTCTCTAAGTAACCTACTTTGAGGTATCCCAGTTTGCACCCTATCCAAGGTCCAACATAATTGAGATTTTTTTCATATTGTAAACCTAGAAGACTACTCTCCTGATTATTTTCAAGTCCCTGCCAATCCATTTGATCACTTTTCCAAGACAATTCCAGACCAAATGTCTTCTTATTTCACTATTCTATTATAAAATATTTGTAACAGGCTGACTTTGGCATTTTACTGTGATCCGAATTTCAATTTTTTGAGGAAGCTAGTTGTGGATTCATTCTCCTTGTATGAGGGTGATTTAGTGTCCTATTTTTTAGTTCTTGAAAGTTTCAGTGGGTGAGTTTTTAAGCCTATTCCATAGGTGACTTATGTGGTTTTGATGGCGCAAATAGAATTGGTTTTCAAGTGGCCATGTTTGACCACTAATAATTTTAGGCTCAAATATTTTTGAGAATTTTCCTTTGACTGGCATGCTGTGGTGTTGGAAGTGATCATGTGTTCTAGGTGAGATGTTCTTGTGAGGGCTTGTTGTCATCTTTTGAGGCCACTCTCGAGTGCGAGTTAATGTTATTTGGAAATCTTGCAGTGATACAATGAATGAATGGTTGTGATTAAATTTTTGACACATCATGGTTTCATTCCATGAAGTGATTGTCATTTTGAGGGTACATTGAGAAAGAGAGATTGATGATTATATTAAAAGTGAGTAAATAATGAGAGACATGGCACTGAATAGAACTCGCATGCCATATGACCTACTTTCAAAATCGATAAAAAATAGAATTTTATTGCATGGTTTCAACATAGGGTATAGTTTTATTGAGCCATAGTGTGACATTGATCCATTATTACTGTTCATAGTTGCTTGGACATATAAATTACATACTTCGACATGTTTTTAATATCAACAAGGAAATTGGTAAGTGCATAATGGAAATACCTATGAATTGTCTTGTTTTAACTTTTAAGGTTCAAAGAAGGAATAATATATTGAAGCAATTGTCTTTAGGCATGCAATCCATTGCATGAAAAGAGAGCATTGATATATAAAATCTTGCCAAAAAAAGAGATTTCCATTATATGCTTTACATGAAACTGGGTATGGTCAAGAAAATATAAATTTGAGGAGGATATGTTACCAAAGGTTTTTTCTTTGTAGCACATTTTTCTCCCATTAAATGCTAGCATACTAGTGGGTTGTGTGAACAAAATAGAGGAAGCATATTATATAAAGTGGTGGCCGTATTGGCATGCCGTAATACCAAGTCAAAATGCCAAAGGGGGTGTGTGAGGATTCCAAGAAGGAGAAAGTTTGGGGGCTGCCTACGAGATAGATGTAGCAACTATCAATTGATGAGAGGATTCATGGAAAATTAAACAAGAGGGAGACCTACTTAGGATGCCAGCCAAGGGGCCTATACATTTTTTTTGCAAGTTATTGTTCATGTGGAGGAATGTGTACGTAGCTAGAGGGGTTTTTTTTATCTTTTTTGTTTTATTCAAATGCAAATCAAAATAGTAGCTAAGGAAGCCTCCGCCAAGCAAGAGAGGAGAGGATTTTTTTTAGAAAATTTTTGTTAAAATTGCAAAGTGAATCCATAGGAAGGGGTGCCAAATACTATGGAAGATATTGGAGGTATTAACCAGCAAGAAGATATCACCATTGGTGAGCAGCACTTGGAGGAAACCTTCAAAAAACTTGAAAATGCAAGAGCACAACCAGTCACATTTTTGGTCATATCTCCCAAACTACGAACTTGGGTTGGGCTAAATTGTTAATATGTTTGAGGTGATTATGATTCAAATCTACAATAAAAATTTTAGATCAATCAGAGTTGAAACGCAAAAGTTATGGGCCTCTGAGTCATGGTAGGAAATAAAAAATCACCAAAGCTTCAAAAAAATTTATCACACATTGATGGGGAAATGGAAATTACAATTGTTTAAATACGTGGTGCTGTAGGAGCACCTAGGCTAGCCTCCATTGGTTAGAAAATTATGGCTTGTACTTGACTCTAGCCAACTCAAGAGCTTAGTTTAGTTTGTTTTAGGACCTTAGAAGGTCTCTTGCTATGTTGGCTAGGTGAGGTAGTCATTAGGACTAAGGTCACAATAATAGCCTTTGTTAATTGTTTATTTAATTTCTTAAGTTAGAAGCTTAGCTTAGGTGAGAGTCTTAAATGTGTTCTAAACACATCTTGTTGTTATAAAGATTTCGTAAGGTTATAAATGGCTTTGGAATCTCAAGACATGGGAGGTTAGAAGCCCAAGAATATAGGAACATGGCAAATGTGGAAGTGGCCAAATGTTCAAAAGAAGGTGTCTTCAATTTTGCAATTATTGCAAAAGAGTGCATGCCATTCGTGTATCTTTTGGATTCCCTAAGCTATAGGAGGTTATGCTTGACCAAAAAGCTTTGAAAGTAAGTAAAATGGAATCTAATGATATCGAAGACAAGGAAATGAGACTCATTCATGCATTGTAATAGTTTTAGAGAAATACAAGAGAGCTCTACAAGCATTTTTAACATAGATTTTTTGGTGTTTTTGTGGACAATCATACTTTATGGATTGGAAAGATAAATCTATTGACTATTAGGATACTTTTTCATTTGAAGAGAAAGTCATTTTGAGTTGATCTAAGTGTTGGTTTTTCATATTCTAGTTCAAGGAGTCCATTTTTAGCTTGTTTTGAGTAGTTTAGAGAGTCATGGCCCCTCCATGAAATCTAACTATGGATAAACATTCATGTTAGATGGAAATAGTAGAGGATTCATTGTTGTATATATTTTTAGGAGTTAAGAAGTTTGAAAGCATGAGGAACTATTTTATATACTAGGCCCTAGGTGAGTTTGTGAAGCTCAGTTAGAGGTCTAGAGGTGAAAGAAGTGAAGAAACATTGCATGGTTGTAGGGAACCGTACTGCTCCAAGAATTTTCCATGAAGGTAAACATCATATCTAACCATTTTGTGAAGATAGGAGCCATAACAATCATTTAAGATTTTGTTTCAACAAGTTTGATATCAAATTCACAATTTAGTCCTAGAAATTAGGCCTATTAGGCCTCTTGTCCTTGTTTGTAGGAAGCACTTGTAGGGTCACTTTCAGACCCCAAAACTTTGTGAATCTTTTAAAAATTCCAAAAGGGTATCCAAAACAAGTCTTATTTTTTCAAGTTGTTCAGAAAATTTTGCAAGAAACAACAAAAGGTGACTGGTAAGGGCTACTAGAGTAGGCCTATTTTTAATGTCAATTCATGATGATTCATGGAATTTGATAAGAAGATGATTGAAGAGCCTTCCAAGATGGATCAAATGGGAAAGAAAAAGAATTTTTTCATGATGGAGAAGGCCCCTGCAATGTTGGAGCATGTTTATGGAGATTTGGAACTTAGAGCCTTCTATGTGAGTGTGGAGAAGTGAATCAAAACTAAGGTGTTGATCATTCAAGGTTAAGTTTTCAGAGATTGAATCTTATAGTAGAGTTTGAATAGGTCTTAATTAATGAGCTAAGCCTATTATAAGATCCTATAGAGGAACATGATACTAGGAGGCAAGTGAAGTCTCTTGAAGGGTGTGAAAACAAGCCTTGAAGTTTATCATACATCACATGGGCACCCAATGATGTTAGTCAAGTGAAGGAAGGAAGGGCCATGTGGGCCACCCAGATTTGTGTGGGCCCAGGCAGTTGGGCGTGCATGATAAGCTATTTTTGAAAGGAAACTATCATAATTTCAAAAGATATTTGTCCCACATTGCACGTGTAGAAGGAAGATAAGTTGTTTATATCAAAGAAAACATAATACATCGTTGTCTAAGAAATGGATGCCCAGTTGGAGGGTTGGTCTCATGTGTGCATGTGGTTTGAGGTGTCTAGTTAGTACTATGATGTAGCTGACATGGCGAGTGGGCCCTAGATGCTAGTAAAGTAATTTTGATAGTATGTGATTGTGTAGGATCTGATGGCCTTGAGATTCATGCCATCATTCGATGATGGTCACATGATCGCAAGGGATGAATTTGGCCCTTGCAAACATGAGACAGGCCAACACATGGTACCATTGATGAGGTGGGAAGAATGTACAGGTGGATGCCTAGTCAGAGACATGCACCAACTGAAGATGGACAAGTGGCATAGCTAAAATATAGAGGTCTAGCTGGCGATGAGGTGACAAGTTGACCCAATCAGATTATGCCATGTGGCACATGTAGGACCTGTCCAGTTTTAAGTTTATTTGAAAAAGATGGAGTTTGAAAATGACATTGTCGATTTATTTTTTCCCCAAATATATAAGTATAATATATCATTGGAAACGTCACAAAATGACAGATTGAATGGTGGGGGTTAGAATCAATTTTGGACAAGCAAGAAAGAGTAGTACATGATTTTGTCTTTGAGGTCAGTTTTGCTAGGAAAAAAAGTTGATTGCAGAGTTCATCTTTCTGGAAGTAACAGGTGTCATAGTTGAAAAATCTTTGAATTCTTTTCTTGAGGGATATATGTGAAATCTTCTCATTATTGTAAGGGTTCTGAAATCCTGGTCTCCACAAATGATCTGAAGTTGTGCTTAACTCCCAAAGTTTCAGTCATTTCTTGGTTCCATTAGGATGTAGCAGTTCCTTGTATTAGATAGTATTATTGTATCAAAGGAATGCTTATGGTATTTTGCATACTATTGAAGCAGTTTAGATCTTGAAGAAGGTGTATAAAAGGGCATGATCCTCATATTTAATATAAATATCATTTCACATTTCTCTCCATTTGTGTACATCTAATGAGTTTTGAATTTTCTAATTCATTGTATGGAGTTTTAGTCATGCATGTGTTGTCATTCTCTAGTTCTGATTTAGGATCAGACTAAAGGATGCTCTAGATGAAGCATAGATTCATTGGGTTTTCACTGGGATGTTTGTAAGTAGCATCAGTTTGGGTGTTTATATTTATGGTTTAGATCTATGATGAAGATTACTAGTTCAATTGTATATTCTATTGTGCATTAGAGACTCTGGTCCAATGGATAAGGCACTGGTCAAAAGCAAGTAAATTCTGTAATAATGTGTCTGATATGGAGTGTTACATCCCACAAATTTTAGTCATTACCAATCCCAAAATCTCTCAAAGTCTTGAGGTCACAAGGCAATTTTTGTTCCATCATAACAATGGAGAGTCAATGAATGATTGGTTATGATGTAGGAGCATCCTGGGTGTAAGAGCAATCTTGCATCACCCAAAAAAAATATATTTCTATTTTTCTATTCAATAAGGGCTATCTTGTGTAGAGCTGCTATTTATGGAAACTTGCTATTTTTTTTAGGAAGTTGGTTAACCGATCTCAAAATGTCCCGATTTCTTCCTTGAAACTTCATTTTGGTCATATCAACCTGCCAGTAAAGTTTCATTGACAGATCAAGTCTAGCTTTGTAGATATTGAAGATTTTTGGTATTAGCAATAGGGTACAAAAACTTTGTACTTAGTTTTGAAGAATTTAGAGGCCCTAGATGTGGTCAAGAATTTGGGTGATAGGCACTTGCACAAGTTTATCCGAAAGAGAACTTTGTGGCCTTTCCAGAATGGGGTTATAATAGTCAATCGGGTCAATTGGTGATGACTTATGGTCTTCGGAAGTTGGGTCACCTGAAATGGTAGAAAATGATTTTCCTTCCAAATTTTTGTTTGGGTTTCAAAAGTTATTTTGAGTGCACTTTGATGTAATAAATTGTAAAAGTAAAATAATTCTAAGTTTGGTTGGCCTTGTCGGCTAAAATTCTCGAACCTTTCCAAGCGGTGGAAAATTGCCTATATAAGGAAGGCTGTAGTGTTCTCTTAGGTAGTTTGGGATAGTTTTGGGTAGTAGATCTAGGTAATACTCCAAGGCTTTGTCCTACAGAATATTGTAAGGGAATGACCATGTGGCTTTGCATATTGTAATTTTAAAAGTTTGTAATTCCACATTTGTGGAGATAATAAGAAGCCCATTTTTTGTTCTTGCATATTGTTGTTGTTTCTCTATTTCTGTTGTGTTTTTGTGGCATTAAGGGGAGCACCCTTCATCAAGTGGTATCAGAGTGGCAATTCTTGAGTGTGTAAGCAGATCACTGATTGTGAGGTAGTTTGCACCAAGACCATGGGTTAGGGTTTCTATGTAAACATATCATCGACTGTGAGGTAGTTTGCACCAGGAATGTGGTTAGGGTTTCAGTGATATGCATGAAAATTCCTACACGAAGGGAACATGGTGGAAAAATTGATGCTATGACACCTAAGGTTAGAGAGCTCCAGAGACAAGTGTGAGCATTGCAAGAAGAGATTTGTAGAGGAATGTGTTAGTGATTTTTCTTGTATCCCTCAACTCTAAAATAGAAATATGAAAACCAGACCCAGGGATCTTCATCTAGTAACATAAATCTACTTGTTCATGCAAACTAAGGGGCAAGAAAAGACTAATTAATGAGGATTTGATCCTCCTTCTACTTTGAGTTCCAAACACTCAGGCGGGTGCACCTAAAACATGATAAGATCCGCAAACATATAACTTACTAGCTAAGACCCTTTATGCAGATGTGAAAATCAGTGGATAGTTCTCAAACTTATAAAACATGGGAGTTCAACTCAACTAGTCTTATATAGGGTTCCACCTGTATGATCTACTAAGAACTAGGAAAATGGCAAATGTGACAATAAGGATAAACTCCTTCTCTTCAAGCTTTGAACTCGGGCAGGTTAACCCATGGATTCATTTCTTCAAAGAATCACTAACAATACTTGTATTTAGGGAACACAAGACATAAACATAAATGCTTTTGAAACATGAAATTAAAGATGGAAATGATTTAAAGATCTGATGATTAAAACTGCAAAGCAAACCAGGATCAGTGCCTAGTTCATTGGGCAATAGAGTCATACAAACATACATTCCTAGAAAATCATAACTCCAACTCAAAAACCCGAATGGGATGCCTTAAAAACAATTCTTTTCACTCCAGTTCCTGGACATCAAATTCGTATACAAATCTAGAATTCTCAGAACTTGAAACTGAGACTTACTCCCTCCTTGAAAGACACTCGAATTCAAACCTGCAGGTACCTTGTAACTGGTATACCGACATGCCTTACAAATCAATACACAAGAATTCAAATTATGAACACAAAGACATCAAACTTAAAATGAATCGAGATTCCTTTATTTTTATTAAAATCATTTGCAACTGTACACTTCTAAAACAAAGAAACACGGGAAACAAAAATCTAAGTTTGGGAGCTACCCTACAGCATTAATTCCAACATCCTTTACAAAATGAGAGAAAATACAAGATATAGGAGGAAAGGGGAAAGCCAGTTTCCAACAACAGACACCTGTCAATTTCCCAAAATATCCCCTTCCTCTACAATTGCCTTTGAACTACAATCCTCTTTTCAACTGAAATGATTCTCTCCAAACCAAAAATATGATTTGATCCTCTCACTTCTTTAACCGAATTTCATCTGAGTTGTTATTTCTTGTTACTGCTTTCCCTGACATTCTTCTTTCAACAAACTAATCCAAAAAATGGATTCTTCAACTTCTCTTGATTCCAATGGTATATAACACTTTATATTTTGGACAAAAATTGAGTCCTCAGCATCATTTTCAAATTTCAGCTCCCAAGCAATTGTCACATTTAAATTTTGAATTTTTGACATAGTTTGAACTTTATGAATTTGTTTAAAAGCCTCTGCATATAGATTTTAAAAATGGGCGGGTCCCACATGTCCCACATGGCACATTCAAATTTTTCCAACAAATCACCTCCTTGCCACCTCACCATCTAGTTGGACACCACATTTGACATTTGCCACTTGGCACTGTTTGGTTGGCTTGCATATCCACCTGGGCAACTGAACTGAACCAGACCGCCACCTCACAGGAATGCCACATGTCACCTTTTCGTATGATCACATGGGCCAGAAATGGCCCTTGTGATCATGCGACCACTTGACATGTGTCCACTTCATCCTCGTCACACTCCTGCAAAATGACCTTCTAGCCGTGGGCATGAAAACCAAGGCATCTCTGAGAGCTCGCATGAGAAGAGCCTCTAGCTATTCAATCTACTTCATATGTGAGCTTGGTTGTATATACTGACAGTACCATACTCAGTCACATGTATCTCGCGAACCAGGAAGAATTTGAAAAATTGCTCTGCTGAGAATCTGGAGAACTAGGTTTGCAACAACGTATCCGAAAACTGGCCAAATCCAACGGTCCAATAAAAAGTTATGCCCCCCGCAATATGACTGTGTTTTACCTTTTTTGCAAATCCACGTTTTCAAAATCCATTGTGTGGTCTATTTCTTCTTTGCTTTCTCAAAAATACTATTTCCACTTAATACACAGCATCCATGTTACATTTAAAACTCCTCTTTCAATTTGTTCTATGCACATCTTTCCTTCACTATCATGCACCACATTTTGATTGCCTTCAGTCTGCAATCACTTTCGTTGGCTAGATATGCCTAGCCAAGCCTTGCATCTCTTTTAAACACTTACGCTGACAGCCCCTTCTATTGTTTGGTGTGGTGTGTAATGATCACAACCCTCAAAATATATGCACACTTATTAAACATACCGACATTTATATATTCATATTAAGGCTGGCAACCTCTCAATCATGGTCATTTTCCTTCAATGCTCATTTGGGTTCCATTTCATTGGCCTTTTGAAACCATTGAAAGAAGATATAAGAAACACTCATGTCCTTCATATCAAACCAATATGCATTGGCAATAGTAGTCAATTCGTTGATGACTTTCATTACATTCAAACAGGCAATGACACTGGCATCCTTGGTCGCCTTTCATTTTGTCCATGTTAAGTATACGCACAATCTCTTGAAGACATTAAGCATGAGGCATCACTCTTGATGCACACCTTCCTCTATAAGACCGAGATGCAGTCAACCACTTGAAGTAGAAACATGGCGTGTCAAAGATTCAATCACATAATTCACTTTTTACGTTTTTGCAAAACTGATCATCAACACCGACTGGCTCCCAGAATTGGCTTCTAAAACTGACCAAATGAAACTTTCGAGACCTGGCATCCTGGACACTAAAACACCTTCATACAAGGAATATGAATCCATAACTAGCTTCCTTAGAAAGTCTAAATGCCGATCACAATAAAATGCCAAATTCAACCAGTTAGAAATTTTCAGGATTAAAACAGTGAAAAGTGCAAAACTGGTTTTGGAATTGGCCTAGGAAAGTGGTCAAACGGATTGGCAGGGACTTGAAAATCACCAAGCACTTAGTCTTCTAGGTCTATAGTATAGAACAACATTCAATTATGTCAAACCTTGCATAGGGCACAAACTGGGATAACACAAAGTAGGGCACTTATAAAACTAGACAATGCAGATTTAGAGAAATTAACAAATTGCAAATGAAATGATGCTAGAAAATAGATTGAACGGGTACATGGGGGGCTGAAAACTGGCAGGATGAATCACTCCCATGCCTACCATATGATGCCACAATTGGCATGTCATGACCAATCATAGAACAAAAGATATTCAATTGCAAAGAGGGCCTGCTACAACAAAATGACACTTAGGCACAAAATACAAATTTAGACAAGTGCTCGAAACAAGACACCACGAAACAACTTGAAACTTGACTTCAATGATCTGAGATGTCTTCAAATGCCAAAACAAAGGTGATAAGCACTTGAGATGCATGAGAAACCTCAGAATCTTATCCAGGAAAATAGGCACAAAAGCACTTATAGGTCTTCAATTTGCAAAATTTTAACATGGTACTTCAAAAACCCTTACTGTGTTTTTAGTCCCAACAGTGGCTCTGTCTATGGACATGTGCCCCATGCAGGCATGTAGAGAAATCAGAAACTCTTGGTGAAGTAGACCACCCCTAAAACTAGCTTCTCCTTATCACTCCAAAAACAACTTCATCTTCTTATTCCTTCAATCTATTATTCAGTTCTGAGGCCCCTTAAAATTGGTTCCTTATTCAAAAGTAAACCACACTACACAAAGCAAAGCAACTGTATAAGTATTTACAAAAATTTCAAACTGAAATCAATGCTTACCCCGGTAAAATATATGATTTTCATTTCCATCCCACTCAGGCAAGCTGTAAGTATCATTCACATCTGCTTGATTAACAATACTCACATTCTTCATCAGTTCAACATACAAAACATGGTCAGCAAACTCACCATTATCTGGTACGGGAAAGCTATTAGGATGCCATGAGTTCTGATCACCATGTGAGATTAAACCATCACACTCTTCATTGTCACTACCATGTTGAAAAGTGAAACATTGTAACTTAGCATCACGGCTGGAAACATTATGGCTGGGAACTCCATTTTAGCACACTGACATAACAATATAGCTCATTCTCAAGACAATATTTCTATCCAAGCTTATGCAATCACTGACTTCGTTTAACATCAACATATTCTTGATACTCTTTTGAAACTGAATCTTCTATCCAAAAATATGGCAGGAACTTTCAAATTAAATTTCCCTTTTCTTAATGACTGATTCACTTATTTAGGGACTGTTTTATACTTTGACAAAGGATTACCTAGAAGTGCTCTTGCTGTTTTTAAAATTTTGATTTAAAGTTTCCTTCAAATCACCTTCCAAAACTTTGTAGAGCTGCCACCTCTTTTCAGAGGACAGGATCTGAATCAGCTGAGAGATTTTCTCAAATCTGAACCATCTTCAAAACCAGCACAAACAACACAACCGTAATAGAATACTAACTGTTTGTTAGGACCACAAATATATTAATACCTTGATTAAAATTCACTGATCAAACAGAGATGCTAGAGTCACCACTCACATTCAGTGAGAAGATATAACAATTTTTGAAAAGAAATCGACTCTATATCCAAATTGGACCAGACCCTAGGATGATTCATCGAAGTAAGGGATTAGACATCTTAAACTTTCTATCATGTATTGCTTCCCCAGCAGAGTCACCAATTTGTTAGTGATTTTTCTTGTATCCCTCAACTCTAAAAGATAAATATGAAAACCAGACCCAGGGATCTTTGTCTAGTAACATAAATCTACTTGTTCATGCAAACTAAGGGGCAAGAAAAGACTAATTAATGAGGATTTGATCCTCCTTCTGCTTTGAGTTCCACACACTCAGGCAGGTGCACCTAAAACATGATAAGATCCGCATACATATAACTTACTAGCTAAGATCCTTTATGCAGATGTGAAAATCAGTGGATAGTTCTCAGACTTATAAAACATGGGAGTTCAACTCAACTAGTCTTATATAGGGTTCCACCTATATGATCCGCTACGAACTAGGAAAATGGCAAATGTGACAATAAGGATAAACTCCTTCTCTTCGAGCTTTGAACTCAGGCAGGTTAACCCATGGATTCATTTCTTCAAAGAATCACTAACAATACTTGTATTTAGGGAACACAAGACATAAACATAAATGCTTCTGAAACATGAAATTAAAGATGGAAATGATTTAAAGATCTGATGATTAAAAATGCAAAGCAAACCAGGATCAGTGCCTAGTTCATTGGGCAACAGAGTCATACAAACATACATTCCTAGAAAACCATAACTCCAACTCAAAAACCCGAATGGGATGCCTTACAAACCATTCTTTTCACTCCAGTTCCTGGACATCAAATTCGTATACAAATCTAGAATTCTCAGAACTTGAAACCGAGACTTACTCCTTCCTTGAAAGACACTCAAATTCAAACCCGCAGGTACCTTGTAACTGGTATACTGACATGCCTTACAAATCAATACACAAGAATTCAAATTATGAACACAAAGACATCAAACTTAAACTGAATCGGGATTCCTTTATTTTTATTAAAATCATCTACAACTGTACACTTCTAAAACAAAGAAACATAGGAAACAAAAATCTAAGTCTAGGAGCTACCCTGCAGCATTAATTCCAACATCCTTTACAAAATGAGAGAAAATACAAGATATAGGAGGAAAGGGGAAAGCCAGTTTCCAACAACAGACACCTGTCAATTTTCCAAAATATCCCCTTCCTCTACAATTGCCTTTGAACTACAGTCCTCTTTTCAACCGAAATGATTCTCTCCAGACCAAAAATATGATTTGATCCTCTCACTTCTTTAACTGAATTTGATCTGAGTTGTTGTTTCTTGTTACTGCTTTCCCTGACATTCTTCTTTCAACAAACTAATCCAAAAAATGGATTCTTCAGCTTCTCCCGATTCCAATGGTATATAACACTTTATATTTCGGACAAAAATTGAGTCCTCAACATCATTTTCAAATTTCAGCTCCCAAGCAATTGTCACATTTAAATTTTGAATTTTTGACATAGTTTGAACTTTATGAATTTGTTTAAAAGCCTCTGCATATAGATTTTAAAAATGGGTGGGTCCCACATGTCCCGCATGGCACATTCAAATTTGTCCAACAAATCACCTCCTTGCCACCTCACCATCTAGTTGGACACCACATTTGACCTTTGCCACTTGGCGCTGTTTGGTTGGCTTGCATATCCACCTGGGCAATTGAACTGAACCAGACCGCCACCTCACAGGAACGCCACATGTCACCTTGTCACATGATCGCATGGGCTAGAAATGGCCCTTGTGATCATGTGACCACTTGACACGTGTCTACTTCATCCTCGTCACACTCCTGCAAAATGACCTTCTAGGCATGGGCACAAAAAACCAAGGCATCTCTGAGGGCTTGCGTGAGAAGAGCCTCTAGCTCTTCAATCTACTTCATATGTGAGCTTGGTTGTATATAAACACCTCAAATTGCCAATCTGGGATCAATGTGGGACTAAGTTTCTATAGTTTTTTAAAGACTTTCACAAAAACTTTGCCTTCATGCTAGTTAGCACGCACACCAAGGTAGACCCACAAGGAAGAGGAAGAACAATTGCCTCTTTCTCTTTGCTTTACATTCATTCTGGGTGGCCATGTATTTAAATGCTAAAAACTCCCCAATCCCAGTGAATGTGGGATAATTGTCATTAAGGCTTTATGGGCAGTTTTGACAGTGCCATGCTCACTCACATGTATCTCGTGAACTAGGAAGAATTTGAAAAATCGCTCTAGTGAGAATCTGGAGAAATAGATTTTCAACAATGTATCCAAAAATTGGCCAAATCCAACGGTCCAGTAAAAAGTTATGCCCCCCGCAATATGACTGTGTTTTTCCTTTTTTGCAAATCCGCGTTTTCAAAATCCATTGTGTGGGCTATTTCTTCTTTGCTTTCTCAAAAAGACTATTTCCATTTAATACACAACATCCATGTTACATTTAAAACTCCTCTTTCAATTTGTTCTATGCATATCTTTCCTTCACTGTCATGCACCAAATTTTGATTGCCTTCAGTCTGTAATCACTTTCGTTGGCCAGATATGCCCAGCCAAGCCTTGCATCTCTTTTAAACACTCACGCTGACAGCCTCTTCTATTGTTTGGTGTGGTGTGTAATGATCACAACCCTCAAAATATATGCACACTTATTAAACATGGTGACATTTATATATTCATATTAAGGCTATCAACCTCTCAATCATGGTCATTTTCTTTCAATGCTCATTTGGGTTCCATTTCATTGGCCTTTTGAAACCATTGAAAGAAGATATAAGAAACACTCATGTCCTTCTTATCAAACCAATATGCATTGGCAACAGTAATCAATTCCTTGATGACTTTCATTACATTCAAACAGGCAATGACACTGGCATCCTTGGTCGCCTTTCATTTTGTCCATGTTAAGTATACGTACAATCTCTTGAAGACATTAAGCACGAGGCATCACTCTTGATGCACACCTTCCTCTGTAAGACTGAGATGTAGTCAACCACTTGAAGTAGAAACATGGCGTGTCCAAGATTCAATCACATAATTCACTTTTTACATTTTGGCAAAACTAATCATCAACACCGACTGGCTCCCAGAATTGGCTTCTAAAACTGACCAAATGAAACTTTCGAGACTTGGTATCCTCGACACTAAAACACCTTCATACAAGGAATATGAATCCATAACTAGCTTCCTCAGAAAGTCTAAATGCCGATCACAATAAAATGCCAAATTCAACCAGTTAGAAATTTTCAAGATTAAAACAGTGAAAAAGTGCAAAACTGGTTTTGGAATTGGCCTAGGAAAGTGGTCAAACGGATTGGCAGGGACTTGAAAATCACCAAGCACTTATTCTTCTAGGTCTATAGTATAGAAAAGCATTCAATTATGTCAGACCTTGCATAGGGCACAGACTGGGATAACACAAAGTAGGGCACTTATAAAACTGGACAATGCACATTCAGAGAAATTAACAAATTGCAAATGAAATGATGCTAGCAAATAGGTTGAACGGGTACATGGGGGGCTAAAAACTGGCAGGATGACTCACTCCCATGCCTACCATATGATGCCACAACTAACATGTCATCACCAATGATAGGACAAAAGATATTCAATTGCAAACAGGGCATGCTACAACAAAATGACACTTAGGCACAAAATACAAATTTAGACAAGTGCTCGAAACAAGACACCACGAAACAACTTGAAACTTGACTTTAATGATCCAAGATGTCTTCAAATGCCAAAAAAAGGGTGATAAGCACTTGAGATGCATGAGAAACCTTAGAATCTTATCTAGGAAAATAGGCACAAAAGCACTTATAGGTCTTCAATCTGCAAAATTCTAAAATGGTACTTCAAAAAACCTTACTGTATTTTTAGTCCCAACAGAATGAATCTTAATGTCAGAGCTGAAAGTGAGGATGAAGTCAAAGAAGAAGATCAAGAAGGAGAAGTTGAAGTTGTGAACCAGGAGGAAGAAACACTTTTCTGAGCTATCCCAAAGATCAGGAAGAGACCTAAGATTGAGGTCCTAACATTTTCTGGGAATTTCAACCCAGAGAAGTTGATTGACTGGATCAATGAATGTGAAGAATATTTTGAGTATGAAGATATTAAGGATCCTGATAGGGTCAAATTTGTGAAGGCCAGACTGAAGGGTCATGCGAAGATCTGGTGGCAAGAGATTCAGTTGGAGTGAAAATGAAGAGGAAAGGATAAAATCACAAGATGGGGGCAGATGGTGCATAAATTGAAGCAACAATTCATCTCTTTTGATTATGAGCTTGACCTACTGAAGAAAATGCAAAGTTTGTAGCAAGTAGGAAGATTTCTTCAGGGGTATACAGATGAGTTCTATCGAATCCTCATCAGAATAGGCCATACAGAAGCTGACAAGGAGAAAGTTGTCCATTATCTTAATGGGTTGAGGTTGAGCATTCAAGAGGAGTTGAATTTAGTTTGTATGAATAGTATTAAAGAGGCATACCAGTTTTCCCTAAAAGTAGAGGAAAATCTAAACAAGAAGTTTGAGAGCAGACAAAGTGGAAGAGGTCATGATGGAAGATCTAGTGGACGATCATATTGAGATTGAAATGAAGATCTGAAAAAGTAGGATGAGGCTAGTAATAGTCAGAATCAGAGAAGAAATAATTTCAATCATTGCCAAGATTAGAACAATAGAGATCAGAGAAGAAGAGGAAGAGGAGGCTTCCGTGGAATATGTTTTCACTATGGAGAAGAAGGTCATAGGGCATTTGAATGTCCTCAATGCCAAGGAGGGACATATAGGAGGAATGAAGGCCAAGCTAGAGTTGCACATTGTAGATGAAGATGCCAGATCATCACATTCTGAAGATGTTGAAAGAGGAGAAACATTGATTAAGAGATGAGTCCTGTTGAGTGGTGAAAATGAACCTGACCAAAGAACGAGCCTGTTTCACACCAGGTGCAAGAGTGAGGGTAAGTGTTGTGATCTGATTATTGATAGTGATAGTACTGATAATTTGGTGTCAGAAGAGATAGTGACAAAGTTGAAGCTCAAGATGTAGAAACATCCACATCCATATCAGGTTGCCTGGGTGCAGGATGACCACAAGGTCATGGTCAGTGAACAGTGCCTAGTAAGGTTCAAGATTGGTAGGTACCATGATGAGGTACTATGTGATATCATATCTATGGATGCATGTCATATGTTGTTGGGTAGACCTTGGCTATTTGATAGATGTGTTGTACATGATGGTCATGCAGTTACCTATTCCCTGACAAAGGATGAAGTGCGACATAAGCTAAAACCATTGAAGGAAATAGAAGAAAAGGTATGTGGTAATACCAGAATAACTTTTGTTTATAGAGAAAATTTCTTAGGTGGTATGCTGCATGAGCATATGTGTTTTACCTTAATTCTAAAGGCTATGAAAGAGGAAGTAGAAGATGTACCTATAGAAATTATAGAATTATTGAATGAGTTTCAAGATATTGTACCTGATAATGTGCCTGATGGACTACCACCACTAAAGAAGAGCAGTCATTAGATGGACTTGATTCCGAGAGCCAATTTTCCAAATAACGCAGTACTAGCAGAAAGTGAAGAGTTGAAGATAGATTTGAAGTTTAGTTCATCACATCATCCACAGATTGTATATGGAAGTAGTCCCAGAAATGTATCTGAGTTGAGAAAGATAGATAAAGGAGAAATAAGCAGTGCTGAAGATGAGAATTTTGTAGAATATTTGAAGAAAATCCATGAGAAGGTGAGGAAGCATATTACCAAGATGAATGTGCACTATAAGGCTAAGGCAGATGAGAAAAGGAGGCATAAGGAATTTTAGGTTGGAGATGAAGTCATGGTTCATTTGTGGAAGGAGTGATTTTCAATTGGTACATATAACAAGTTGAAAATGAAGAAGTTTGGGCCATGTAAGATACTGAAGAAGCATGATTCTGGAAATGCCTATGAGGTAGACTTGCCTACTCAGCTGAATATTTTATGAGTATTTAATGTTTTAGATCTGATAGAATATCATGAAGGAGGTGTTGAAGATGAGGCTACAGTAGCACATTGGACTATTCCAACAACCAGTTCAGATATCAAGGAGATTGAAGACATCCTAGATAGTCATGTTGGCAGAAGCAGAATAGGACATATGAAGAGTATTTGGTCAAATGGAAAGGATGACCTATTGAAGATTCATCATGGATATCAAAGGAGGAGGTTAACCATCTTGGTTTTCCTTTGCACACCTACGTCATGATAGGGTCACTTCTCAAAGTACCCCGGGTGTCTGATACAGGAGGATCCTAGATGTAAGAGCAATATTGCATCACCCAAAAAAAGAATATTTATGTTTTTGTATTCAATAAGGGCTATCTTGTGCAGAGCTTCTATTTATGGAAACTTGCTATTTTGTTTAGTAAGTTGGTCAACCGATCTTGGAATGTTCTGATTTCTTCCTTGGAGGTTCATTTTGGTCATATCAGCCTGCCAGTAAAGTTTCATTGATAGATCAAGTCTAGCTATGTAGATATTGAAGATTTTTAGTATTGTCAATAGGGTATCGAAACTTTGAACTTAGTTTTGAAGGCTTTAGAGGCCCCGAATGAGGTCAAGAATTTGCGTGATAAGTGCTTGTGCAAGTCAAGTCTTTAGAGAACTTTGTGGCCTTTTCGGAATGGGGTTATAATAGTCAATCGGGTCAACTAGCGATGACTTATGGCCTTCAAAAGTTGGGTCACCTGAAATGGTAGAAAATGATTTTCCTTCAAAAAAAATTTTTGGGTTTCAAAAGTTATTTTGAGCCAAATTTGATGTAATAAATTGTAAAAATAAAATAATTCTAAGTTTGGTTGGTCTTCTTGACTAAAATTCTGGAACCTTCCGAGGTGGTGGAAAATTGCCTATATAAGGAAGGTTGTAGTGTTGTCTTAGGTAGCTCAGAACAATTCTAGGTAGTAGATCTAGGTAATAATTTGAGGCTTTTTCCTATAGAATATTGTAAGGGAATGCCCATGTGGCTTTTCATATTGTAATTCTGAAAGTTTTTAATTCCACATTTATGGAGATAATAAGAAACCCATTTTTTGTTCTTGCATATTGTTGTTGTTTCTTTGTTTCTGTTGTGTGTTTGTGGCATTAAGGGGAGCACCCTTTATCAAGTGGTATCAGAGTGGGAGTTCTTGAGTTTGTAAGCAAATCACTGACTATGAGGCAGTTTCCACTAAGACTGTGGGTTAGGGTTTCTGTGTAAACAGATCATTGACTATGAGGCAGTTTGCACCAATACCATGGTTAGGGTTTCAGAGATAGGTGTGAAAATGCCTCCACAAAGGGAATGTGGTGGAAGAGCTAGTGCTATGACACCTGAGGTTAGAGAGCTCCAGAGACAAGTGAGAACATTTCAAGAAGAGATTCATAGAGGAATGAATCTTAATGTCAGAGATGAAAATGAGGATGAAGCTGAAGAAGAAGATCAAGAAGGAGAATTCAAAGTTGTGAACCAGGAGGAAGAAAGATTTCTTTGAGCTATCTCAAAGATTGGGAAAAGACCTAAGATTGAGGTCCCAACATTTTTTGGAAATCTTAACCCAGAGGAGTTGATCGACTGGATCATGAAGGCCAGACTGAAGGGTCATGCAAAGATCTGGTGGCAAGAGATTCAGTTGGAGTGAAATTGAAGATGAAATGATAAAATCACAAGATGGGGGCCAATGTTGGATAAATTGAAGTGATAGTTCATCCCTATTGATTATGAGCTCAATCTACTGAAGAAAATGCAAAGTTTGAAGCAAGCAGGAAGATCTGTTCAGGGGTATACAGAGGAATTCTATCGAATCCTCATTAGAATAGGCCATGTAGAAGATGACAAGGAGAAAGTTGCTCATTACCTTACTGGGTTGAGGCTGAGCATTTAGGAGGATCTGAATCTAGTTCAAATGAACAGTATTGAAGAGGCATACCAATTTTCCCTAAAATTAGAGGAAAAGCTAAACAAGAAGTTTGAGAGCAGACAAAGTGGAAGAGGTTGTGATGGAAGATCTAGTGGACGGTCATATGGAGATCGAAATGAAGATCTAAAAAAGTAGGATGAGACTAGTAACAATCAAAATTAGAAAGGAGATAATTTCAGTCATTTCCAACATTAGAGCAATAGAGATCAGAGAGGAAGAGGAAGAGGAAAAGGTTTAGGAAGAGGAGGCTTGCATGGAACATGTTTTCACTATGGAGAAGAAGGTCATAGGGCATTTGAATTTCCTCAACACCAAGGAGGGATAGATAAGAGGAACGAAAGCTAGGCTATAGTTGTACATGTAGATGAAGATGCCAGATCATCACATTCTGAAGATACTAAAAGAGGAGAAATGCTGATTAACAAAAGAGTCTTGTTGAGTGGTGAAAATGAACTTGAGAAAAGAAGGAGCCTATTTCGCACCAAGTGCAAGTCTGAAGGTAAGTGTTGTGATGTGATTATTGATAGTGGTAGTACTGATAACTTGGTGTCAGAAGAGATGGTGAAAAATTTGAAGCTTAAGAGGTAGAAACATCCACATCCATTTCAAATTGCCTGGGTGCAGGATGACCACAAGGTCATGGTAAGTGAACAGTGCCTAGTAAGGTTCAAGATTGGTGAGTACCATGATGAGGTACTATGTGATATCATATCTATGGATGCATGTCATATGTTGTTGGGTAGACCTTGGTAGTTTGACAGATGTGTTTTACATGATGGTTGTGCGAATACCTATTCCCTGACAAAGGATGGAGTGCGACATAATCTAAAACCATTGAAGGAAACAGAAGAAAAGGTATGTGGCAATGCAAGAATAACTTTTGTTGATAAAGTAAATTTCTTAGATGGTATACGGCATGAGGATATGTGTTTTACCTTAATTCCAAAAGCCGGGAAAGAGGAAGTAGAAGATGTACTTGTAGAAATTGTAGAATTATTGAATGAGTTTCAAGATATTATATCTGATAATATGCCTGATGGATTACCACCATTAATTAAGAACAGTCATCAAATGGACTTGATTCCAGTAGCCAGTTTTCCAAATAAGGTAGTACTAGTAGAAAGTGAAGATTTGAAGACATATTTGAAGTTTAGTTCATCACATCATCTAGAGATTGTATATGGAAGTAGTCCTAGAAATGCATCTAAGTTAGGAAAGATAGATAAAGGACAAATAAGTAGTGATGAAGTAGAGAATTTTAGAGAACATTTGAAGAACATCGATGAGGAGGCATATTACCAAGATGAATGTGTAGTATAGGGCTAAGGCAGATGAGAAAATGAGGCATAAAGAATTTTAGGTTGGAGATAAAGTCGTGGTTCATTTGCGGAAGGAGCAATTTTCAGTTGGTACATATAACAAGTTGAAAATGAAGAATTTTAGGCCATCTAAGATATTGCAGAAGCATGATTTGGAAAATACCTATTTTTGGTTCCTTTTCCTTGCAGGACCAAACTTGAATCAAATGGTTGGGCTTAAAACACAGGTTAGGCACTCAAGCTTGACAAGAAAAACAAACCAATTGATGAGGATAGAGAGAAATCCTCCTTCTTCTTTGTTCTCCACATTCACTCAAGTGGGTGTCTCCTTATCTGCACACTCATGCCATCCTTTTGGTGAATAAAAGGCCTACAGAAAAATTGGTGTGGAATAGGCTTCAAACCCCTTTAGGTAACCTATACCCCAATGAAGCCAATTCATGTACAAATAGCCCTATTTGCACAGAATGAGTCTAAAGACTAGAGAGAAACTCCTACTACTACCACCAACATGAAAGGGAAAGGTAATTGATTTAATATTGGGCTGAAAGGACCCCTAAGATACCCTAAGTCTCTCATAGACTAGTGTCTTATCTAATGGGACATAGAGTCAAATACCCTATTGCAAATGATCACTATGAAACAAGAAAATAATATACCCAATGTGTTGATGCCTTACATCAATCACACACCATGACCAAACGTCAACTTAGTTCCTACCTGTGTATTCAAATATGCTATTACCCAGCAAAGGATTTTGACCCTCCCCTTAGAAGAGACCTATGAATAGACAATACATTAACCAGCATCCACTAGAAGACAAGCATGACCTATCCTTGATATTTTAGCTCATACATACATGAATACTAACCCTAAACCAGTTATCTCTGTGAAGACAACTCCATCCACAAGCTCTTAGACATTTCAAGGTAGAAAAACTAGACATCTTTGATGCATGACTAATGAGTTCAGAATTCAAATGGAGATAGCTTGACAATAGTAAGATTATATTAACTTCTCATACATAAGACAAGTCACTTACAATATGTATTGTGTTCTCAGAACCAACAAGAGAAAGAGGAACACTCTATATGAAGAGAAAAAGGGAAAAATCTACAGGAAAAGGATCCTTCAGCATGGAACCAATTCTCCTCCAAAAAAATTTTAGAAGAAAGAACCCTTACAAAATCAAACAACTTGTAATTTATACCACTGGTTACCCTAGAATCCTAAACCAGTAGGATGCAACAAGCTATGGATAACCAGGGTTAAGATTCCAACTACCCAACTAATCAGAACCAATCAATAATTTATTGTAGGGGTAGGAAACCAAGCAATCTCAGAGAAATAGATCAAAGATGATCTTCAATTATGATAATTCTCAGATCAGTATACAGAAGATCAAAAATCTACCAAGAGAACAAGTTAAATCAACCACCCTGCAACACACCTCGAGCCATTCCTTGTTCATTCCCTACATGGTACAGATACTTGCAAATGATCATCACACCCTGGACCACACTGCAATGGCAAAAAAATTGCTTCTCACCAAACATTGTCACTTATGCATTGAAATTCAGTCCTTTCTATCGCTGGAAACCCTCAAAAAATTCAAAATTGAATCTCAATGGTTACTTTGCATTTTGCAGGCTTTATGTTCCTCAACTATTTTCCCCTAGTCACGCAATCGCGTAGTCACCAACTTAACCACCATAGGAAACCAGGCTTTATCTTATGCTTGGTCACATGATCGCAAGGCACCAAACTAACCTTTGCAATCATGCAACTACAGACTCCTAGCCACGGTCAATGGTCACAAACCCCACTGAAAAGTGTTTGGCCACCTCATAAACCCATCAGAAAATGAAAAACAAGCACATCAGTAGCACAACACTATGGACCCACCTAACTCTGCAACTACAACACTATAACAGTTGTCACATGATCGCATAGCCAAAAACTAGGCTATGCGAACACGTGACAAGCCTCCACATCACTGAAACAATGGCCTCACTTTATCTAGTGAATTGGTGACCGAAGAACCTTCACCAGTTCATGAAATACTTTCCACCATTGCTAAAAAACTTAGCGATCACAAGACCATTGTTCGCTGAATCGCCAAACAAACTAGTGAATCACCTTTTTAATGCATGAATGTGCAAACACATTAAATTTTATTAGCATTGCTAGATCTTTATCCACTGTGCCAAACCTCAAACCCCACCTGGGCCCACCCAATGCCACATGTCACCACACCATTCACTGCAACCACCGAGTCACCAACACTAGACCCACTGCCGAGAAAAGCCTTACCTTTTGGGAAGATTGGACAGTGGGTGCATGATCACATGGGGTGAGAATATTCCATGCGATCACACTCTGACCATAGATCTCATCTACATTGTTACTCTGCTTAAGAAATACTAGGCCCACCTGCCATCTTTCCGCATCAACAGCTCTCATTAAAGCATGGAGATTAAAAGGCCTGCATCTTTGCTCATGGTATAGTGACAACCACCAATCTTTGTCACCCATTAAACATCTGTCAAACCCTAGCTGACGGGCCCATTGGGACATGTGTCATCCAGTCGCATGGTCACATGTCAGAAATTCCTGACATGCGACCATGTGATAGCCAATCATTTGAAACCTTTTGAAGACCCGGGCCCACCATCCATCACACTTGTGTAGTTAGGAAACACCATCAATCAGGGCAGAAGTGGGAGGTCAAAAACACACAAGGTCTTCGATGAAAGAGGATTGAAAACACACAAATTTTCTGGAACCAAAAGACAAGTGCACAAAAATAGAAGGCACAAGGTCAAAAACAATGAAGGTTTTCACACAGACTGAAAACATCATGGATTTTAAAAACTACTGTGGGTTTTCAACACTATGGCAGATTTTGAAATTATTTTCCTGCAGACCTCAAAACTTGCAATACTTTCTGGATTAGCAATTCAGCATGTGCAATTTGGACTAGAGCAAGGTGAAACATGAAAAACACAGGACAGGACACTTTACAAAAATATTTGCAGGGAAGAGGCCATTTTCACAGGATTTTTCTATGGTAGAAAAATGGCCTAACAATGGTTCTAGTTGGGGATGCATGGTTCTTGCAGGCATGGCAAGGATCCAGATCTCTAGGAGAAGCAGACCACCCACTAGAAAACACACAGAGACCTCAAAAAATGCAAGGAATAGGAAAGAAAAGACCACAACAGGAAAAGGGAAAACTATTTACAAAATTTATAACATTTACAACTTTACTTGATGGCCCCAAGCCATCAAAATGAAATCAATGACCCCCCTGAATCAAAGGTCTAATTTTCATCCACATATGCAACCACCCACCTAAAAATTTCATGACCACCTTGCTGCAAACATATGTGAATATTCATGGGCTAAAGAATGAAACTATGCTGATCACTAGCCATGTCTTTCCAGTCACAACCACCATATTCATATTCAAATTCCAAGAAGTAGGGAACATCATCTACTTCTTCCTGCTGACTGAAAAGAATAAAAAACTCACCTTGTAATCCATCAGAAAATAAAACATATTGATCATCATGCATTACATCAGAATTACCTAGCTGAAAAGGACTTGAACCCTCTGATTTATCTTTATGCATTGCTTTAGCCACTAAGCAACCTGGTTCATCAATGACATCTTCATGAACTAGATCATGAACCAAGTGAAGGTCTATATCAAAACTTTGGTGACAGGGGAGCACTGCATCACCATTATTTTCACCAAAAGAAAATCTATCCCAACTATTGAAGACTAAGTCCTCAATACTGTCACAATCAGTATCATACTTGGAAAAAGAAGGAAAAGGATTTGAACAAGGAACATGATCATCACTGCAATCTTGATGATAGGAAAACTGATGCAGGAGCATCCTGGGTGTAAGAGTAATCTTGCATCACCCAAAAATATTTCTGGTTTTGTATTCAATAAGGGCTATTTTGTGCAAAGCTGCTATTTATGGAAAGTTACTATTTTTGGTAATTTTTGTATGTGCTCAGAATGATCTGATTTCTTTCTTGGAGGTTCATTTTGGTCATATAAGTCTGCCAGTAAAGTTTCATTGCCAGATATGGTGTATATTGGAAAATATTGAAGATTTTCGGTATTGGCAGCAGGGTACAGAAACTTTGAACTCAGTTTTGAAGGCTTTAGAGGCCCTGGATGAGGTCAAAAATTTGGGTGACAGGCACTTGCGTGGGTCAAGCCTGTAGAGCGCTTCGTGGCGTTTCTGAAATGGGGTTATAATAGCTGAGCGGGTCAACTGGTGATGACTTATGGTCTTCGGAAGTTGGGCCACCTGAAATGGCGAAAAATAATTTTCTTCAAAATTTATGTTCGGGTTTCAAAGGTTATCTTGAGCCGACTATGATGTAATAAAATGTAAAATAAAATAATTCTAAGTTGGTCGGCCTTATTGGCTAAAATTCTGGAACCTTCCCAGGCGGTGGAAAATTGCCTATATAAGGAAGGCTGTATTATTGTCTTAGGCAGTTCAGAATAGTTCTGGGTAGTAGATCTGGGTAATAGTTCAAGGATTTTTCCTACAGAATATTGTAAAGGAATGCCCATGTGGCTTTGGATATTGTAATTCTGAAAGTTTGTAATTCCACATTTGTGGAGATAATAAAAAGCCAATTTTCTGTTCTTGCATATTGTTGTTGTTTCTCTATTTCTCTTATGTGTTTGTGCTATTAAGGGGAGCACCCTTCATCAAGTGGTATCAGAGTAGGAGTTCTTGAGTGTGTAAACAGATCGCCGACTGTGAGAAAGTTTGCACCAGGACCGTGGCTAGGGTTTTAGCGCGCATCGCAAAAATGCCTCCACGAAGGGAACGTGGCGGAAGAGCTGGTGTTGTAACACCTGAGGTTAGAGAGCTGCAGAGACAAGTGCGAGCATTACAAGAAGAGATTCATAGAGGAATGAATCTTAATGTCAGAGACGAAAGCGTGGATGAAGCCGAAGAAGAATATCAAGAAGGAGAAGCTGAAATTGTGAACCAGCAGGAAGAAAGACTTTTTCGGGTGATTTCCAAGATTGGGAAAAGACCTAAGATTGAGGTTCCTACATTTTCTGGAAATCTTAACCTAGAGGAATTGATCGACTGGATCAATGAATGTGAGGAATATTTTGAGTATGAAGATGTTGAGGATCCTGATAGGGTCAAATTTGTGAAGGCCAGACTAAAAGGTCATGCGAAGATCTGGTGGCAAGAAATTCAATTGGAGCGAAATAGAAGAGGGAAAGATAAAATCACAAGATGGGATCGGATGGTGGATAAATTGAAGCGGCAGTTCATTCCTGTTGATTATGAGCTTGATCTACTAAAGAAAATGCAAAGTTTAAAGCAAGCAGGAAGATCTGTTCAGGAGTATACAGAGGAGTTCTATCGACTCCTCATCAGAACAGGCCATGCAGAAGCTGATAAGGAGAAAGTTGCCCGATACCTTAATGGGTTAAGGCCAAGCATTCAGGAGGAGTTGAATCTGGTTCGAATGAACAGTATTGAGGAGGCATACCAATTTGCCCTAAAAGTAGAGGAAAAGCTGAACAAGAAGTTCGAGAGCAGACAAAACAGACGGGGTCACGGTGGACGATCTGGTGGACGGGCATATGGTGGCCAAAATGAAGATCCGAAAAAGAAGGATGAGGCCAGTAGCAGTCAGAATCAGCGAGGAAATAATTCCAATCACTTCCAGGATCAGAATAATAGAGATCAGAGAGGAAGAGGAAGAGGACAAAGATCTGGAAGAGGAGGCTTCCGTGGAACATATTTTCACTGTGGAGAAGAAGGTCATAGGGCATTTGAATGTCCTCAGCACCAAGGTAGAATAGACAAGAGAAATGAAAGACAGGCCAGAGTTGCACATGTAGATGAAGATGCCAGATCATCAAATTCTGAAGATGCTGAAAGAGGAGAAACGTTGATTAATAGAAGAGTCTTGTTGAGTCGTGAGAATGAACCTGAGCAAAGGAGGAGCCTGTTTTGCACCAGGTGCAAGTGTGAAGGTAAATGTTGTGATGTGATCATTGATAGTGGAAGCACTGACAATTTGATGTCAGAAGAGATGGTGACAAAGTTGAAGCTCAAGAGACAGAAACACCCACATCCATATCGGATTGCCTGGGTACAGGATGACCACAAGGTCATGGTCAATGAAGAATGCCTGGTGAAGTTCAAGATTGGTGGATACCAAGATGAGGTATTGTGTGATATCATATCTATGGATGCATGTCATATGTTGTTGGGTAGACCATGGCAGTTTGACAGATGTGCTGTACATGATGGTCGTGCGAATACCTATTTCCTGACAAAGGATGGAGTGCGGCATAAGCTAAAACCATTGAGGGAGACTGAAGAAAAGATATGTGGTAATGCAAGGATAACTTTTGTTGATAGAAGAAATTTTCTAGATGGTATGAGGCATGAGCATGTATGTTTTTCTTTAATTCCAAAAGTTGGTAAAGAGAAAGTAGAAGATGTTCCTGTAGAAGTTGCAGATTTGTTGAATGAGTTTCAGGATATTGTATCTGATAACGTGCCTGACGGATTACCACCAGTTAGGAAGATCAGTCATCAGATGGACTTGATCCCAGGAGTGAGTTTACCGAATAATGCAGCACACAGAATGACACCTGCAGAAAGTGAGGAGTTGAACAGACAAGTACATGAACTGTTACAGAAAGGATTGATCCGTGAGAGTCTGAGTCCCTGTGCTATACCAGCGGTATTAGCACCAAAGAAGAATGAAGAATGGAGGATGTGTACAAATTCCAGAACAATAAACAAGATCACAATCAAGTATAGGTTTCCATTGCCACGAATGGATGATATTATGGATTGTTTGAGTGGAGCTGTGTATTTCTCAAAGATAGATCTGAAGAGTGGATATCACCAGATTCAGATCAGAGAAGGAGATGAATGGAAGACTGCCTTCAAGACAAAGGAAGGACTATATGAGTGGTTAGTCATGCCTTTTGGGCTAACCAATGCACCGAGCACTTTCATGCGGCTCATGAACGAGGTTCTGAAAGAATTTCTGGGTAAGTTTGTCATTGTTTACCTAGATGATATTTTAATCTTTAGTAAGACATTGGATGAGCATATGATGCATATTCGTATGGTATTTGAGAAGTTGAGAGAAGAGAAATTGTTGATTAATTTGAAGAAGTGCAGTTTTGTGAAAAAAGAGTTAGTGTATTTGGGATTTGTAGTTTCAGTAGAAGGTCTAAAAATGGACCCAGAGATGGTACAAGCTATCCTTGAATGGCCTACTCCAAGGAGTGCTACTGAGGTAAGATCTTTTCATGGTCTAGCTAGCTTTTACAGAAAGTTTGTCAAAAATTTTAGCAGTATTTGTGGACCCTTGACTGAAATAATGAGAGGGGATAGAAAAGAGTTTAAGTGGACTAAAGGAGCAGAAAAGAGTTTTCAATTATTGAAACAAAAAGTTAAAGAACAACCTGTTTTAGCACTTTCAGAGTTCAATAAGGTGTTTCAAGTAGATTGTGATGCTAGTGGTACTGCAATAGGAGCTATTATGAGCCAAGAAGGTAAACCTATTGCTTATTTCAGTGAGAAGTTAAATGATGCCAAGAGGAAATATTCTGTTTATGATCAAGAATTTTATGCTATAGTTCAGGCATTAAAGAAGTGGAGACATTATCTACTTCCTAAGGAGTTTGTTTTGTATACTGATCATCAAGCTTTGCAATATTTGAATAGTCAAGGAAAATTGAATCAAAGGTATTTGAAATGGGTTGAGTTTTTGCAGAGTTATACATTTGTTTTGAAACACAGGAGTGGAAAGTCTAATAGGGTTGCAGATGCTCTTAGCAGAAGGCAACTATTGCTGACAGAAATACAGATTGAAGTGGTTGGGTTCAAGGAACTCAAGAATTTGTATCCCGAGGATCCTGATTTTGGTGAAGCTTGGAAAGCTTGTACAGAACCTATTACTCTAGACAGGACGAAATGGTTGGATTTCATCATCCAAGATGATATGCTATTCAGAGGGAGTCAGTTGTGCATTCCACGAAGTTCTATGAGGGAGAATCTCATCAAGGAGAAGCATAGCGGAGGATTGGCTGGACATTTTGGTCATGACAAAACCCTTTCTTTGGTTAGTGAGAATTATTATTGGCCACAATTGCAGCAAGATGTGAAGAAGTTTGTACAGAGTTGTAGAGTATGTCAGATGGTGAAAGGAGTGAAGAAGAATACAGGGTTGTATCTGTCATTACCTATGCCAGAGAAGCCTTGGGAGGATATCAACATGGACTTTGTTCTTGGTTTACCGAGGACACAGTGGGGACATGATTCAATTTTTGTAGTGGTTGACAGATTTTCAAAGATGGCACATTTCATTCCCTGCAAGAAGACTAATGATGCTGTTCATATAGCAGAATTGTTTTTCAGAGAAGTAGTGAGACTTCATGGTTTGCCAAAGACCATAGTTTCAGATCGGGACACTAAGTTTGTTGGATATTTTTGGCATACATTGTAGAAGAAGTTGAAGACAGATTTGAAGTTTAGTTCATCACATCATCCACAGATTGATGGACAGACAGAGGTGGTGAATAGGAGCTTGGGAAATTTGCGGAGATGTTTGGTTGGAGATAAGCCAACAGGATGGGATTTGATTTTACCACAGGCGGAATTTGCATACAATAATTTTGTCAACAGGAGCACTGGTAAATCACCATTCCAGATTGTATATGGAAGTAGTCCAAGAAATGCATCTGAATTGAGGAAGATAGATAAAGGAGAAATAAGTAGTGCTGAAGCTGAGGATTTTGCAGAACACTTGAAGAATATCCATGAGGAGGTGAGGAAGCATATTACCAAGATGAATGCATAGTATAAGGCTAAGGTAGATGAGAAAAGGAGGTATAAGGAATTTCAGGTTGGTGATGAAGTCATGGTTCATTTGTGGAAGGAGCGGTTTCCAGTTGGTACATATAACAAGCTGAAAATGAAGAAGTTTGGACCATGTAGGATACTGAAGAAACATGATTCAGGAAACGCATATGAGGTAGAATTGCCTACTGAGCTAAATATTTTGCCAGTGTTTAACATTTCAGATCTGACAGAGTATCATGAAGGAGGTGTTGAAGATGAGATCACAGTAGCACAGTAGAGTATTCCAGCCACTAGTTTAGACACTAAGGAGATCGAAGATATACTGGACAATCGTGTTGGTAGAAGCACAAGGAACATGACATATGAAGAATATCTGGTCAAATGGAAAGGATGACCTATTGAAGATTCATCATGGTTGACAAAGGAAGAGGTTAGCCATCTTGGTTTTCCTCTACACACTTGAGTCATGATAGGGTCACTTCTCAAATTACCCTAGGTGTCTGATGCAGGAGCATCTTGGGTGTAAGAGAAATCTTGCATCACCCAAAAATATTTCTGGTTTTGTATTCAATAAGGGCTATTTTGTGTAGAGCTGCTATTTATGGAAAGTTACTATTTTTGGTAATTTTCGTATGTGCTCAGAATGATCTGATTTCTTTCTTGGAGGTTCATTTTGGTCATATAAGTCTGCCAGTAAAGTTTCATTGCCAGATATGGTGTATATTGGAAGATATTGAAGATTTTCGGTATTGGCAGCAGGGTACATAAACTTTGAACTTAGTTTTGAAGGCTTTAGAGGCCCCGGATGAGGTTGAAAATTTGGGTGACGGGTGCTTACATGGGTCAAGCCTGTAGAGCACTTCGTGGCATTTCCGAAATGGGGTTATAATAGCCGAGCGGGTCAACTGGTGATGACTTATGGTCTTCGGAAGTTGGGCCACCTGAAATGGTGAAAAATAATTTTCTTCAAAATTTCTGTTTGGGTTTCAAAGGTTATCTTGAGCCGACTATGATGTAATAAAATGTAAAATAAAATAATTCTAAGTTGGTTAGCCTTATTGGCTAAAATTTTGGAACCTTCCCAGGCGGTGGAAAATTGTCTATATAAGGAAGGCTGTATTATTGTCTTAGGCAGTTCAGAATAGTTCTGGGTAGTAGATCTGGGTAATAGTTCAAGGCTTTGTCCTACAGAATATTGTAAGGGAATGCCCATGTGGCTTTGCATATTATAATTCTGAAAGTTTGTAATTCCACATTTGTGGAGATAATAAGAAGCCAATTTTCTGTTCTTGCATATTGTTGTTGTTTCTCTATTTCTCTTATGTGTTTGTGGTATTAAGGGGAGCACCCTTCATCAAAAACACACTATCATGTCCTTCTACCTCTTCTTCTAGAGGGTCACTACGAGAGGGGGAACCTAATATACATGGCTCTTCATGGTCACTTTGAACACTAGCCTCATTATCAATGTCAAAGACTATATCACAGAAGAGCTAAAAATTAAAGTCCAAAGAAGGTGCATACCTTTGGAATTCATCAGCCAAGAGTGCTGAAATCTCTTTACTGCTCAATGGACTTTGGGCCTTGATATCATTTTCCTCAGCCTAACCCCTAGTGCTACAAATATCATCTTTGTGAGGAACAAGGATACACATTTCTGGCCTCAGATCATCTTGTGTGAAATAATCTATGCAGGAATCATCATCTGCATCATAATTATATTCTTGCCTCTCACACAAAACATCATCAAATCAGGACAAAAAGACTGCCCTCTCATGTTGACAAGAAGAAAAATCTGCAGACAAAAAGGAAATATTTCCATCCTCAAATTCATCTTCAACATCCTCATATGCACCAATCTTAGAATCAGCTGATGGAATATGGATGAAGTGACTGAGAGGGGGGGGTGAATCAGTCAACCATAAAAAACTTCACAATTATTTCTTTCCAGATCCCTTAGGATATCTTAATGAATATTATCTGTTTAGCACTCGGTAAATAGATTGCAGTAACTTTGAAGATGCAGAAAGTATTAGCAAAATTATCTTTTAGATATTCATCAGCACTTGTATATGATTAAGATAGCAATTAAGAACATGAC
The DNA here is from genome assembly GCA_027943335.1 of Chamaecyparis obtusa. Lineage (NCBI taxonomy): Eukaryota > Viridiplantae > Streptophyta > Pinopsida > Cupressales > Cupressaceae > Chamaecyparis > Chamaecyparis obtusa. The sequence continues at coordinate 146,011 of BSBK01010792.1, read as the reverse complement.
AGACACAAGATTTAACGTGGAAACCCAATATGGAAAAAACCACCAATGTATCTAGATACTAATTTTCACTTTTTTGAAGTGATGCCCAGTTAGAAGCCAACCCGGTAAAAGGTTACAAAACACACTGTTAGGTGTGACCTTATTAGAAGATTTAATCACCCTGCTAGGAGTGGCCTGGTAAGAGGTCTTGAAAATAATTCAATGGAATTGTCACCTTGTTAGAGGATTTACAATATGGTTGTTAAACCAACTTGGTTAAGAGATTTAGAATTCACTATTACAATGATAAAAAAGTAACAATGAAAATGACCTATATAATAATGCAACTGCCTTGCTGATTACAGATCTCTATTTTGCATAAGTGTGATCCTTTCTGATCGAATAAATCTCTACTGCACCTTAAGGATATCTGAACATCCTTCACAAATTCACACACACCTTTCCTATCTTTCTTCTGTAAATCTTCTGCTGTATATCTTGTTTATTTTTCACATTTGACCTTTTATTTATATGTTTTTAGATTTGTCAAATTGACATTACTTAGCATAATAGTCGGCTGAATTAAGAAAACTTTATTTGCAAAAATCCTTCAAGGGCCGACAGTGCTCGGTGACCATAACTTTTACAATCTTTCAGAGACCGAGGGAACTCAGTAAACACTAACAATCCTTTACCTTCGATAACCGACTGAACTCGGTAAATGCTAACTTTTCTTCGACAACCAACTGAACTCAGTAAACACTGAATTTCCTTTGATGACCGATTGAAGTTGGTAAATACTGAATTTCTTTTGATGACCGACTGAACTCGGTAAATGCTAACTTTCTTTGATAACCGAGTGGACTTGGTAGACACTGATTTTCTTTGATAACCGAGTGGACTCGGTAAGCACTAATCTTCCTATCTAGTAGACCGACTGAACTTGATAGGTACTGATTGCTGTGGACTATGACATTGTGTGACATCAAAGACAATACATAATTTGAGTATCAATTTCCTTCAGACAATTGTTTCCAACAATCTCCCTCTTTGGCATTGATGGCAACACAATATGTCATAGCATAAGAAATTTGAAAGAATTAGCTCAGTTCAGATTCAAATCTCCCTCTGTCAGCAAACTTTCTTTTTCTTAAAAACTCTTCCTTCTGATTATTAAATTTTTTTTGAAGTAATAGCAAAGACATAGAAAACACTCCCTCTTTGACAACACATGCCAAAGACAATTCACATAATACCGGTGTAAATTAATGTACCTCAAGTACTAATTCATATGCAATGATTCCTTGAATATGCTGCATCAACATGTTTATTTTCAGTCATGTTCTGGTTGATGCATCACTAAAACTATATTTAGTGAGCCTCGGATAGGGGAATGACCCCTAACTTACCTCTTAGATACACAAATGCATCCTTAGGTAATGGTTTGGTGAAAATGTCCGCAATCTGCTCTTTTGTATGAATATATTCTAATCTGATTTTCTTGTCCTGCACCAATTCTCTGACAAAGTGATATTTAATAGCAATGTGCCTGGTTTTGGAATGCATCACTGGATTCTTTGAAATGTTTATTGCACTGGTATTGTCACAAAATATAACAATTGGTTCTTTGATTTCAACCTTCATACCTTCTAATAACTATTTAAACCAAACAATATTTGAACAATTTACTGCAGCAGCAACATATTCTACTTCAGTTGTGGATTGAGATGTGCAATTCTACATTTTACTGGTCGAGGATACCAGTCTTTTTCCAAGAAAAAATACTCCACCACTTGTACTTTTTTTGTCATCAATGTTCCCTGCCCAATCAGCATTAGTAAACACTTTTAAGTCTAGATTGCCTCCAAATTTATACCACAAACCATATTCTTCAGTTCCTCTTAAGTATCTTAAGATTCTTTTTATTGCCATCATATGATTTTCCTTAGGTTTTGCTGAGAATCTAGCTACTATACCAACTGCTAAGGCAATATCAGGTCTTGTATGTACTACATACTGCAATTTTCCAATCATAGATCGGTATAGGGTCTGATCAACTTCTTTTGAATCATCATTTTTGGTAAGTTTTAGTCCAGTACACATGGGTGTACCAACTGGTTTTGAATCTTCCATACCAAACTTCTTAAGTATTTCCTTAATGTATTTAGATTGAGTAATGTATATACCATTCTTGCTTTGCTGAATTTGAAGACCAACAAAGAATTTTATTAAACCAAACATAGACATTTCAAATTCTTTGTTCATTTGCTCTGAAAACTCTTTGCACTGATCCTCATTCCTTGTAAATATAGTATCATCTACAAATATTTCTGCCAATACTATTTTGTCATCCGGTCCTTCTTTAATATATAGATTGCTATTATCATTGGCTCTTTTGAAATTAATCTGAATCAAATAGTTATGGAGTCTTTCATACCATGGTCTAGGAGCTTGTTTCAAACCATACAATGCTTTGTGTAACCTACAGACCATGTCCTTTTTATCTAGATCAACAAAACCTTCAGGTTGTTCAATGTAGACTTCTTCATCAGGAATTCCATTGAGAAATGCAGATTTTATATCCATCTGATATACCTTAAATCTTTTATGTGCTGCATAAGCAAGTAGAGTTCTTACACCTTCTAATCTTGCAACAGGAGAAAAAGTTTCTCCATAATCTATACCTTTTTCTTGAGAATAACCTTTACATACCAATCTAGCTTTGTTTCTAGATACTTGACCATCTTCATTCAGCTTATTTCTGAATATCCATTTTGTTCCAATTACATTCTTATCTTTAGGTCTAGGTACAAGAGTCCATGTTTTGTTCTTTTGTATTTGTTCTAATTTTTCATTCATTGCTTCAATCCAACTTTCATTTTCCAATGCATCTTTGATATTTCTAGGTTCAAAATCAGTAAGCAGACATGTACCTTTTAGCTTGCTTCTTGTCATAGTACCATCTGATTTGTTTCCAATATTTTGATCTGGTGTATGATGTCTTCTAACATATTTGGCTAGTATAGGTTCCTTGCTTTTTGAATGATTCATGTTGTTGTCTTCTAGGATCTCTTCTTCAGGTTGCTCGGGCTCGGTAGATATTTGCTCGGTAACTTCAGGTTGAGACTCGGTCTGAATTTCTTCATGTGACTCAGTTTGAACTTCTTCCTATGACTCGGTTTGTGACTCGGTAACTGTGCTTGGCCTAGTAGATATAGTTTCCTCATTGATAGTTTTGTCTGCCAATGTTTCAGGTTCAATGTAAACAAATCTTCTGTAGTTCTCAGGTTCCCTTTTGCTTTCTTCTTCAGTCTTTTCTACAAACTCATCAAATTTTACATCTATACTTTCTATGACTTTGCGAGTAGACAAATTCAGACATTTGTATGCCTTGCTTTTGCTAGAATATCCTAGGAATATTCCTTCATCACTTTTCACATCAAATTTATTTCTTCTGGATTCTTTTAAGATATAACACTTGCTACCAAATATTTTCATGTAACTTACATTGGGTTTGTAGCTTCCTTCTAGTACTTTATAGCGATGTTCTTTTCTATCATTAGAGTCCTTGCACAATCCATAATAGATCTGTTTCTTCTTTCTGCTATTCCATTCTGCTCAGGAGTTCTAGGAGCTGATACCTATCTTTTTATTCCTCTTTCAATGCAAAAGTTGTTAAAATCATGGGAGATGAATTCACCACCTCTGTCTGATCTTAAGCATTTCAATCTTTTCCCTGTTTCCTTTTCCACTCTTGCCAAGTACCATTTGAACTTTTCAAATGCTTCTGATTTTTGTCTTAAATACATAACAGTCATCATTCTAGAATAATCATCAACGAAAAGAATAAAGAATTTATCTCCAGTATAGCTTTGTATTCCAATAGGTCCACATAAATCAGTATGTAGAATTTCCAAAATTTGTTTAGACTGATAGTTCTTACTCTTGAAACTAGTTTTACTCATTTTTCCAATCTGACAATTCTTACATAGACCAGTATCAGGTTTCTTCAAAGTAGGAATGCCTCTTACCTTCTTGAATTTGCTTATTTTTATCATGTTATCAAAATTCACATGACATAACCTTTTGTGCCATAGCCAACTTTCTTCAATTTGAGCAATAAGCATGAATATTCACTGAGATCAAGATAAAATAAGTTACCTTTTGTTTGTTTTCCTGATCCAATGAGTTTTCCTTTTTCATCCAGCAGTCTTGCTTGACCATTCATGAATTCAACCTTGAAACCAGTGTTGATTAGCTGTGCTACACTTAGAAGATTATGTTTTAGTCCTTCAACCCAATAAGCATTATCACATATGAGTTCTTTGGTTAATGAGATTCTTCCTTTTCCTTTCATACAACAAGGTTCATTGTTTCCAAATCTTACATTGCCACTATCACAGTCTTCTAGATATTCAAATTTTATCTTGTCACCAGTCATGTGGTGTGAACATCCACTGTATATTATCCATATATCATCTTTGCTTATATGAGAAATAAGTGCCATCTTATCTTCATCATCATCAGATTCATCTTTTATAGCAATAAAGACAATTTCTTCTTCACTATCATCAGAATCTTTAGCCATAAAACATGTTTTCTTACCTTTGTCCTTGAATGATTTGAAATTCTTTTTGCCATAGTACTTGTGACTTCTCTTCTCTTCCTTAACTTGCTTGTTTGGGCACCTAGCTGCAATATGTCCAATTTCTTCACATGAAAAATAGATTAAAGGAGTTTTACCTTTATATTTACCTTTCCCTTTGGAGTACTTCTTTGCAAGTAATGCTTCTACAATTTCAAGATCACTATCAGAACTTTCTTCTGATACTTCTTCACTTTCTGAGTGAACTTCTTTAATTTTCTTATTTTTCTTTATTGAAACCTTGGCCTCAAATGCTGATTCAATATTTTTGGAACTAGGAACATAGTTGTCATAGTTGTCTAATTCAAAGGCTGTCAATCTTCCAACTAAAGCATCCAAAGTTATATTGTGGTTTGTTTCACATCTTCTTTCTTGAATAGTTGATACTCTTATTGCATAGATAGGGAGTAATGTTCTAAGTACCTTACTTATAATAGTTTCATTAGAGATTGTTCCTCCAGAAGCTCTAATTGCACTTACACTTGCTTTGATTCTTTCAACATATTTTGCAATGTTTTCATCTTCCTTCATATTCATCTTGTCAAACTGTCCTCTTAGGCTTTCTGCTTTGGCTCTTTTCACATTTGCATCACCACCATATATTTTCTTCAGTGTCATCCACATTTCATATGCAGTAGTGCATTCTTTAATATCATCAAATTCTTCATAGCTGAGAGCAGATGCAATGTCTATCATCATGGTGTTATGAGTCTTTTTCTCTGCAATGTCTTCAACAGTTAATGCGCCAGTAGGAACTGTGTATTCTTCATCAATGTATTTGCATCCTGAATCACCAATGGAAGCCAGATGAAGTTGCATGAGACCTTGCCATGCTGAAAAGTTATCTCTGTTGAGCTTTAGAATTTCCCTCTTGTAAGACATCCTGATCTTTAGCTTAGGTCCTCGAAACCCTTCCTGCAAGCACCAAATGCTCTGATACCAATTGATGGAATATGGATGAAGTGACTGAGAGGGGGGGGTGAATTAGTCAACCATAAAACACTTCAAAATTATTTCTTTCCAGATCCCTTAGGATATCTTAATGGATATTATCTGTTTAGCACTCGGTAAATAGATTGCAGTAACTTTGAAGATGCAGAAAGTATTAGCAAAATTATCTTTTAGATATTCATCAGCACTTGTCTATGATTAAGATAGCAATTAAGAACATGAGAGACACAATATTTAACGTGGAAACCCAATATGGGAAAAACCACCAATGTATCTAGATACTGATTTTCACTTTTCTGAAGTGATGCCCGGTTAGAGGCCAACCCGGTAAAAGGTTACAAAACACACTGTTGGGTGTGACCTTGTTAGAGGATTTAATCACCCTACTAGAAGTGGCCTGGTAAGAGGTCTTGAAAACAATTCAATGGAATTGTCACCTTGTTAGAGGATTTACAATATGGTTGTTAAACCAACTCGGTTAAGAGATTTAGAATTCACTGTTACAATGATAAAAAGGTAACAATGAAAATGACCTGTATAATAATGCAACTACCTTGCTGATTACAAATCTTTGTTCTGCATAAGTGTGATCCTTTTTGATCGAATAAATCTCTATTGCACCTTAAGGATATCTGAACATCCTTCACAAATTCGCACACACCTTTCCTGTCTTTCTTCTGTAAATCTTCTACTGTATATCTTGTTTATTTTTCACATTTGACCTTTTATTTATATGTTTTTAGATTTGTCAAATCGACATTACTTAGCATAACAGTCGGCTGAATTAAGAAAACTTTATTTGCAAAAATCCTTCAAGGGCCGACAGTGCTCGGTGACCATAACTTTTACAATCTTTCAGAGACCGAGGGAACTCGGTAAACACTGACAATCCTTTACCTTCGATAACCGACTGAACTCGATAAATGCTAACTTTTCTTCGACAACCGACTGAACTCGGTAAACACTGAATTTCCTTTAACGACCGACTGAACTCGGTAAATACTGAATTTCCTTTGACGACCGACTAAACTCGGTAAATGCTAACTTTCTTTGATAACCGAGTGGACTCGGTAGACACTGATTTTCTTTGATAACTGAGTGGACTCGGTAAGCACTAATCTTCTTGTCTGGTAGACCGACTGAACTCGGTAGGTATTGATTGCTGCGGACTATGACATTGTGTGACATCAAAGACAATACATAATTTGAGTATCAATTTCCTTCATACAATTGTTTCCAACATCAGCTTCATAGTCAACACTCTTTGCATAGTGAGAATCAACATTAGAAACACTGGCCTCCTCATAAACATCATCAAGAGCCACCAATCTTAGCAATCTTATGTCCTCTGCTAACTTCCAATTCACCATTTTCAACCTCGATAATTCTTTCTTGAGAGCAACAACTTTATCAAAATGCTCAACAAACTTAGCTCTCAACACATCCCAAGAAGGGATTGAACATGAGGGCAAGGACAAGAACCACTTCCTTGCACCATTAGAAAATGTGTGCACAAATAACCTCATGGAAATATCTTCATGTTCAACATCCATATCTCCAAAAATACCCATGACAACATCAACATGCTAGCTTGCAGAAATAGATTCACCAGCCATGAATCTTGGTAAGCACTTCCCATCCTCAGCATAGAACTCATTAGGGGCACCTTTAATGCCATCAAAACAAAAGGGATTATATTCCTCCATGAGGAACTTCCCATAAACACTCATCCCTTTACAACAATGCTACACACTTGATAGGCAAACATTTTAATAAGAGAATACCTGAAAGTTTTGTAGCAGAAGACCTTGTTGATTAGAAAGCAAGGCAGATCTAGAACTCACCATGAAGCTCCATCAGATAACTTTGTAATGTAGAGTCACCACCTCCTTGAAGAGCAAAAATGTTTCACTGATTTGTGTATCTCTTCCAACCAACCAAAACTCACCAGGATAACATGCACTGTTTATCAGAAGGAACACTGATCAAATAGAGACAAATCAGAGCCGCCAGTCACAAATAGGTGAGAAAATTTTGCAAATGCTTGATTTTTATTTGACTCTTTTCAATGGCCTCCCCAGTAGAGTCACCATTTTGTTGGTTCCATTTCCTTCCAGGACCAAACATGAATCAAATGGTTGTGCTTAAAACTAGGTTAGGCACTCAAGCTTGACAAGAAAAACAAACCAATTGATGAGGATAGAGAGAAATCCTCCTTCTTCTTTGAGCTCCACATTCACTCAGGTGGGTGTTACCTTATCTACACACTCATGCCAACCTTTTGGTGAATAAAAGGCCTACGATAGATTAGTGTAGAATAGCCTTCAAACCCCTTCAGGTAACCTGTACCCCAATGAAGCCAATTCATGCACAAACAGCCCTATTTGCACAGAATGAGTCTAAAGACTAGAGAGAAACTCCTACTACTACCACCAACATGAAAGGGAAAGGTAATTGATTTAATGTTGGGCTGAAAGGACCCCTGAGATACCCTAAGTTTCTCATAGACCAGTGCCTTATCCAATGGGCCACAGAGTCAAATACCCTATTGCAAATGACAGCTATGAAACAAGAAAATAATATACCCAATGTGTTGATACCTTACATCAATCACACACCATGACCAAACCTCAACTTAGTTCCCACCTGTGTATTCAAATATGCTATTACCCATCAAAGGATTTTGACCCTCCCCTTAGAAAAGACCTATGAATAGACAATACATTAACCAACATCCACTAGAAGACAAGCATGATGTATCCTTGATATTTCAGCTCATACATACATGAATACTAACCCTGAACCAGTTATCTCTATGAAGACAACTCCACCCACAAGCTCTTAGATAATGCAAGGTAGAAAAATCAGACATCCTTGATGCATGAATAATGAGTTTAGAATTCAAATGGAGATAGCTTGACAACAGTAAGATTATATTAACTTCTCATACATAAGACAAGTCACTTACAATATGTATTGTGTTCTCAGAACCAAAAAGAGAAAGAGGAACACTCTATATGAAGAGAAGAAGGGAAAAATCTACAGGAAAAGGATCCTTTAGCATGGAACCAATTCTCCTCCAAAAAATTTGTAGAAGAAGGAACCCTTACAAAATCAAACAACTTGTAATTTATACCACTGGTTACCCTGGAATCCTAAACCAGAAGGATGCAACAAGCTACGAGTAACCAGGGTTAAGATTTCAACTACCCAACTAATTAGAACCAATCAAGAATTTATTGTAGGGGTAGGAAACTAAGCAATCTCATAGAAATAGATCAAAGATGATCTCCAATTATGATAATTCTCAAATCAGTATACAGAAGATCACAAATCTACCAAGAGAACAAGTCAAATCAACCACCCTGCAACAGGCCTTGAGCCATTCCTTGTTCATTTTTTACATGGTACAGATCCTTGCAAATGATCATCACACCATGGACCACACTGCAATAGAAAACAAATCAGTTCTCACCAAACAGGGTCACTTATGCATTGAAATTCAGTCCTTTCTATCACTGGAAACCCTCAAAAAATTCAAATTTGAATCTCAACAGTTAATTTGCATTTCACGGGCTTTATGTTCCTCAATTGTTTTCCCCTAGTCATGCAATCATGCGGTCACCAACTTAACCGCCATAGGAAAATGAGCTTCATCTTATGCTTGGTCGCATGATCGTAAGGCACCAAACTAACCTTTACGATCATGTGACCGTAGACTCCTAGCCATGGTCAAGAGTCATAAACCCCACTGAAAAGTCTTTGGCCATCTCATAAACCCCTCGGCAAATGAAAAATGGGCATGTTAGTAGCACGACACCATGGACACACCTAACTCTGCAACTACAACACTGTAACAATTCTCACATGATTGCATAGCCAAAAACTGGGCTATACAAACACGCGACAAGCCTCCGCATCACCAAAATATTGGCCTCACTTTATCTGGTGAACTGGCGACTGAAGAACCTCTACCGGTTCGCGAAATACTTTCCACCATCACTAAAAAACTTAGTGATCACACAATGATTGTTCATTGAATCGCTAAACAAACTAGCGAATCACCTTTTTAATGCACGAATGTGCGAACACATTGAATTTTGTTGGCACCGCCAGATCTTTATCCACTCCACCAAACCTCAGACCCCACCTAGGCCTACCTGATGCCACATGTCACCATGCCATTCGCTATAACCACTGAGTCACCAACACTAGACCCACCACCGAGAAAAACCTTACCTTTTGGGAAGATCAAACGATGGGCACATGATCGCATAGGGTGAGAATATTCCATGCAATCACACGCCGACCGTAGATCTCATCTACATTGTTACTCCGCTTAAGAAATACCGGGCCCACCTACCATCCTGCCACATCAACAGCTCTTATTAAAGTGTGGAGATTAAAAGGCCTGCATCTTTTCTCATGGTATAGTGACAACCACCAATATTTGTCACCCGTTAAACATCTATCAGACCCTAGTTGACGGGCCCACTGGGACATGTGTCATTCTGTCACATGGTTGCATGTCAAAAAATTTTGACATGCGATCATGCGACAACCAATCATTTGAAACCTTTTGAAGATCTGGGCTAACCATCCATCGCACTTGCACAGTTAGGAAACACCATCAATTAGGGCAGAAGTGCAAGGTCAAAAACACACAATGTCTTCAATGAAAGAGGATAAAAAACACACAAAGTTTCCGGCACCAAAAGACAAGTGCACAAAACTAGAAGGCACAAGGTAGAAAATAATGAAGGCTTTCACACAGACCAAAAACATCATGGATTTTAAAAAATACTGTCAGTTTTTGACACTGTGGCAGATTTTGAAATTATTTTCCTTCAGACCTCAAAGCTTGTAATATTTTCTGGATTGGCAATTCAGCATGTGCAATTTGGATTGGAGCAACATGAAACATGAAGAACACAGGGTAGGACACTTTACAAAAACATTTTTAGGGAAGAGGCCATTTTCATAGGATTTTGCTATGGTAGAAAAATGGCCTAACACCTATAAGGTAGACTTGCCTACTGAGCTAAATATTTCACTGGTATTTAATGTTTTAGATCTAACAGAATATCATGAAGGAGGTGTTGAAGATGAGGTTATAGTAGCACATTGGACTATTCTAGCAACCAGTTCAGATATCAAGAAGATTGAAGACATCTTGGATAGTCATGTTGGTAGAAGCACAAGGAACAAGACATGTGAAGGGTATTTGGTCAAATGGAAAGGATGACCTATTGAAGATTCATCATGGCTAACAAAGGAGGAGGTTAACCATCTTGGTTTTCCTCTGCACACCTGAGTCATGACAGGGTCACTTCTCAAATTACCCTGGGTGTCTAATGTAGGAGCATCCTGGGTGTAAGAGCAATCTTGCATCACCGAAAAAAACATATTTCTATTTTTGTGTTCAATAAGGGCTATCTTCTGTAGAGCTGCTATTTATGGAAACTTTCTATTTTTTTAAATAATTTGGTCAACCGATCTCAGAATGTTTTGATTTCTTCCCTGGAGGTTCATTTTGGTCATATCAGCCTGCCAGTAAAGTTTCAATGACAGATCACGTCTAGCTTTGTAGATATTGAAGATTTTTGGTATTGGCAACATGGTACAAAATTTTGGAACTTAGTTTTGAAGGCTTTAGAAGCCCCGAATGAGGTCAAAAATTTGGGTGACAAGTGCTTGTGATAGTTGAGCCTGTAGAGTGCTTCATGGTCTTTACGGAATGGGGTTGTAGTAGCCAATTGGGTCAACTAGTGATGACTTATGGTCTTCGGAAGTTGGGCCACCTAAAATGGCAGAAAATGATTTTCCTTCAAAATTTATGTTTGAGTTTCAAAAGTTATTTTGAGCTTACTTTGATGTAATAAATTGTAAAAAAAAAATAATTCTAATTTTGGTCAGCCTTGTTGGCTAAAATTCTAGAACCTTCCCAGGCGGTGGAAAATTGCCTATATAAGGAAGGCTATAGTGTTGTCTTAGGCAGTTTGGGACAATTTTGGGCAGTAGATTTGGGTAATAATTCGAGGCTTTTTCCTATAGAATATTGTAAGGGGATTCCCATGGGGCTTTGCATATTGTAATTCTGAAAGTTTGTAATTCCACATTTGTGGAGATAATAAGAAGCCCATTTTTTGTTCTGCATATTGTTGTTGTTTCTCTATTTCTATTGTATGTTTGTTTCATTAAGGGGAGAACCCTTCATTAGCTTATCATTTAGTACTTTCTTGCTATCATCTACTTTGTTTCAATTCAATTTAAAGTCCTAAAAATGCCATATGTTATTGGATTAGGTACACTTGCCTTGGTTCTACAGAGCCAGAAGTGCAGAGGGTAGCCTTGTCCCTATAGTTTATCCAGTTACCTTAAGATCCATAGCATATTTGGAATAAAGCATTCCTAAAATCCAAGCTGAAGGTATACTGGCAGCCTAAGTGTGTAAGTCATTTTGAGGAACCAACACAGAGCTAGAATCCTTTTGCAGGGATTCAAAGTCTCCTAGCAAGGACTGATATGTACTGAATGTATTTCATAAGACTCATAATAGAGTCCATCCTCTCACAAGGAAATTTCATATTAGTGCATCTTTTGTGGGCATCATTCTCACTGGGGTTTACTCTTTGATCAAGAGGTTCTCTAGTTAGTATATCTTGTGTTATTGTGTTGTTGTGTATGTATATCTTTCTACAGTTGTTGATTACATTTCTTACATGGTTAAAATTTATTGAAGTTGATAAAAGTTGTATTTATCTGATAACTGATTCACCCCTCCTCTTAGTTATCTTGGTGGACTTTACTTTCTAATAATTGGTATCAGAACAGTAGGTCCTTGAAGGAAAAGTTTAATAGCTTAAGGAGATCCATAGCAAGTGATTTAAGGAAAGAAAGCCCTAAGTTTGATGGAGTGAATTTTGACAACTGAAAAGAAAAGATGAAGACACATTTACTTTGTTTAGGACGAGGATATTGGTTAATCACAAAGAACCAAAACAATATCATTGATGAAGACAAAATTAAAGAATGTACTAATGAGGAAAGAGATCTATTCATGTTTAATATACTTGCCAAAGAAGCACTTTTGTCAGCCATTCCATAAAATGAGTACAGTCAGGTAAAATATCTAAAAACATCTCATGAAATTTGGTTAGCTTTACAATCTACTTTTGAAGCTGATGAACATGCAAAGAAAGTCAAATTACATAATTGGATATGTGCACTTGAAGATATAAGGATGATGGAAGATGAATATGTTAGAAGCTATATTGGTAGAATGCCAGAAATTATTGCAAGTATAAAATCTTGTGAAGGAATCAAGATAGAGAATGAAGTGATATGGAAAATTCTGAGGATATTAACTCCTTCACTTAAGAAGACAACACAGATGATAGAGCAATTTATACCTTGTACTGAGAACTTCACCAAAGAAACCCCTCTTCAAAGATTAGAAGCAACAAAAATCAACTTGAGGCAATTAGGAGATTTACCTAGAATGGAGACAACATTCAGCACACTTAGTGTTCTCCCTACTTTGTCAAGAAGCATGAGTGTGAGTGGAGATTATGCTAGTAGCAACAGAACCAAAAATTAAGAATACATGAAGATTGAAGAAGGTATTGCCTTACTTGTGAAAAGAGAACCAGACAGTAAGAAAATATTTAAATGTTGGGGTTATCAAGAATATGGTCATTTTGCATCTAAATGTCCTTAGAGAGTTAAGAAGTATAAAAAGAATTTTAAATGTAGAAGTTATAAAGAATGTTATTATGCTAGAATGATGTAGAATTTGAGGCTAGTATGGAGAAATATTTAAGTGAAAGTGATAATGAGAATGATGATATAGGATTTGTAGCAATAAAAGAAGAAAATCTTGAAATGGAAGTTAAAGAAGAAAAAGCTTTAGTTTCTCAAGCAGAAAAGAAAGCTGATTGGATTATAGATAGTGGTTTTTCGCATCATATGACTAGAGATATGATTAAATTCATAAAGTTTAACAATTATGATGGAGGAGTTGTTAGAGTTGGAAACAATGCACCTTGTTTGATAAAAGGTATAGGATAAGTTACTCTTGATGGAAAAACTAATACTAATGATTTTTACTTTGTAGATGGATTGAAACATAATCTATTGAGTGTTGGACAACTAGTTGATAAGGGATATCAAGTTTGGTTTACTGAGAAAATTTTTGTTATCAAAGACAAGGATGGTAATTTGATTGGTACTAGATCAAGAACTAGAGGTAATGTATTTCATTTGAATCCTACTAAGATGGCATGCTTGATTACTAAGATTGATGACAATTGGTTATGGCACAAAATATTTTGTCATATAAACTTTGATAATATTGTGAAAGTAAGTACTATAATTGCAGTAAGAGATTTGCCTAAGATTATGAAGCCTACTAACATGATTTTCAAGGAACGTGTGATGGCTAAATAGAAGAGAAGCTCATTTCCCAACAAGAAGTTTACAATAGTAGAGAAGTTGGAAATTGTTCATATAGATTTGAGCAGTCCTATAAGGACTAGAGGATTCTATGGAGGAAGGTATTTTATAATTCTTGTTGATGATTTTACAAGAATGATGTGAATTGCATTTCTTAAAGAAAAGTTGGAAGTATTTGATAAGTTTAAAATTATTAAGAACAATGTTGAGAATGAATCTGGAATGAAGATTAAATGTTTGAGATCAGATAGAGGTGGGGAATTTACTTCAAAAGAATATAACATTTTTTGTGAAGTGCATGGTATTAAGAGACATTTTGCAGCCCCTAGAACACCTAAGAAAAATAGTATTGTAGAAAGAAGAAATAGGTTAGTGGCTGAAGCATCAAGAGCTATGTTATTTGAAAATGATTTGGAAAAGATATTCTAGAGAGAAGCAGTGAACACAACAGTGTATACAATGAATAGAGTACAAATCAGAGTAGATACAGACAAGACACCCTATGCACTATGGTTTGGACATGAATCATCAGTTAAGTATTTTAGAATTTTTGGAAGAAAATGTTATATTAAGAGAGATGATGACATTGGAAAGTTTGACCCTAGAAGTGATGAAGGTATACTTCTTGGATATTCACTGAAGAGAAAATCTTATAGATGTTACAATAAAAGAACTAAGACTATTGTTGAGAGTGCAAGTGTTAAAGTTGATGAAACGTTCAAAATTTAGGAAAGAATGCTTGATTATGAATCAGATGAAGGAAATCATCCTAGAACTAATCTAGAGAATGTAGAATTATTCTATGAAATTGATAGTGATTTGTGAATGAAAGATACATTGAAGAATCATTGAAGAACCTATAGCTGAAACAAGAATTGAGACAATGACACCTAACAGGAACCTATCAAGAAATCACCTTGTTGAGTAGATTATTGGAAGCATAGATAAAGGATTTATGACATGGAATAAGGTACAAGAACAATTGTGTTTAATTTCTCAAATTGAACCTAAATCTACTAATGAAGCCTGTAAAGATGAGCATTGGATTAAAGCTATGAAGGAAAAACTAGATCAAATTGAAAAGAACAAGACTTGGGAATTGGTCCCTAGACCTAAAGATAAGAATATTATAGGAACTAAATGGGTATTCAAAAACAAGATGAATGAACAAGGAGAAGTAAGAAATAAAGAAAGATTGGTATGTAAAGGATACTCACAGCAAAAAAGAATTGACTATGAAGAAAATTTTGCACCTATAGCAAGAATTGAAGCAATACAAATATTTTTGGCTTATGCAGCTTAAAAGAAATTCAAAGTGTATCAGATGGATGTCAAATCAACATTTCTGGATGTAGAATTGGAAGAAGAGGTCTACATTGAGTAGCCTGAAGGTTTTCCTTTAAATAATGAAGGAGATATGGTATGTAAATTGAAGAAAGCTTTATATGGATTGAAATAAGCACCTAGAAATTGGTATGCAAGACTTGATAAGTATTTGATAAAATTAGGATTTACTAAAGGCACAACATACAAAAAGTTGTACACAAAAGAAATTGAAAATCGTTTGTTGGTTGTAGTTATCTTTGTTCATGATATTATCTTTGGAGGAGAAGATGAAGCTAATGATAAATTTGTAGACAAAATGGAGACTGAATTTGAAATGAGTATGATTGGTGAGATGAAATATTTTTTAGGATTGCAGATAACAAAGAATAGTGATGGTATCTTGTTAAGTCAAACAAAATAATTGGATGACTTATTGAAGAGATTTGGAATGGAGAATTGCATGCTAATTGGAACACCTATGGTAATTGGACATGAGTTATCTAGCACAGATGAGAGTCTTACAGTTGAACATAAGAAGTATAGATCTATGAATGGAGGATTGCAATATTTAACTCATACAAGACCATACATATCACATGCGGCTAATATTGTTGCAAGATTTCAAGCTAATCCCATAGAATCACATTATGCAGTAGTAAAAAGGATACTGAGGTATCTAAGAGGCACAACTAAATATGGATTGTGGTATGAAAAATCTGATGACTTTACCCTATGTACATATATAGATGCAAATTGGGGAGGTAGTGTTGATGACAAAAAGAGTACAAGTGGTGGAGCATTTTTCCTTTGAGAAAGATTAGTTTCTTGGTTAAGCAAGAAGAAAAAATGTATTTCATAGAGAAAAGCAGAAGTAGAGTATGTAGTAGTAGCAAACAATTGTAATTAGATAATATAGATGAAAAAAATGTGGAAGGATATTGGAATAAAATTTGATGAGCCTATTGTTATACACTGTGATAACACCAGTATAGTTAGTATGTCTAAGAATCATGTACTACATTTTAAGATGAAGCATATAGAAATAAAGTATCATGTAGTGAGAGAGAAAGTTGTAGAGAAAGAAGTTAGACTGCAGTATATAAGCACAAAAGAGAAGATTGTAGATATATTTACAAAGCCTTTTCCTAAGGATACATTTGAGTATCTGAGAGGTATGCTTGGGGTTATGCCCCAACCTACTTTTGAGAATTGATGTAGATTATTGCATTAGTCTAGTGGTATATGAGCCTTATCTTTCTTCTGGACTAGATGTTGGAACTTCCTCTATGGGGGAGTATGTGTTTCTAAGTTGAGTCATGAGGAGACTAGTGAATGTATTTTCTGAAAAGTGTCTTTTAACATTGAATATGTTATTGACATAGTGATGTAGCATTTGTCATTGATGTCAATGGAGGAGAAGGATACATGAAAAAAAATCTAGTTAAAGAGAACTTGAGGGAGAAGATTACAAGAAATATAAAATGGAAAACCAAAATATTTGAGCATGAACAGGAAAATGAAGCAAGATTTGATTAATGAAGAGGACTTCAAAATCATTTCAAAGTAGTAGTGTTGTTGTGTTGGTATTGATAGAACTTTGTATCAATGCCAATTGGGAAGATTTTTAGGAATGAATGTTGAATATATCCTATCGGTGAGTATTCATATTCATTTTTAAAAAAATGTTTTTTCATTCATGATTGTGATTGTAATTGATGTCAACACAGTGATCTATTGAAGATAAGCAGAGAAGTAGACAATGTTTGTATTAGCACACATGGGATATTGAAGATCAAGATATGAAAAGTTGATGAATTAATTTATCATCTTTCATAAGATCATGGTTAAGAGTGCATATGGAAATTCATCTATTCATGATAGTTATGTGTAATTTAGTGGAACTAGTATTTAGGTAGTGTTCCTAAGTAGCAGTTTGTGAAAATTGGATAATATCTCCTAATCAAGATAGAATCTGATCATGGAAAGTTGTAAAAATGATGAAGACATGATAATTGTGATGTGGATGTGAGAGAAAGGTCATAGGTCACATGAGTGAAGAATTATCTTAATTGGAAGCTAACATTTTTATGTAATTGTGGAATTTTGTGTAACGTGTAGAAGATTTTATTTTGTAATTTATATGCCAAATCATTTGTAATTATTTGAGTGTGGTATATAGGAAGGAATATTTTCCTTATTTTAATGTATGAAATAGAGAGTATGTGAAATTGAATTATGGAATTGTGCAATACTTATTGTAAGAGGATATGTAAAGTATAGAGATCTAGTATTGAGATCTAATGAAGCAATTGGTGTGGTTTGGCATAGTCAGAGGAGAAGTGATAAGTTGTTGAGATCAGTAATATTTTGGTATTATTATGTTGAGTAATACTAAGATCAGTTGGATAGTGTATTCAGTGATCTTTCCCTTGAAGCTATTTGGACAATGGGTCCTTTTGTGTTCCATAACTCCTAACAGGGTTAGAATCTTTTAACAAGGATTCAAACTCTCCTAACAAGGATTGATATGTATTGAATGTATTTCATAAACACTCCTAACATAGTCCATCCTCTCACAAGGAAATTTCATATTAGTGCATCTTTTGTGGGCGTCATTCCCACCAGGATTTACTCTTTGATCAAGAGGTTCCCTAGTCAACATATCTTGTGTTATTGTGTTGTTGTGTATCTATATATTTCTATGGTTGTTAATCACATTGATTACATGGTTAAAATCTATTAAAGGTGATAAAAATTTGTATTTATTTGATAACTAATTCACCCCCCATCTCAATTATCTTGGTGGACTTTACTTTCTAACATCCTAAAACTGGCTACCAGACAATCTACTTGGCTCTTTATATGAAAATCATGTCTCAGAAGGTTGGTTCTTTCATGTAGATTCTCATGTGAGGAAGTATAGGTCACATGTGAAGTTTTACAACCATAGGAATCTGCACATCAACTCACACGAGGGATCTTCCCTGTTAAGGGTTTCCCACATGAGTTCTAGGTGTATCTCATGCGAGCCTAGGGAGGGGCTTTCACAAGGAGGTTTTTTTCAATACTTTCTCATGCAAGAATCTTCATTGACCCATGCCAAGAAAATATTTTCTCATGTGAGAACTCACAAAGCCGATTCCACAAAAATGTGCTAAAACTCTAAACAATCTACTCAAATGCTTAAAAATTTGAACTACAAGGCAAGTTATTGACTATTTACATGTGCATCATAAGTCGATGACCGACTATGATGTCTTGAGCACTTGAATCAATGAAACTTCATTAGAACTCCTACCATTTTCACTCAGTGTTCTCTTTTCACAAAAGTCAAAGGTTTCAAATGAATTGAAAATGACCCTTTTTGGGCCTTATATAGGTTTTGACCTAATTTTCAAAAGTTCTCTGTTTTGTGTGAAAATTACACCCTTAGCTAAATCAATCACTCAAAATCCATTTACAGGATCAAAATCAAAATCAAAATCTGACACATCTACATTGTTCAAAATTGCATTTTAAAATTTCTGGGACCGACGTGATCAGACGCTTGTGCATTGGACTGTTTGACATCGCTTTCTTGTCAAAATCATCTCACATCAACATTTTCTTGACGTCCTCAACTTTTTCATCAAAAGTCAACTCTAGTCAAACTTGGTCAACCAGACCTTGAAACCACTACAAATCACTTCTAAAGCTTCTTAAATCTTTCGTAATCTGTTCTGAGTTATTCTATTCATATGATTCTATCTATATCTATGACCTATTACTATCAATCATCTTTATGACATGTCATCTTTCAATTTCTCTCTCAAGGGGGTAGGATGATTGCATCATTGAATCATTGAATCAACTCTCGAACCAATCTGATCTAAATCAAAAGTCCTCATTGCTAGGGACATTTCATCACTTGGGGCATTTTCAATTTTCCATACCTCACAGTCAAGACTAGATATTTCACAACCTTAAATCACTAGTGACATCTCTATTCCCTACATCTTGTCATCTTTTTGTTATGTATCTAAGAAATCTAACTTAGATCGCTAGGGATAAAGCTTTGTTCTAGAGAAGGTTCTCAAAATATGACTACTAGGTATCAGGGTAATCTAACTTGGATCCCTGAAAGTCAAGCTTTGTTCTGGAGATAGCTCTTGAAAGCTCTTTTTGACCGGCATCTTGACAATCTAACCTGGGTTTACGAGGATTAAGCTTCATTCTAGAGATAGTCCTAAAAATGTCCATTAGTTATCATTCAATAGATGGGTATTGGGGCAATCTAACCTTGACTCCTAAATATTGAGCCTCATTTTGGGGACGGTCTTACAAAAAGTGCTAATCTGACTGATGTCTTAGCAATCTAACCTAGACTCTAGAGAATCAAGCTTCATTCTAGAGATGGTTATATAATTCAATCTGATCGGTGTCTTGGCAATCTAACCTAGACTTCTGAGGGTTAAGCTTCATTCTGAAGATAATCTTAAAACTCTCATCAATCATCACATCAAACTATTCTTTGAATCAATGCGCTACTCACACATCAATTAAAAGAGGGGTAAAATGTAATAACTCAAAATTGGTATCTTGCAATACTAACTAATTTTGTTGCATTTAGTCTCATTCTATCAACTTCCTGAATCATCAAAGTCCTATTGTACTAGGCAATTTTGTCTTCCTAATTGACTCTACTTGACTTAGTGTCAAATACAAATAAACCTTAAATATTTATTAATCACATGCTATATTTAATTCCTAAATATCAACAACAATTGGCTAAATAAAACATATGATTGATTAATTTAATTATAAAGTCCTACCACTTTAATTAAATTAAATTCACCCTCTTTGGCTAAATCACATTAAAAATAATTAAATAATATCTAGTTTTTAAATAAATATACTCATTTCAATAATTGAATTTAATTATTCAAATAATTGATAAAGTTCATTTATGAGGTCATATTTTAGTTATTTAATTAGATATTCTCTCCAAAATTCTCACCTCAGTTCAGAACAGGAAACTTTGAGTTAACTAGAAATTTAGAAGTGCAACAAATTAGTTGACTACTCCACTCACTCAAAAGACAAACAATTGACTGTCTCTCTGTAGGAAAATTGTTATTTTGAACTAGACTCTCCTTCAATCTCCACCGTTCATCTTGTTCAATCTCGACGGTCAATTGATTCTGGGATTCCATAAAATAACTCTTGTTTCTCATTCAAGGGGATGCAACTTTTGAGTATTGAAACTCTATCGAAATATCATCTTAGATTATTTTCATTCAAGGTTTGATTAATTATTACTTTAATATCATTTCTAGATTAATAACATGCTTAGATTAGACATGCATTTCATTCTCAACTAGTTTACTTCCATTGTTCTTAGATTAATTCATCTTTTATTATTTCTAGATTGATTACATGCTTTCATTCTAGTTTAATTGCACTTTCATGTTAGCTTAAATCCTCCATGCTAGTGCTAGTGTATGGTTGCTAGACTCTCAATTCTGAGAGCTATTGATAACCCTACCTAGATAGGAGGAAACATGATGAATCAGCCCACATTCAAATTCTCATATGTGACTGATGAGAAATGACTATGTTTAAGTGTATGGCTAACTTAGAGGCCCACATTTACCATATATAGTTAAGAGCTATAATATTTATATAATTTACCTTGCAAAAGGCTTTAGAACCTACAACTAACTAAGCACTCGGTTAAGAGATTAACTAAGGTAGGTTAAAACCACTTTGTTAAGAGATTAAAATTGATACACCTCTTAGAATGTCTCAGTACCTGATCCTTTGGTATGCACTAAATTTTCTTATTACAGATCTTCTCCTTCCACTATAGATTTGATCTTATCTATCAAGTATATCTTTGTTCTTCTCTTCACTGGTTGACTTTGTTCTTCTCAGTCACTGAACTCTATTAGAATACTTCACTAGTTTTAAGATATTCTCTTAGTTCTATATCCTTCCATTCATCATACTCTTCTCATGCATATTACATTTTAGGGTCCAGATCTCATCTTATATAGACAATTGACTTCCTGCAAGATTTAAGATCTATGATCTAGATTGTTTCATTTTTTTGCTTAACCTTTCCCTGATTCTAATTGGTTCCATACAATACATAAGGATTAATGATTACAAAATAGAAGCATAATCACCTTCCTAATTTTCTCAATAAATAGTAAACAAAATTAAATGTCAGCTAAAATGGTTACCTAAGTGTTTGTGCTTTAACAAACACATTTTTCAATTTTGGCTTGCTTGGCATTGGATATCTCTGGCACTTGGCATTTATTGATCTCTATACTTTGGCACTTGGCATAGTCTTGTTTACTTAACTTGGAAAAAACCAACTCAGCTAATACAAAAGAACTCAATGACCACTAGTTTACTTGGCAGTGACTACTACTCGGTAAATGTACAATAAATGACTTAGCCTATACATGATGACTTAGTCGCTGTGATGATCAACCAACATTTCCTATAAAATGACTAATGTAAGATACTAATAGACAATAAAACTATAGGGATCAACACCTAATTGGAGGTTATGAAAAGAGGTTGATTCTATTGATTGGCTAACCTAAGAAGAAGGATGAGAAGATCTCTGAAGAGCTAAATAGAGTTGTGAAGTGGTGATTTCTTGAAGGGATTCCAAGAAGATCATAGATGGAGATGACAATGAAGTCTAGTCAGTGAATCAATATATGAGCTACATTAGATCTATATTTTCAAAGTGAGTTATATGTATTAGATTAGAACCTACTATTGCTTTGTAACCTTTGTATCAGTTAAAATCCTTTAATCAAGGTTGACCTAATAGTCATTTGTAAATCCTTTAATCAAGGTGACATCCTAATGGGATGTGTTGGAGATTTTTCAGCAAGCCAGTGCTAACTGTATGTTTTTCATTGATGAAAACATATGGTAAGTAGCATACATGGAAGACTCATGTAGTAATTTTTGAGTATATGTATCATGGACATGTTATCGGCATGATATCATGGATGTAGAGGTTAATTGTTTATATAGAGAATTATGTAGCAGCTTGTGTCAGCAATATTCCTGATAGAGTTACAGGAAATGTTCTATGTGTGATTGTCCATAGAGTTATCATGGAGCCTTGCACATTTGGATATGTGATGGAGACATGTTACTGTTTCTCCACTCATGAACACAGAGTCTAATGTGTAGTAGAAGTGAAGTTATGAAGTCTCTATTCACCATTTGTAGTTTTCTATGTTTATCTAGAAGAGCCAACATAGATTATATTGGTATAGGAGTTGAACATATCATTATGGTATGCATGCATGGATTATTGATTGGAGAAGTGTTATGAATATTTGGTTAAGAGTGCATGATGTAAGTCAACTTGAGGAGAAAGTACTAGTTAATTTGGTAGAGCCGATAGTGTGTAGCGTGCATCTACACTTAGTGATTTGGACAAGTTTCAGTTGGTGTTGCGTGATTAGTAGAGCTGACATTAATGTTATTGGAGAGTTTTATTGTTTCTCTAATATTATTTTATGGTGCTTCTAATAGGCTGACTTGATTATATAATTTAGAGGAAAGATACTTATACCCGGTCATTTTTTATTGCTAGATGTGGGGTATGAAGATGAGAGATTAGAGTAGAGTAGAGAGTGTGAAGTGTTGTTTCATCAAGAAGAGGTATATGTGATAGAGAATATTTATTGTGCTAATCATTGGAACTGATCAAGACAATAGGTTTACCTCATAGATCACCAAGATCTAGATATAGTGTGTATATATTATTTACAAGGTTGTAGCCTTCACCCCTTAGAGCAGTGAGCTCTTGGATAGTGCGTCCTCACCCCTAATAGGGTCAATCATAAAAGACTCCTAATAGGGTCCAACCTTTGACCAGGTCACTATACTTATTGCATTGTAAAGATCAACTCCTAAAAGGGTTGTAATATCTTCTAACAAGGATCATTATACATTAGTGTAGTTTATTAGTGGGTGTCAATTCCCACCAGGGTTTTTACCTATTTGGGTTTCCCTGTAACCAAAATATTGGTGTTTTCTTCAATTTTTATTTCATTTTGTTTACGATTAATGTTTAAGTATACTTTGTTAGGAATGGGAACACTGAGAGGAGGTGGAGGTGAATCAGTGTTAACTTAATTTAATCTTTTTTGCTTTACTTCTTAAACTTGACTTGAATGCTTAAGTACTAAAATGAACATTAACATTATTATATGTCTACAACCTAGTTAAAATAGGTCCATAGCCCTTACAAAACAATAATATAATCACTAACCAAAATACCAATCGTCAACTGCTTGCACTGTTCTTCTCTGGCATTCACTTTCTGTGCAACTTCAACTCTTTTTATCTTCCTCATACTAGATCTTCTGATCATGTGCTCTTAGACTTGGCATGAATATGGTCTTACTAACTTAACTTCTAGGGTGCATACCATAATTCTGTCATATGCATGTGCGCTGATGCTCTGACCTTTAGGTACTCTATACACTATCCAGTCTTCAACACTTAGCCAATTTCTGATCATCTTATCATGAGTGCTGACTCAAAAAGATCATATGAATTTTTTTCTATAATGAAAACACTATATTAAGTCATATACACTAGTATAGTCAACTTTCAAACAATCACCCCCTTTGTCATTAATGGCAACAAAGGAATATGGAAAACTTACTAACTGTCCCTTGATACAAAAAACACTTAATCGTATCCTATCTTATATCTCCCTTATGTCTTCTTACTATATATTTTATTTACATAGCTATAGATCCATATTCTATACATACTCCCCCTTTGAAATTAATGAAAAAGGTGTTACAAAACTGAATCTGTACAAGTACTTACACTGAAATTACATCCAGGTATGCAATCTATAAATTTTGGATCTCTTACTTCCAAAATGCAATCAATGCATTGATTGTTTGGAGATGGGCGCATAAGACATATTGTAGTTTCTCCATCTTCTCCAAATCTGAACTAGGACATTGATCATATGTCACCATGGTGGCATCAATCTCCTTGATATTCTGATTCAACACATCTAGGGAGGGTGCAAGAGCATTTATAAGTTGAGTCTGCCTAGCCCTTATCTTTAACATCTCATTTTTTGCCTTCTCAATTTTGTCAATTTGTCCCTGATATACATTGTTACACATGTTTACATTAGTAGAGGGATCTTCTACTAAGTTCCTCACTTTTTCAATCAAGGCCTCTACTTCTTGAATCTTCTTGTAGTAATCAACTATCAACTTATCTTGATCAATACAGTCAACAATAATTTTCCTTCCTTTTGTTGCAAACTCTTTCAAAGTTGCTTGTCCAAGTTTGAGTGAACTGGGGTCTAGTGAGAAGTTTTTGACCAATTCATTTAGTCTTTTCTTCATATACTTCTCCTCTACAACTAATGATGTTTATTCTTCCAAGTTAGAGAAATTACTCTTGAAATATGAAAGAATTGCACTTAAATCATCAACGGAGTGTACCTTGGACACTCTCTTATCTACTGGCAACAAGTTGTTAAGGATATTTACTAATTCTAAAAGGAGGGGATTCCTCATTAGCTATTTCTCCTTGGCCTTCTCCATAGCTAAGACACTAAACTTGATAAGGTCTTCTTCTCCCCATGAGTCCAAACCAGTGGTGTCAGGTGTCAAGCTTGAAAACAATGATGCTGAGGGAGTGATAGGAGTGCTATCCATCACTTCTTTCTTTACTCTGCTTAGTATTTCAATAGATGGCTTATCTGTTGTTTCATTTCCTTTTTCCTCTTCTTTTTCTTTCTCCTCTTCCATCTTTTCTTTCTCTTTTTCTTGATCTTCTTTTTCTGTGTCCTTCTCTTCTTCTTTTTCATCTGTTATATCTTCAATGTGTACTTCTTCTTGTGGCTTGGGTGAATTGTTACCGCAAAGGATTTCAGCTTCTTGTGTGCTCACAAAAGCTTCCTCAAACTTATCCAGGTCTCTATCTATGGCCGCCATGGCTATTTCTACATTTTCAATGATGATAGTGTTATCTTTCAGTGACTCTGTCATGGGTGCAGACATTTCTACCTTTGTATGTGTTTCTACTATAGGCATTGAATCCCGAGGACCTGTCATAGATAAATTTTTGGTCTCTATCTCCTTGGCTTCCTTAGGAGGCACTGGAGTTGTGTGTGTAGTAGATGGATACATGTGTTTGTTTAAGAGTACCATCTCAAAGGATTTCTCTATCTCTTTAGCTACTAACTCATAATGTTTATCCAAGATATGCAATGTTCTTGTCTTAGTCTGGAGGTGTGGTTTCACCAAATCTAACAACATGGTTTTCTCTTCATAAGAACATACTAGGAGACTTTCATCTATAATTTTCTCTCTTATTCTCAGATCTTCCTCATTTTCCTATCTCTTCAAGAATTCCAAGATGTTCCATACATTGTATGGAATCGATTTTCTTAGTTCTAGGACTATCTTTTTAAACTTCAGTATATGTTTAATAATCATTCCATGAATCTCTGATTTGTCAATCTCAATGTATTTTTCATAGAAATTTCCTACTTGATCTATCGTGCCTTCATCAACAATCCTTGTGGGTAAAAGCACAAAGTTGTGTCACGTTTCAGGACAACTTATTAGCACAACTAAATTTGAGTATTTCTAACTAAAATTATTTTTTATGAAACATATGGTCTAGCTAGATTCATTCTAGCTAAGTTAGATAAGTTCTTCACCTTGTCCAATTGGAAATATCTATTAAATGCATGTTTTATAACAATTACTAAAGAAATAAAGTTATTTCAGAAAAGCAATGTTTGAATAACTCTTACTCTATTTAATGATATTTTTTTACAAATATAAAAATACCCTTTTTTAGAGCACAGAGTCAAGATTATCATCATATAATTTTTATAGTATTTTAATTAGATCTAATATATTATAATTTCAAAATACTGCAAGTAGGTATTTTAACATTTGAGAACAAGATGCTTCAAAAATAGAAAAAAATAGTAAAGCTTATCAAAAAAATTGAAAATTTATATTTAACACTAGAGGAGAGAGTTATCTTCAAGAGTGTGTAATTTATTTTCTGAATGGTGTAGATTTGATAGGGGAAATTTGACGCGGGATGAAAACTGTCAATTTCAAGTATGTTCGACTTTGAGTAGTTATATCAGAAAAAATATAAATTGAAAACTAATTTTTCTTCTTTTCTGCACTAGCTATACATTTTATCTATGACATATTTTGAAATCAAAGGAAAAAAAGATTATTTGCATATACTTTTTTGGTGCGAACAAGACCCTCATTTTTCAGCAAGTAAAAAATGGACTTAAAAAATTTAAAAACTATGTGAATTCTTGTTCAAAAAAAATTAAAAAAATTATAGGCATAAACTTCATCCACTTTTACACATTTCATTAGTTTACATCTTCTCCAAATTTTAAACATAAATACCATTTTTATGTCGTTAAAGTTAAAAAATTTGTGTGTTGTTGACCTTTTCCTTTATAAAAGTGTGACACAACTTTGTACTTTTACCCTTGTACTTAACACACTGAGACTAGGTTTGAAACTTACTTCTTGAGATGCTTGAGTGTTTCTCTTGCTTCTTGTTACTCACGAGGATGGATGACTAGTGTCGATCTCTTTCTTCCTCTTTGCTATTGTCTTATACTTTGGAGGAGCAGTAAGATCGATTGTTACTATGGGCATAGGAGGGGAAACATTAGATTTACCCTTCTGATCATTTGATTTCTCAATTTTCACCTTCTTCATCTTTGGATCATCAGATTCTATCTTTGATGTAGTTGTTCTCTCTATTTCCAAAGTAACCTTTCCAACTTTTCTTTTTGTTGTTGTGTTGTTGAATACAACATCTAATTCTCTTGTTTTTTCTTCATAAGTCCCCCACCTAGGTTCATTGAGGTCCTTAGGTGTTGACAACAGAACTTGAGCATAAGCCTCTAGAATAGGCTCTTCAACTTCATATCCTAGTGGATGAATCAACTTTGTTCTTGGTTCAACAACCTCCATGCATGTTGTATCATTCTCTACCATGAAACAAATACTATCCTTGTCTTTTTCAACTATATTTTTAGGTATCCTATACCTCATGTGCATTCTCACTCTGAATATAAACCAAACACCTTTCCAAGAATATGGAAATACATATAGATTATTAGAGACCCAAACTGGAATATCTTGGTGTTTTCATGGTTTATGGCTCTGATGTTGTCTATTAGTTGTGTACACAAGATCTCACACAGATTAAACTCTCCATTCTCTCTTACCAACCTTATTGTTGCTAGAATGGTGGTTGCTGACACACTGTTTACTCTATAGGTGTGCTAGAACTTGTATCCCAGTATCATGGACATCAATTTGATGTCTTTCTCCTCTATAGGCTCAATTTTCATCCTGCACCTATCAATTCTTGATTTGTAATTTTTCTCAACTAGTTTTCTCATGTTCTTGCCTACTGGAAGAAGGAAACCTTTCTTAGAGATACCTCTCATCTCGTGAATTAGGTAACCTATGATCCTTAATGGAACTTCACCTATCTAGAATAGGTCATCGTGAATTTTTATAGGTAGAATCTTTATCTATTTGGACTCATAGAACTCATATGTAGTCACATATTCAATTATCAGGTGGTTTTCAAGCTATGCATACTCATCCATGAAGGTTTTATCAGGTTTCATAAGTGTTTCCATGTGCACTCTTATTCTATCCAAACCTACTTGTTCCTTCTTGCAATATATGTATGCCCTAATATCTTCCACATGCATAACACCCATGGGAGTGCGAGACAATGCACCTTCTAAGTCATCTAGTGTGGATTTGAATGGATTCCTCTTAAACACATATCTCTTCTTCTCTGCCACATAAAATAAAATTGGAGTAGCCATTACTTGTATATCCCTTTCCAATTGATCTCAAAGAATTCTAAATCATCACAATGGATTAGGGCATCTAAAACTGATCAAATGCACTTGCTAAACACTGGCGAATCAATCTGCAATCCATCACACTCAAATGCTAGGGCTCCTCTTCTCTCCAATTTCTTTGAATTCAAATGTTATGAGAGATCTAAAAGCTTATGTGTACTTTAAAGTAAGAATTATACCATTAACACTTGCCACATAAACTAGACTATCATTGATAATTTCTAGCTTTCATTATGTAATCAATCAGCTAGTGCGCTCTTGCACATAGGTTCTGCTAGTCTCCAAAATTTTAAGTCCAAAGGTGCATACTCTAAGGGTGAGTATACCAGCTGTGTAGGGGTTTAGAGATAAATTAGCTCCCCCTATGACCCTAAGGGCCATTCATCTATATGTAGAAGGTGTGTCCACTATGGATGCATCTAATACATTATCATTAACACTATCCTTCTTGATGCAAGGGCATCCAAGGTTAACACAAAGGCATTCTGTCTCCTCGGTGAAACTACATGAAGTGTTTGTATTTTGGCTAGTTTTACTCAGTTGCACCCTTGACCAATGGTCTCAATCATTAAAGGAAGATCAATCACTGAACAAACTTGGTAGTCTCTAGTGCTTGGTGGAATTATTACTCAGTCATGCCTGCAGTGCTCGGTCAAAACTGGTGCTCAGCGATGCCTAACATGCTTAGTAATTTTATTGTTGCTTGGTAGTTATGACTTACCGACTAGAGTTCTATATGATTTGTGAGCTGACTTGTATGGCATTTAATTATTATTTTAGGGAGTTAAGGGTTTCATCTTGGTGACTTGTGGCTAATGATTAGTATTTAAGGAGGGCTTGGGTAGATGTTTAAGGAAGATTGGAGGGAGAACGGGACCTAAAGAACTTAGCAGATATGGAAGTTAGATGCAAAGCTTAAGAGTGAAGTTGTGGAAAAGTTCTTGATGTTGTTGTAGATCAGATTATAATCTGATAGTAGTTTATAGTAGAGCTAGGGGTTTGCATACTTGGAAACAAGGAGATTGCTTGGAGGCTTGCGAGCTCAAGTTTAGATCCGCCTTAGGGTTTACATCAGCTTCTGATTGTCTTCGGAGCTGAACTAGCTAAGATTGTATTGGATCTAGTTATGGATCTTGCATAATTGTTTCACTTTGTAATTGGCCCTAACCTAGAAGGCCTTACATCTAGGCATGTTAATGAAAATTACTTGAAACATTTATGGTTTTTTCTACTATGTTGAGTATTCCACTATGTAATTCTATTGGTTGCAAGGTTTGGACTATCCTTCATTGGATCCACCATCCTTGACTGCATCAGGTGGTATTAGAGTGAAAGTTTGTTCCTATTGGAGAGAGAGTTGATCTTTCTAAAGTAGAAGCTTGACCTAGAAAGACTAATCTTGTGAAGTTGATCTTGTTGGAGCAGAGATTGTGTGCAATCTAGATTACAGATCTGAAGCATTGAACTTCGGAAATTGTGCCCTAGTTGTTTACAAGTATGTAGGTTGAGATCTGACTTGCTACAACTTGGAAATTTTCACGAGGTGGTTAGTGAGGGTTTGTGGCAGAGGGTTTTGTTTTCATATCTTTAAGGATGCCTTTGAGAAGATTGTACTCTAGATTTATTTTAGATCTTTGTGATAATGTTGAATCCTAGATCACAGAGAATGTGAAATTAGATTTTAGATCTGAGATGGAATTGATGAAGAATGATGTGGTCACCTAGATCATGAGAAATGTTGCTGGTATACCTCAAAATATTGGCACTGAGGATGGCTATGAAGAAGTTGCTAAAGAATTTGAAACTGCTGGATCTAGTGGTGATGATAGGAGGAATAGATCTAGTGAAGAAAAAACTACTCGCTTGCCTAGACCTATTGTTTGGTTCAGTAATTACCAAATGGAAGTTTCTACTTTCTTTGGTACTTTGAAACTCGACAATCTAATTGATTGGATTGGTGAACTTGAAGATTTATTTGAGCTGGAAGAAATTGAAGATCATCTTTAGGCAAGATTAGCACAGACAAAGTTGAAAGGACATGCTGCTCTTTGGTGGAAGGAACTACAGAGAGACTGAGAAGATGAAGGTGAAAAAAAGATCAATTGGTGGAGATTGATGGTGACCAAGTTGAAAGATAAGTTCATACTAGCTGACTATGAGCTTAACTTGTTTAAGAAGTTGTAGAAACTGAAGCAGAAGGATTTGTCTATTGAAGATTATACCAAGGAGTTCTACAAACTTACTATTCGGTCTAGACACTGAGATCTTGGTAAGGAAAAGTTAGCTCAGTATGTGAATGGTCTAAGATTCAATATTCAGGATGATCTTGGTATGCTGAAGATTGATTCTGTTGAAGATGCTTATCAGTATGCTTTGAAGGTAGAATATAAGTTGAAGAGGAAATCGCCTAGCAACTTGTGAGGAAAAGAAAAGATTGATCACTTGGTGAAGGACAAACCGATTGATGTAGAAGATGAACAAAAACCTATAGAGGCAAAGAAGAAGACAAGTAGATTTATCTTTAAGGGTACTTTCTACAACTATGGAGAAGAAGGACATTGTTCTTTTGAGTGTACATAGAAGAAGGTTGACCGATGAACTTCTATGATGAATGAGAACATTCAGAATGAACCTGAATCAGAGAACTTGCTACTTCGATGAACATTTCTTGATACAAAGGATGAACCTTGTAAGAGTAGTAACTTTTTTAGGACTTGATGCAAGATTGAAGGTAAACTCTATGATGTTATTGTTGATAGTGGTAGTACTAATAACCTTGTTGCTGAGGACCTAGTTCAGAAACTTGGTTTGAATAGAATGAAACATCCTTGTCCTTATAGGATTGGATGGTTACAAGATGTTCATGCTTTGGAAGTTAGAGAATAATGCTTCATTGATGTTCAGATTGGCCAGTACAAGGATCTTGTGCCTTTTGACATTGTGAAGATGATTAGTTGTGATATATTGCTTGGTAGACCTTAGCAATATAATTGTAGAGCTATTCATGACTATGTAAGAAATGTGTTTACTATTGAGAAGAATGATAGGAAGTTTTTACTGATGCCTTTGGTGGATACAACACTTGGTAGGAGAAGCCTGAGTGTTGGTAGCCAAGTTGAGATTGTGGATCCAGAGAAAATGAAGGATTAGTATGGAGAACTAACCTGTACATTGTCAAGAAAAGACTTCAAGAGACATAGGAAATTGAAGTGCAAGACTTTGCAGGAGAAAAGGTGGAGGACTTGTATGTGAAGAACTAGTTTAGGATTTATGTGTTGAATCATAAAAGATGTTATTCTCACATATCAACATCTTTTGGAACCTGGGGTGTCTGATGTAGGGGCATCCAAGGTTAAGGTAGAGGCATTCTATGTCCTTAGTGAAATTACATGGAGTATTTGTATTTTGGCTAGTTTTACTTGGTTGCAGCCTTGAACGATGGTCTTAGTCATTGAAGGAAGCTTGGTCACTGAAGGAACTTGGTAGTCTCTGGCACTTGATAAAATGGTTACTCAGTCATGCCTGCAGTGCTCAGTCAATATTGGTGCTCATTGATACCTGACATGCTTAGTAATTTTACTATTGCTTGATAGTTCTGACTTACCAACTGGACTTCTGTGTGATTTGTGAGATGACTTTTATGGCATATAATTATTGTTTTTGGGAGTTATTGGTTTCATCTTGCTGACTTATGGCAGATGATTAGTATTTAAGGAAGGCTTGGGTAGATGTTTAAGGTAGATTGGAGGGAGATTAGGACTTGAAGAACTTAGTAGATCTAGAAGTTAGATGTGAAGCTTAAGAGCAAAGTTGTGGAAAAGTTCTTGATGTTCTTGTAGATCAGATTGTAATCTAATAGTCCTTTATAGAAGAGATAGAGGTTTGCATACTTGGAAACAAGGAGATTGCTTGGAGGCTTGTTAGCTCAAGTTTAGATCTACCTTAGGGTTTCCATCAATTTCTAATTATCTTCAGAGCTCAAATAGCTAAGATTGTATTGGATCTAGTTGTTGATCTTGCAGAATTGTTTCACTTTGTAATTGGCCCTAACTCGGAAGGCCTTATAGCTAGGCATGTTAATGCAAATTACTTGAAACATTTATGGTGTTGTCTATTATGTTGAGTATTCCACTGTGTAATTCTATTGGCTGAAAGTTTTGGACTATCCATCATTGGATCCACCATCCTTGACTGCATCACTTCTTTGCCTCTGACCAAATCAAGCTTGCATCTTCTGAAGCTTTCACAAACTTGACTTCTCCTTCGGTGTCTAGTATTGATTCTTCTGGCTTTCTAGGGCTTTCCTAACTTTGCATCCTTGATCTCAAAAACTTTGTGATGTGTCCAGTCTTGTTATATGAGTAACAAATAAATGGAGGCCTTATATTCCTCGGTGCATTGACATGGGTTACCATTTTACACTATCTAGCTGAGTGACCATTATAGTTAGATATCTGACATGTAACATTATGAGAAATTCTTATATTTGGATAATTCTAATTTCTTTGATTATGATAAGTCTTGGTTTCTGACTTGTCTTACAATTCATAGCTCTATGACCAAATTTATTGCATGAATAACAGTAACCATTGAAAGGTCTTACCTCTGTACAGTTCCCTCCTATATGTCCATGCTTGTTACATGCATAATAGGTTTGATCTACTAGGTTTCACTCATTCTTGGATGGTTCAACATGATCTTTAGTCTGAATTTTAGTCTCCTTAGCATATGTGGTGTCTTCTGGTGCTTTCATTCTTACTCGCATGTTATCAATCTGATTTTGTGCTTCATTGAATCTAATGCCTCTGGTATCTTCTTTAAGCTTCCGAGCATATAGTTTAGATTCAATAAGATCCTTTCTGGTGTGTAATTTATTAATGTGATTCTTAGCCTCTTTCAATTCAAATTCCAAGCTTTCCTTGTTGTTTCTTAGCTCCAAGATTTCCATGTTTTCTTGCCTCAATTCTTCATTCACTTGAAGATTATCTTTGATCTGTTCATCATAGACTTCCTGATTATTAGTTTTCTTATCATCCAATTATTCATTCAGTTCTTTCAGGGATGAATTTTATTCATCTATCTTCTTGATCATTATCCCTAAATCTCTAGTAGAGCATTCTTTCAAATCTTTTCTTAGCCTTTTGATAACTTCTTGAGCATCACTAACTTTTTCTTTTAGTTCTTCAATTTCTTTTTTAGCTCTGTCCAGGTCTTCAAGAGCAGCTTCAAGATTTCTTTTTAGATGTTTCATTTCTACTTTTTCCATGATCTCCTAAAGTGGTTAAACTTCTTTGCTAAGGACTAGAGCTTTGATATCAATTGTTAGGAATGGGAACACTGAGAGGAGGGGGGGTGAATCAATGTTCACTTAATTTAATCTTTTTTTCTTTACTTCTTAAACTTGACTTGAATGCTTAAGTACTGAAAAGAAAATTAACATAACTATATGTCTACAACCTAGTTATAGTAGGTGCATAGCCTTTACACAACAATAATACAACCGCTAACCAAAATACCAGTAGTCAGTTGTTTGCACTATTCTTCTTGGCATTCACTATCTATGCAACTTAAACTGTTGTTATCTTCCTCATACTGGATCTTCTGATCATGTACTCTTAGACATAGCATGAATATGGTCTTACCAACTTAACTTGTAGGGTGCATACCATAATTCTATCATATGCATGTGTGCTGATGATCTAAACTTCACATACTCTGT
This sequence comes from Chamaecyparis obtusa, assembly GCA_027943335.1. Taxonomy (NCBI): domain Eukaryota; kingdom Viridiplantae; phylum Streptophyta; class Pinopsida; order Cupressales; family Cupressaceae; genus Chamaecyparis; species Chamaecyparis obtusa. Next base: position 111,994 of record BSBK01010792.1, on the reverse strand, counting down.
ACACTATCCAGTCTTCAACACTTAGCCAATTTCTGATCTTCTTATCATAAGCACTGACTCCAAAACATCATATGACTTCATTTCCTTAATAACAACACTATACTTAGTCATATACACTAGTATAGTCAACTTCCCAACATACTTAATTGGATAAAGAATTGAAACTTGTAGATAATTGATTTAGCCGCCCCCACCCCCCCCATCAGTTATCTCTTGGGACTATTCCTAATAGGATGTTATTAAGTCCTCTAACAAGGCCACCTTTAACAATGTTGGCTCCTCACAGAGCTCACTTCAAAAGAGTTAAAACTCGGTAGCATGTTAGTGGTGGTTTTTTCTAAATTAGGTTTCCACATTAAATCTCAGTTTCATACTTGTGTGAATGTTTTTTGATGGGTTATACTTTTAAGAGTTTTATATTTTTCAAGTTGATTACTTTTGGATAGTGGATCGCAAGTTTTTGTTACTGATTTATTCTTTAGAGACCGAGTGGATTATTGAATAGATCTAAGTTGGTTGAAGTGTTTAAATTTAAATTGGTATATCCAGACTTGAGGATAATGATACCCCCCCTTTTAGTTATTCTAAAATCATTCTAACAATTGGTATGGGTAAAAGCACAATCAAGTGTCACCTTTTATGCTAACTTATCAGCATAGCTGAATTTTAGTATTTATAACTAAAAATTAATTTTGGTCAAACATATGGTCTAGCTAGATTCATTCTAGCTAAGTAAGATAAGTGCTTTACCTTTTTCCAATTGGAAATATCTATTAGAAGGATGTTTTATACCACTTTGTGTCCAATTACCATAAAAATAAAATTATTTCAGAAAAATAAGTTGCGAGATGAAAACTATTGATTTAAGTGAGTTAGAATTTGAATTGTTATAAAAGAGAAAATACAGGTCACAAACTAGTTTTTATTTCTTCATGCACTAGATTTATATGTCATCTTGATGAAGGGTTCTCCCCTTAATACCACAACAACATAATAGAAACAAAGAAACAACAACAATATGCAAGAACATAAAATGGGCTTCTTATTATCTCCACAAATGTGGAATTACAAACTTTCTGAATTACAATATGCAAAGCCACATGGGCATTCCCTTACAATATTCTATAGGACAAAGCCTTGAATCAATACCCAGATCTACCCAGAACTACCCAGAACTTCCTAAGACAACACTACAACCTTCCTTATATAGGCAATTTTCCATCACCTGGGAAGGTTCTAGAATTTTAGCCAATAAGGCCTACCAAACTTAGAATTATTTTATTTTTCAATTTATTACATCAAAGTCCGCTCTAAATAACTTTTGAAACCCAAACAAAAATTTTGAAGGAAAATTAGTTTTTGCCATTTCAAGTGATCCAACTTCCGAAGACCATAAGTCATTCCCAGTTGACCCGATTGACTATTATAACCCCATTCTAAAAATGCCACAAAGCATTCTACAGCCTTGACTTGTGCAAGTGCTTGTCACCCAAATCTTAACCCTTGTCTAGAGCCTCTAAAGCCTTCAAAATTGAGTTCAAAGTTTTTGTACCCTACTACCAATACCGAAAATCTTCAATATTGTCATGCCCAAATTAAACATCCAAAAATGTAACAATTTTTTTTTGAAAGATGATATGAAATAACATATGACTATGTCAACACTTCACTCTACTAAGCCTAAGGATCAACACAGATACTCCTATGCAAAAAGCGGTTAGGGATGTGCTTGTAATGACTGTAACAATAGGAGGATCTAGCAAGGGGAATCTCCAGTCCCGTTATCAAAATGAACTTAATTGAATTGACTTATTAGTTTGTTAAGAAGTTCCACTGCTAACAGTGTAAGAACCTAACCCGACAAAACTACTAGATAATCATTTAATTCATTCTTAGTTAGGTTGGAACATTAATACTACTAACTAAAAGCCTAATACACTAATTACCAAATTTGGGACTTAATGGTTTAAGGATAATAATTGACAGATCTAACTTACTAAATATACTCGCTAATCCTAATGAATCTAATCAATTGAGTTTCCAACATACCCAAATATGCTTTAGATTAATAATCAAGTTACAAATTAAACACACCTAATTAACTATATGATAGCCTTGTTAAAACTATAACACTTAGATAAAATAAACTACTACTAATAATAATGTGAGATTAATAACTAGTATTAGCAAGCCCAATGAGGTGGGCAATTAAAATAACAAGATAATTTTAGTAGTGGAAAAGGAATGATTTATTATTATTTTTATTTTTTTTACCACTACATAATAGTAATAACATAAAAAGATCAAATTCAAAATAAACTAAACTAAACTCTAAATCCTACTAAGGTACTATTCAAACCCATTAACATCCACCTATTCCCACTAGCTTCCCTACAAGCTAGACTAAGCCCTAGACAAAGAGGGCGCATTTCTAGGCAAGGGAGGGCAAATCAAGTGGGCCCCACTCTTCTCATGAAGAGGATTTTCGCAACCCAAGGCTAATGAATGAGAGAAGTGGTTTTAAAGTCAAACCAAGTGGAAGACAATTAATCTACCTTCCCCAAACAGGAGACCAAGAAGATGGTACGCAGGACAAGGAATGGAGTACTTTTTATGACAAAAGGGAAATGTCAAACTTAAAGTTCTAAGTCAGGTACGCATGTAAGGGGGTAACTTGAAAGTTGGCAAATGTATTAAAGCCTTGACAAACCATTTGTTCATGGAACAAGGGACTAAAGTAAAATAATAGTGCTTTAAATCTTTTTGCTGACAAGGGTCACTTCTCAAGGCCCCTTTGTACCCACATAGGGAGGTGTTTGGTTAAGAAATTTAACATAAAGCTTTCCCAAGCCCATCACCTGCACCTAGGAAGAGAGCTTTAGTGGGGGCCACTAGCTTGGTGATGTGTGGTCATCCTGTAAGGTGCTCTAGATATAGGCTCAGCTCCTGGTACAAGGTCTAAATGAAAATCAACTGCCCTAGGTGGAGGCATACCAAGTAACTCAGTAGGAAATACATTTGCAAAATCCTAAAGAATAGGATAGTCCTCGAGTGAATGCTCCCCCTCTGAATCCTCCTCTCTATCACTAATGGTGATGGCAAATAACTGACACCCCTTCTGCACAGACCGCCTAAGCTGCATAGAGAAAATCATGTGAAGGGATATAGGTCTTTGTACTCCAAATATCACCATAAAAGTACCATGATCATCAACGCACTCAACCCTCTTCTATCGACAATCCATCTTGGTGTTGTGGGCATATAGCCAATCCATGCCAAGGACTACATCATAAGAACCTAGAGGGGTGATGTGGAGATCAGCCATTGTGATTAAGCCTCCCATCTGAATCTGACAACTGTGGACTAAGGAACTAACAGACACCCTAGCTCCTGAGGCTAACTCAACCTCCCAACTGACATCCTGTCTAACTACCACCAGCCTGCAATGCTCCACTACATATGGGGAAATAAAGGAGTCTGTGGCTCCTAAATCAAATAACATAGATACATTGATACCCTGAATCATACTTGTAGCCTCTATGACCGTGGCCTGGTGCTTGGCCTGGCAGTTATCAACCACTGCAAACACTCTATGGGATCTACCCATATCACCGACTGTAGGCTCTGAGGTAGCTCCCCTCTGACCACTGGCTAACTATCCCTATGGGCACTCTCTCAGAATATGACCCATACCACCACAAGTGAAACATGGTCCTCGGGTCCGCATCTGTACCCCCTGTGTCCTAGGCTGCTGTGACCCTCCAGTCCTACTGGAACCACTATATCCACCCCTAGAGGACTGCTGAGTCCTAGCTGGCTGTGCCTAAGGGGTCTGTGTCCTCTGATCCTATCTAGGGCCCTGAGACTGCCACTTTTTGGGCTTAGAGCCCTAATAACCCTGTGAATGTCTCTGTCTAGAACCCTACTGAGATCCCTGCTGCTGAGACTGTTGACCCTTAAAGGATCCTGCTGAATGGTCCTGTTTCCCCTTCCAAGTGTATTTTTGCTGTCCTGACTACTAGGATGAAGGGTTTTGGTGCTGAGATCGATCTCGAGACTCCCATCTAGTGCAAAAATCCTCAGCTACAAGTGTCGTCTCAACTGCATCTCTGAATATGGGAGGAAAAGCTAGACGTATTGTCTCTTGGAGAGACATATTAAGTCCCTTAATGAAATGATGGATACATAATTTCTCGTCCTTCATATAATCTACATATGGAAGGAGCTTGAGAAACTGACTCTCATACTAGGCCACTATGAGGCCTCTCTGCTGGAGATCATGGAACTCCTCTATCTGTCTCTATCTAAAATGCTTGGAGAGATACCTCTCTCGAAATTGGGCTACAAAAGACTCCCAAGTGAGTGTGTCAATAGCCACTCCTCCAATGGACTCCTCCTACTGCTACCAAATGGAGGCCTTATCCCGTAGGAGATGAACTGCAACTCATGCCTTTAGATTACTCTTGTAAGGGCATAATCCAAAGCATCACTATAAACTCTGTAACCAGGCCTCTGCTACTGACCCGTCAGTGGATCCCAAAAAAAAGGGTGGCTGGAGTCGTATTAACTCCTGAATCTCATCCCCAACATCTCTAGGGGGTCTACCTTTGTCTTGTATCCCATGATGAACTAACTCATCCTCATGATCACCATGGCCCTCGGCACCCCTGGATGGAGGGCTCCTACTCCTCTCTCTGCTAGCTACTCCACCTCCCCCCAGAATCTCTGCTCCTTTCTCAGAAGCCTGTTGCTCCTGCTAATGATCTACAAGTGGTAATCTTTGTTGAATTACCCCAATCAAATTTTGGAGGGTGTTCATGATAGCCTGATTAGGGTCCGGTGGTGGAGGAGGTGGTGGTGGTGGAGGTGGCGGTGGTGGTCCACCTCCCTGCCCTGCACCGACTTGTGCAGCTCTACGACCTCAGCCTCATCGGCCAGCTCGTGTGAACAGGCATCCTACACAATAGGTTAAGTTAGCTGAGTTGAAACGTAATGGGTCTAAAGGTTCCAATGTTGAAAACCTGGCTCTGATACCAAATGTCATGCCCAAATTAAACATCCAAAAATGTAACAATTTTTTTTTGAAAGATGATATGAAATAACATATGACTATGTCAACACTTCGCTCTACTAAGCCTAAGGATCGACACAGATACTCCTATGGAAAAAGTGGTTAGGGATGTGCTTGTAATGACTGTAACAATAGAAGGATCTAGCAAGAGGAATCTCCAGTCCCGTTATCAGAATGAACTTAATTGAATTGACTTATTAGTTTGTTAAGAAGTTCCACTGCTAACAGTGTAAGAACCTAACCCGACAAAACTACTAGATAATCCTTTAATTCATTCTTAGTTAGGTTGGAACATTAATACTACTAACTAAAAGCCTAATACACTAATTACCAAATTTGGGACTTAATGGTTTAAGGATAATAATTGACAGATCTAACTTACTAAATATACTCGCTAATCCTAATGAATCTAATCAATTGAGTTTCCAACATACCCAAATATGCTTTAGATTAATAATCAAGTTACAAATTAAACACACCTAATTAACTATATGATAGCCTCATTAAAACTATAACACTTAGATAAAATAAACTACTAATAATAATAATGTGAGATTAATAGCTAGTATTAGCAAGCCCAATGAGGTGGGCAATTAAAATAACAAGATAATTTTATTAGTGGAAAAGGAATGATTTATTATTATTTTTATTTTTTTTACCACTACATAATAGTAATAACATAAAAAGATCAAATTAAAAATAAACTAAACTAAACTCTAAATCCTACTAAGCTACTATTCAAACCCATTAACATCCACCTATTCCCACTAGCTTCCCTACAAGCTAGACTAAGCCCTAGGCAAAGTGGGCGCATTTCTAGGCAAGGGAGGGCAAATCAAGTGGGCCCCACTCTTCTCATGAAGAGGATTTTCGCAACCCAAGGCTAATGAATGAGAGAAATGGTTTTAAAGTCAAACCAAGTGGAAGACAATTAATCTGCCTTCCCCAAAGAGGAGACCAAGAAGATGGTACGTAGGACAAGGAATGGAGTACTTTTTATGACAAGAGGGAAATGTCAGACTTAAAGTTCTAAGTCAGGTACGCATGTAAGTGGGTAACTTGAAAGTTGGCAAATGTATTAAAGTCTTGACAAACCATTTGTGCATGGAACAAGGGACTAAAGTAAAATAACAGTGCTTTAAATCTTTTTGCTGACAAGGGTCACTTCTCAAGGCCCCTTTGTACCCACATAGGGAGGTGTTTGGTTAAGAAATTTAACATAAAGCTTTCCCAAGCCCATCACCTGCACCTAGGAAGAGAGCTTTAGTGGGGGCCACTAGCTTGGTCATGAGTGGAGGTATATTAAACACCCACTTTAGCATTATATATGCTAAGTCTTTATTTTAGTGGTAGTCTAGGGTATGTTTTAGTTTAGTTAACTTTATTTAGTGCATAAATAATAAAAACAAGGAATATTCTCTGTGTAGTATGGGGATAATTTTATCCCCATACATTTTCCAGAGAGCAAAATTGCTCTTGCAAATTTTGGAAGTGTCTTTTTTTTACAATATGACTAATACTTCATCAACTTGATCTCTTTGTTTTATTTACTAGCCATAGGTGAGCTGTTTAGAATGCAATTAGTGGTTTAGTTTAAGAGTTTCTCAAAGAAGGAAATGAGTAAGTCTAGAATGCATATATGTCTCTCATTTGATATTTCATCTTATCAATTATTCCATGGATAATCTCATTGAAAGAGAATGAGAGATGACCAAGTTTCTTCATCCAAGTATAGTTTTATTAAGTATGAGTTTGGTCTAAAATTAGATAGATTGCAATGAGCTTACAACTATGAATCCAAGTATTAAGAGTTTCATGGCTATCCATATTAATGAAATCTTACATACTATTGGATGATTTCATATCCTTTCTTGCCAACTTTGAATAACCCTTTTTTTTTTGAAGCATAACTTAACTACTTAAAAGAAAAGGAGTTAACATTTTCATAATAGTATCTCTTCAAATACAATATCTATCTCTTATGAAGGAGAAAAATTTACATTACACTTATATATTACATTTTGATGAAATACTCAATGAGAGATCAACATAAAGAAGCTAATTCACCTCATCACAATACATATACCATTTCACATACATCTATCACTTCACAATGAACTCAATAATGGAAATACATTACAATATACAATGAGAGGAGGATCTACTTCAAGATCAATAATACAACAACTTATGAGAGTTTGATACAAGCATATCAAGGAGGGGATCTCTTCAAGCTTTTTCTACATGAATCTTTGGCTTCCCAAACCTACAATAAAGGAAGAGAGAACCATGGGTGCTCACCACCCAACCTAGGTCTCTTATGAGACCACCCCCAAGCTTGGAGAACCAAGGATAAATGGGGTACAACAAACAACAAAATGCTCACAATATGCATACATACAATAACAACAAATTACTCCCTTCAAGGCTACACAAATGAACTTTGCAAGCTCATTGAAGAAGGGTGAAGGTGGGATTTTCGAAGGGGAGAATGCCATTGTTTTTCTTTCACAAATTCCTCAACAAGGATATCACATTTGCCTCTTCAAGGCTAGAATTCCAACACAACAATGGTTATCACATCTTCATGATACAAGATTTCAATGGCTCCATGGTGCCCATACACCATGAATTTTTCCCTCTTCTCCAAGTAAAGAGACTCTCACCTCATGGAGAGCCCAACTAACCCCTTCACCCAAGGCCACTTCTTCCTCTTCCCAAAGAGGTGAGTAATGCCTTGCTCCCATACACATGAACACCCTCATTCAAACAAAACAAAGGAAAGACATGAATTTCAACATCAAATTCCCTTCCCATACAATACAATGGCACAACAAGTATACACTTAAAACACATGAAAGAGAAAGAACACATCTAATCTATTGAGCATAAACAAGAAAATCTCCATGGAAATGAAAGACCAACCTTCACAAGTGTGATGGCAATTGATAGTTGAGAAGAGCTAATCCACTTTTCTTCTTTTCCAAAACCCTAAAGTCTCCAAAATTAGAGAGTGGGTGAACACCCTCTAATTCTATCCAAGGCCTCTAAAAAGGGCTCCAAATTCTACCCACCCACCAATCATAATTGCAGATTTGACTCTATGGTCTACTTGGTCTTCCTTGGCCCCCCATGATTAATGCTTGATTGGAAGGCAAGGTGAAGTTGGGTAAGGGTCAAGATCCATCCAATCTCGTAGCTAAAGGTAAATGGGTCCAAGAAAAGGGTTCCCAAAGTCTTTAGGGGTTTAGGATATGCTCAAAACCTTCCTAACCCATACCCCTAACATTAAGATACATAAATTATGCCAAAAATGACCCCTAGAACTTCTTATTGGCCTCTAGAAGTGGCTGAAATAAAATAAATTTAAATGAGTACATTACAAGTGTCAAGTGACACTAACAATTGCACATTACATACAAATTCCAAGAAAGACAACACGAAGCTAACTACTAATGCACATGAAAATTCACTTTTACGACAAGTTCACATTACAACGAGGCTTTGTAATCCCACATTGGACTAAGCCTTGGTTTACTCAGTTCACATGTGTTTAACCTTGGTTCTCTGATAGTTCCCATGATTCTCATACCTGCACACTTCACATCGAGCATCAGTAGTTCAAGATGATAACATTGCACGATATATACATATTCAATTTCCTATTTAGTATCATAACCCAATATGTATAGCTCAATTCAAATCACAGTTTCCCATTCAATAATATTTGAACATCATACATACATAATCATCATGTGCAGTATTCAAATCTAACATGAATAATTTACTCTAACAACCATGCATAATCAAAATCATGATGTACTCTAGATTCACATCCACACATACATAATATAATAATCACCATCAAAATATCATATCTCGAGTCTCAATCCAAAATAGATCAACAAGTGTATCACTGTATCAAAATGTAGAAAAGGAAAGATGCTATGACGAGTCGGGGTGAGGCCTGACATCCTCCCCCCCTATGCATGAACTTCCTCCTGGAGTTCATCAAAAAGGTATGGGTACTATGATCTCATCTATGCTGCATCCTCCCATGAAGCTGTGACTTCATCATAACAATCCCATTGGACCCTAACCTGGTCCAGCTCTCTACCTCGAAGCGCCAGGGTCTGTCAGCCCAAAATGCGAATGGGATCCAAAGCTATTTGTCTGTCTGACTCCACCTGCAAGGCATCCTAGTCTAAAATGTCAGACTTGTCATAAATATATTTTCGTAGCACAGATACATGAAACACATCATGGATGCGTGACAGGATGGGTGGCAACGCTAAATGGTAGGCAACTGGTCCTATCCTCTCCAATATCTCAAATGGTCCAACAAAGCGAGGTGCTAACTTAGATCCCTTTCCAAAGCGGATTGGACTCTTATGCGGTCGCACTCTCAAGAAGACCCTATCACCAACCATATACTCGCAGTCTACCCTCTTTGCATCGACATACTTCTTTTGTCGATCCTGGGCCTCTCTAAGGCGCTGTCTAATCAAGACCACCTATTGCTCCATATCCTTGACCAACTGAGGTCCAATGGATACTCTATCCTCAATCCTATCCCAACTTAGTGGTGTCCTGTAAGGTCTACCATATAAGGCCTGATATGGTGGCATACCAATAGATGAATGATGCCCATTGTTATAGGCAAACTCTACCAGATGTAGGTATTCCCCCCACTTGACCTGATGGTCCATCACATACATATGTAACATATCCTCTAACACCTGGTTAACCCTCTCTGTCTGCCCATCTGTCTGATGGTGATATGCTATACTAAAATTGAGCCTAGTGCCCAATGCTACCTGTAGCTCTCTCCAAAAGGCTGATGTAAACAAGGAGTCTCTATCAGAGATGATCTTATGGGGAATGCCATGAAGTCTGACAATATCCCATAAAAACACCTGCGCTACATCTCATGCTGTGAATGTAGTATGCACAGGTGAAAAGTGGGCAACCTTGGTCAATGTGTTGACCGTCACCAAGATGGCATCATGCCGGCGAGAAGACATAGGAAGACCGACAATGAAGTCCATGGATATAGTATCCCACTTCCACTCGGCAATCTCATGTGGCTCTAGGAGCCCACCTGGATGACTGTGCTCAGCCTTAACTCTCTGACACTCTAGGCATCTAGCCACTATGCTGGCAATCTGCAATCTCATGCCCGGCCAATGATACAACTATCTCAGATCAGCATGCAGCTTCTTAACTCCTGGGTGAGCTGCATAAGGTTCTCTATGTGCCTCAAGTATAATAAACTCTCTCAAGTCTCCCGAAGAGGGTACATAGATGCATCCTCTATGACGTAGGAGTCCATCAGACTCTAAAGAATACTCTGCAAATCTCCCCTCAAGGGACCTCTAAGCACGAACAATCTGACAAACCTCTACATAGAATCCATCCTATGGCAAGTGATGCAAAATGTGCTCCCTCAAATCTATACTAGAAACCATAGAGGAGAGCTTGTGTCACCTCCTACTCAAGGCATCTGCAACAACATTCTCTTTCCCCTTGATGTACTGAACATCAAAATCGTACTCACACAAAAACTCCATCCATCTCCTTTGCCTAGCATTAAGATTGGGCTATGAAAAGATGTACTGAAGGCTCTAGTGATCTGAATGGAGCTCAAATCGGTGACCTAGAAGAAAATGTCACCATCTCACCAAGGCATGAACTATTGCTGCAAGCTCTAGATCATGAGTAGGATAATTGAGCTCATGGGTCTTTAGCTTCCTTGACTCAAAAGCTATAGGATGCCCATCCCACATAAGAACCACTCCTAAACCATCCAAAGATGCATCAATGCACACAACAACATCTGCTAAAGGATCTGGCACTACTAAAATTAGAGCACTAGTGAGAGCTCTCTTGAGCTCTTGAAAAGCCCTCTCACACTTCTCTGTCCATTCATACCTTTTCCTATTTCTCTGAAGGGAAGTAATGGGATGCGCTATCCTAGAAAACCCTACCACAAAGCACCTGTAATAGCCTGCTAAGCCCATAAAACTCCTAACCTCGATGACGCTAGTGGGTGCTAGCCAATCCATAATGGCTCTAATCTTCTATGGGTCTACAATGATCCCATCATTGAATATAACATGACCAAGATAATTTACCTTAGATCTAAAGAATGCACATTTTGACAGCTGCCATATAAATGATTCTCTCTCAAACATTGCAAAACCTATCTCAGATGCTCCTCATGCTCCTCCTCATTACGAGAATATATCAGAATATCATGAAGGAATACTACCAAAAACTTATCCAAGAATGTACAAAATACTCCATTCATGAGGCTCATGAACATGGCTGGAGCATTCATGAGGCCAAATGGCACCACTGTGAACTCATAGTGACCATACCTCGTACGAAAAGTAGTCTTGTGGATATCACTCTCCACAATCCACAACTGATGGTACCCTGACTTTAGATCTATCTTTGAGAATACTCAAGCACCCTACAACTGATCAAATAAATCATCGATCCTGGGGAGTGGGTATTGATTCTTAATTGTTACTTTATTCAACTATCAATAATCAATGCACAATCTAAGTGATCCATCCTTCTTCACAAAAATCACTGGTGCACCCCAAGGTGATACACTAGGTCGAATATGCCCTTTCTCCAAGAGCTCTTCTAACTGAATCTTGAGCTCATTGAGCTCATGTGTGGTCATCCTGTAAAGTGCTCTAGATATAGGCTCAGCTCCTGGTACAAGGTCTATATGAAAATCAACTACCCTAGGTGGAGCCATACCAGGTAACTTAGTAGGAAATACATTTGCAAACTCCTGAAGAATAGGATAGTCCTCGAGCGAAGGCTCCCCCTCTGAATCCTCCTCTCTATCACTAATGGTGATGGAAAATAACTGACACCCCTTCTGCACACACCGCCTAAGCTGCATAGCAGAAATCATGCGAAGGGATATAGGTCTTTGTACTCCAAATATCACCATAGAAGTACCAGGATCATCAATGCACTCAACCCTCTTCTGTCGACAATCCATCTTGGCGCTATGGGCATATAGCCAATCCATGCCAAGGACTACATCATAAGAACCTAGAGGGGTGATGCAGAGATCAGACATCGTGATTAAGCCTCCCATCTAAATCTGACAACTACAAACTAAGGAACTAATAGACACCCTAGCTCCTGAGGCTAACTCGACCTCCCAACTAACATCCTGTCTAACTGCCACCAGCCTGCAACACTCCACTACATATGGGGAAATGAAGGAGTCTATGGATCCTGAATCAAATAAGATAGATACACTGATACCCTGAATCATACTTGTAGCCTCTATGACCATGGCCTGGTGCTTGGCCTGGTGGTTATCAACCACTGCAAACACTCTATGGGATCTACCCATATCACCGACTGTAGGCTCTGAGGTAGCTCCCCTCTGACCATTGGCTAACTGTCCCTGTGGGCACTCTCTCGCAATATGACCCATACCACCACAAGTGAAACATGGTCCTCGAGTCTGCATCTATACCCCCTGTGTCCTAGGCTACTGTGACCCTCCAGTCCTACTGGAACCACTATATCCACCCCTAGAGGACAGCTGAGTCCTAGCTGGCTATGCCTGAGGGGTCTGTGTTCTCTGATCCTATCTAGGGCCCTGAGACTACCATTGTTTGGGCTTAGAGCCCTGATAACCCTGTGAATGTCTCTGTCTAGAACCCTGCTAAGATGCCTGCTGCTGAGACTGTTGACCCTTAAAGGATCCTGCTGAATGGTCCTGTTTCCCCTTCCAAGTGTATTTTTTCTATCCTGACTACTGGGATGAAGGGTTTTGGTGCCAAGACTGATCTCAAGACTCCCGTCTAGTGCAAAAATCCTCAGCTACAAGTGCTATCTCAACTGCATCTCTGAATGTGGGAGGAAAAGCTAGACGTACTGTCTCTTGGAGAGACATATTAAGTCCCTTAATGAAATGATGGATACGTAGTTTCTCGTCCTTCATATAATCTACATATGGAAGGAGCTTGAGAAACTGACTCTCATACTGGGCCACTCTGAGGCCTCTCTACTGGAGATCATGGAACTCCTCTATCTGTCTCTATTTGAAATGCTCAGCGAGATACCTCTCTCAAAATTGAGCTACAAAAGACTCCCAAGTGAGTGTGTCAATAGCCACTCCTCCAATGGACTCCTCCTGCTACCACCAAATGGAGGCCTTATCCCATAGGAGATGAACTGCAACTTGTGCCTTTAGATTACTCCTGTAAGGGCACAATCCAAAGCATCACTATAAACTCTGTAACCAGGCCTCTTCTACTGACCTGTCAGTTGATCCCAAAAATAAGGGTGGCTGGATTTGTATTAACTCCTGAATCTCATCCCCAACATCTCTAGGGGGTCTACCTCTGTCTCGTATCCCATGATGAACTGACTCACCCTCATGATCACCATGGCCCTCAGCACCCCTGGGTAGTGGGCTCCTACTCCTCTCTCTACTAGCTGCTCCACCTTCCCCCAGAATCTCTGCTCCTCTCTCAGAAGCCTGTTGCTCCTGCTGATGATCTACAAGTGGTAATCTCTATTGAATTACCCCAATCAATTTCTGGAGGGCGTTCATGATAGCCTGATTAGGGTCCGGTGGTGGAGGAGGTGGTGGTGGTGGAGGTGGCGATGGTGGTCCACCTCCCTGCTCTGCACCGACTCGTGCAGCTCTATGACCTCGGCCTCATCGGCCAGCTCGTGTGACAACAGGCATCCTACACAATAGGTTAAGTTAGATGAGTTGAAACATAATGGGTCTAAAGGTTCCAATGTTGAAAACCCAGCTCTGATACCAAATGTCATGCCCAAATTAAACATCCAAAAATGTAACAATTTTTTTTTGAAAGATGATATGAAATAACATATGACTATGTCAACACTTCGCTCTACTAAGCCTAAGGATCGACATAGATACTCCTATGAAAAAAGTGGTTAGGGCTGTGCTTGTAATGACTATAACAATAGGAGGATCTAGCAAGGGGAATCTCCAGTCCCGTTATCAGAATGAACTTAATTGAATTGACTTATTAGTTTGTTAAGAAGTTCCACTCCTAACAGTGTAAGAACCTAACCTGACAAAACTACTAGATAATCATTTAATTCATTCTTAGTTAGGTTGGAACATTAATACTACTAACTAAAAGCCTAATACACTAATTACCAAATTTGGGACTTAATGGTTTAAGGATAATAATTGACAGATCTAACTTACTAAATATACTCGCTAATCCTAATGAATCTAATCAATTGAGTTTCCAACATACCCAAATATGCTTTAGATTAATAATCAAGTTACAAATTAAACACACCTAATTAACTATATGATAGCCTCATTAAAACTATAACACTTAGATAAAATAAACTACTAATAATAATAATGTGAGATTAATAACTAGTATTAGCAAGCCCAATGAGGTGGGCAATTAAAATAACAAGATAATTTTATTAGTGGAAAAGGAATGATTTATTATTATTTTTTATTTTTTTTACCACTACACAATAGTAATAACATAAAAAGATCAAATTCAAAATAAACTAAACTAAACTCTAAATCCTACTAAGGTACTATTCAAACCCATTAACATCCACCTATTCCCACTAGCTTCCCTACAAGCTAGACTAAGCCCTAGGCAAAGTGGACGCATTTCTAGGCAAGGGAGGGCAAACCAAGTGGGCCCCACTCTTCTCATGAAGAGGATTTTCGCAACCCAAGGCTAATGAATGAGAGAAATGGTTTTAAAGTCAAACCAAGTGGAAGACAATTAATCTACCTTCCCCAAAGAGGAGACCAAGAAGATGGTACGCAGGACAAGGAATGGAGTACTTTTTATGACAAGAGGGAAATGTCAGACTTAAAGTTCTAAGTCAGGTACGCATGTAAGGGGGTAACTTGAAAGTTGGAAAATGTATTAAAGCCTTGAAAAACCATTTGTGCATGGAACAAGGGACTAAAGTAAAATAACAGTGCTTAAAATCTTTTTGCTGACAAGGGTCACTTCTCAAGGCCCCTTTGTACCCACGTAGGGAGGTGTTTGGTTAAGAAATTTAACATAAAGATTTCCCAAGCCCATCACCTATGCCTAGGAAGAGAGCTTTAGTGGGGGCCACTAGCTTGGTCATGAGTGTAGGTATATTGAACACCCACTTTAGCATTATATATGCTAAGTCTTTATTTTAGTGGTAGTCTAGGGTATGTTTTAGTTTAGTTAACTTTATTTAGTGCATAAATAATAAAAACAAGGAATATTGTCTGTGTAGTATGGGGATAATTTTATCCCCATACATTTTCCAGAGAGCAAAATTGCTCTTGCAAATTTTGGAAGTGTCTTTTTTTTACAATATGACTAATACTTCATCAACTTGATCTCTTTGTTTTATTTACTAGCCATAGGTGAGGTGTTTAGAATGCAATTAGTGGTTTAGTTTAAGAGTTGCTCAAAGAAGGAAATGAGTAAGTCTAGAATGCATATATGTCTCTCATTTGATATTTCATCTTATCAATTATTCCATGGATAATCTCATTGAAAGAGAACGAGAGATGACCAAATTTCTTCATCCAAGTATAGTTTTATTAAGTATGAGTTTGGTCTAAAATTAGATAGATTGCAATGAGCTTACAACTATGAATCCAAGTATTAAGATTTTCATGGCTATCCATATTAATGAAATCTTACATACTATTTGATGATTTCATATCCTTTCTTGCCAACTTTGAATAACCCTTTTTTTTTTGTAGCATAACTTAACTACTTAAAAGAAAAGGAGTTAACATTTTCATAATAGTATCTCTTCAAATACAATATCTATCTCTTATGAAGGAGAAAAATTTACATTACACTTATATATTACATTTTGATGAAATACTCAATGAGAGATCAACATAAAGAAGCTACTTCACCTCATCACAATACATATACCATTTCACATACATCTACCACTTCACAATGAACTCAATAATGGAAATACATTACAATATACAATGAGAGGAGGATCTTCTTCAACATCAATAATACAACAACTTATGAGAGTTTGATACAAGCATATCAAGGAGGGGATCTCTTCAAGATTTTTCCACATGAATCTTTGGCTTCCCAAACCTACAATAAAGGAAGACAGAACCATGGGTGCTCACCACCCAACCTAGGTCTCTTATGAGACCACCCCCAAGCTTGGAGAACCAAGGATAAATGGGGTACAACAAACAACAAAATGCTCACAATATGCATACATACAATAACAACAAATTACTCCCTTCAAGGCTACACAAATGAACTTTGCAAGCTCATTGAAGAAGGGTGAAGGTGGGCTTTTCCAAGAGGAGAATGCCATTGTTTTTCTTTCACAAATTCCTCAAAAAGGATATCTCATTTGCCTCTTCAAGGCTAGAATTCCAACACAACAATGGTTATCACATCTTCATGATACAAGATTTCAATGGCTTCATGGTGCCCATACAGCATGAGTTTTTCCCTCTTCTCCAAGAGAAGAGACTCTCACCTCATGGAGAGCCCAACTAACCCCTTCACCCAAGGCCACTTCTTCCTCTTCACAAAGAGGTGAGTAATGCCTTACTCCCATACACATGAACACCCTCATTCAAACAAAACAAAGGAAAGACATGAATTTCAACATCAAATTCCCTTCCCATACAATACAATGGCACAACAAGTATACACTTCAAACACATGAAAGAGCAAGAACACATCTAATCTATTGAGCATAAACAAGAAAATCTCCATGGAAATGAAAGACCAACCTTCACAAGTGTGATGGAAATTGATAGTTGAGAAGAGCTAATCCACTTTTCTTCTTTTCCAAAACCCTAAAGTCTCCAAAATTAGAGAGTGGGTGAACACCCTCTAATTCTATCCAAGGCCTCTAAAAAGGGCTCCAAATTCTACCCACCCACCAATCATAATTGTAGATTTGACTCTATGGTCTACTTGGTCTTCCTTGTCCCCCCATGATTAATGCTTGATTGGAAGGCAAGGTGAAGTTGGGTAAGGGTCAAGATCCATCCAATCTCGTAGATAAAGGTAAATGGGTCCAAAAAAAGGGTTGCCAAAATCTTTAGGGGGTTTAGGATATGCTCAAAACCTTCCTAACCCATACCCCTAACATTAAGATACATAAATTATGCCAAAAATGACCCCTAGAACTTCTTATTGGCCTCTAGAAGTGGCTAGAATAAAATCAATTTAAATGAGTACATTACAAGTGTCAAGTGACACTAACAATTGCACATTACATACAAATGCCAAGAAAGACAACACGAAGCTAACTACTAATGCACATGAAAATTCACTTTTATGACAAGTTCACATTACAACGAGGCTTTGTAATCCCACATTGGACTAAGCCTTGGTTTACTCAGTTCACATGTGTTTAACCTTTTTTCTCCGATAATTCCCATGGTTCTCATACCTGCACACTTCACAT
This sequence comes from Chamaecyparis obtusa, assembly GCA_027943335.1. Lineage (NCBI taxonomy): Eukaryota > Viridiplantae > Streptophyta > Pinopsida > Cupressales > Cupressaceae > Chamaecyparis > Chamaecyparis obtusa. Next base: position 94,461 of record BSBK01010792.1, on the reverse strand, counting down.
CAAGCATCAGTAGTTCAAGATGATAACATTGCACAAAATATACATATTCAATTTCCTATTTAGTATCATAACCCAATATGTATAGCTCAATTCAAATCACAATTTCCCATTCAATAATATTCGAACATCATACATACATAATCATCATGTGTAGTATTCAAATCTAACATGAATAATTTACTCTAACAACCATGCATAATCAAAATCATGATGTACTCTAGATTCACATCCACACATACATAATATAATAATCACCATCAAAATATCGTATCTTGAGTCTCAATCCAAAATAGATCAACAAGTGTATCACTGTATCAAAATGCAGAAAAGGAAAGATGCTATGATAGGTCAGGGTGAGGCCTCACAAATATCTACAAAGATAGACTTGATGTGTCATTGAAACTTTACTGGTAGGCTGAAATGACAAAAATGAACCTCCAGGGAAGAAATCAGAACATTTCAAGATTGTATGACCAACTTACTAAAAATAGAAAGTTTCCATAAATAGAATCTCTACACAAGATAGCCATTATTGAATACAAAAATAGAAATATTTTTGGGTGATGCAAAATTTGCTCTTACACCCAAGATGCTCCTGCATTAGACACCCAGGGGAATAGCATATCATCTTGAATGATGAAATCCAGCCACTTCATCCTATCTAGGGTAATAGGTTATATACAAACTTTCCAAGCTTCACCAAAATTAGGATCCTTTGAATAAAATTTTTTGAGTTCCTTGAACCCAACCACCTCAATCTACATCTCTGTCAACAATATTTTCCTTCTGCTAAGTGCATCTACAACCCTGTTAGACTTTCCACTTATGTGTTTCAAAACAAATCTATAACTCTGCAAAAAGTCAACCCATTTCAAATGCCTTTGATTCAACTTTCCTTGGCTATTCAAATATTGCAAAGCTTGATGATCAGTATACAAAACAAACTCCTTGGGAGGAAGATAGTGCCTTCACTTCTTCAATGCCTGAACTATAGCATAAAATTTTTGATCATAAACAAAATATTTCCTCTCCACATCATTTAACTTCTCACTAAAATAAGGAATAGGTTTACCTTCTTAGCTCATAATAGCTCGTATTGTAGTACCACTAGCATCACAGTCTACTTGAAACACCTTCTTAAGATCTAGAAGTGCTAAAATAGGTTGTTCTTTAACTTTCTATTTCAACAGTTTAAAACACTTATCTACCCCATTACTCTACTTGAACTCTTTTCTATCCCCTCTCATTATTTCAGTCAAGGGTCCACAATTACTACTAAATTTTTTGATAAAATTTTTGTAAAAGCTAGCCAAACAATGAAAAGATTTTACCTCAGTAGCACTCCTTGGAGTAGGCCATTTAAGGATAGCTTGTACTTTCTCTAGGTCCATTTTTAGACCTTCTGCTGAAACTTCAAATCCCAAATACACTAACTCCTTCACAAAACTGCACTTCTTCAAATTTATCTACAATTTATCTTCTCTCAACTTCTCAAACACCATACGAATATGCATCATATGCTCTTCCAATGTCTTACAAAAGATCAAAATATCATCTAGGTATACAATGACAAACTTACTCATAAATTCTTTCAGAACCTCATTCATGAGCCGCATGAAAGTGCTTAGTGCATTGGTTAGCCCAAAAGGCATGACTAACCACTCATATAGTCCTTCCTTTGTCTTGAAGGTAGTCTTCCATTCATCTCCTTCTCTGATCCAAATCTGGTGATATCCACTCTTCAAATCTATCTTTGAGAAATACACAGCTCCACTCAAACAATCCATAATATCATCCATTCATGGCAATGGAAACCTGTACTTGATTGTGATCTTTTTTATTGCTCTAGAATCTGTACACATCCTCCATTCTCCATTATTATTTGGTACTAATACCGCTAGTACAACACAAGAACTTAGAATCTCTCGAATCAACCCCTTCCGCAATAACTCATGTACTTGTCTGTTCAACTCTTCACTTTCTATTGGTGTCATTCTGTGTGCTACCTTGTTTGGAAAACTAGCTCCTAGAATCAAATCCATCTAATGACTGATCTTCCTTACCAGTGGAAATCCATTAGGTACATTATCAGATACAATATCTTGAAACTCATTCAACAAATCTGCAACCTCTACAGGTACATCCTCTACTCCCTCTTTACCAGCTTTTGGAATTAAAGCAAAACACACATGCTCATGCCTCATACCATCTAGGAATTTTGTTCCATAAAAAAAATTATTCTCGTATTGCCACATACCTTTTCTTTAGTCTCCTTCAATGGCTTTAGGTTATGTCACACTCCATCCTTTGTCAAGGAATAGGTATTCACACCACCATCATGTACAACACATCTGTCAAACTACCATGGCCTACCCAACAACATGTGACATGCATCCATAGGTATGATATCACATAGTACCTCATCATGGTACTCGCCAATCTTTAAATTTACTAGGCATTGTTCACTGACCATGACCTTGTGGTCATCATGCACCTAGGAAATCCCGTATGGATGTGGGTGTTTTTGTCTCTTGAACTTCAACTTTGTCACCATCTCTTTTGACACCAAATTGTTAGTGCTTCCACTATCAATAATCATATCACAACATTTTCCCTCACACTTGCATCTAGTGTGAAAAATGTTCCTCCTTTGTTTAGGTTCATTCTCACCACTCAATAGGATTCTTCTATTAATCAACGTTTCTCCTTTTTCAACATCTTCAAAATTTGAGGATCTGGCATCTTCATCTACATGTGCCACTCTGGCCTACCCTTCATTCCTCCTATCTATCCTTCCTTGGCATTGAGGATAATCAAATGTCCTATGACCTTCTTCTCCATAGTGAAAACATGTTCCATGGAAGCCTCCTCTTCTTGAACCTTGTCCTCTACCTCTTCCTCTCAGATCTCTATTGTTTTGATCTTGGAAATGATTGGAGTTGTTTCCTCTGATTTTGACTATTATTGGCCTCATCCTTCTTTTTTAGATCTTCATTTTGGCCTCCATATGACCATCCACTAGATCGTCCATTGTGACCTCTTCCATTTTGTCTACTCTCGAACTTCTTGTTCAGCTTTTCCTCTACTTTTAGGGAAAACTAGTATGCCTCTTCAATATTGTTCATTCAAACTAGATTCAGCTCCTTCTGAATGCTTGGCCTCAACCCATTAAGGTAATGGGAAAATTTCTCCTTATTAGCTTTTGCATGGCTTTCTCTGATGAGGATTCAATAGAACTCCTCTATATACTCCTGAACAGATCATCCCACTTGCTTCAAACTTTGCATTTTCTTTAGTAGGTCAAGCTCATAATCAACAGGGATGAACTATTGCTTCAATTTATCCACGATCTGATCCCATCTTGTTATTTTATCTTTCCCTCTTCTATTTCACTCTAATTGAATCTCTTGCCACTAGATCTTCACATGACCTTTCAGTCTAGCCTTCATGAATTTGACCCTATCAAGATCCTCAATATCTTCATACTCAAAGTATTCTTCACATTCATTGATCCAGTCGATAAACTCTTCTGGGTTAAGATTTCCTAAAAATCCAGGAACCTCAATCTTAGGTCTTTTCCCGATCTTGGAAATGGCCCAAAAAAGTCTTTCTTCCTCCCGGTTCATAATTTTGACTTCTCCTTCTTGATCTTCTTCTTTGGCTTCATCCTCATCCTTGCTTTCATCTCTGACATTAAGATTCATTCCTCTACAAATCTCTTCTTACAATGCTTGCACTTATCTCTGGAGCGCTCTAACCTCAATTGTTACAACACCAGCTCTTCTACCACATTCCCTTCATGGAGGCATTTTTACAATGTGCACTCAAACCCTAACCATGGTCCTGGTGCAAACTGCCTCATAGTTGGCAATCTATTTACACACTCAGGAACTCCTACTCTGATACCACTTGATCAAGGGTGCTCCCCTTAATAACACAAACACATAACAGAAACAAAGAAACAACAATAATATGCAAGAATAGAAAATGGGCTTCTTATTATCTCCACAAATGTGGAATTACAATATGCAAAGCCACATGGGCATTCCCTTACAATATTCTATAGGACAAAGCCTTGAATCAATACCCAGATCTACCCAGAACTTCCTAAGATAACACTACAACCTTCCTTATATAGGCAATTTTCCACCACATGGGAAGGTTCCAAAATTTTAGCCAATAAGGCCGACCAAACTTAGAATTATTTTATTTTTCAATTTATTACATCAAAGTCCGCTTAAAATAACTTTTGAAACCCAAACAAAATTTTTGAAGAAAAATCATTTTTCGCCATTTCAAGTGATCCAACTTCCGAAGACCATAAGTCATCTCTAATTGACCCGATTGACTATTATAACCCCATTCTAAAAATGCCACAAAGCGCTCTACAACCTTGACTTGCACAAGTGCCTATCAGTCAAATCTTCGACCTCATCCAGGGCCTCTAAAGCCTTCAAAATTGAGTTCAAAGTTTATGTACCCTGCTGCCAATACCAAAAATCTTCAATATCTACAAAGCTAGACTTGATTTGTCAATGAAACTTTAATGGCAGGCTGACATGACCAAAGTGAACCTCCAGGGAAGAAATCAGAACATTCTGAGATTGTATGACCAACTTACTAAAAATAGAAAGTTTCCATAAACAGCAGCTCTGCAAAAGATAGCCCTTATTGAATACAAAAATAGAAATATTTTTGGGTGATGCAAGATTGCTCTTACACCTAGGATGCTCCTACATCACATCTATGACATATTTTAAAATTAGGGGAAAAAATGTTTATTTACATATAATTTTTTCTTGTGAACTAGACCCCTAATTCTCAGCATTTTTCAACAACTAAAAAATCATCTTTAAAAATTAAAAAAACATATCAATTTTTATTCAAAAGGATTATCAAAAATATTAACTATAAAATTTATCCATTTTATCACATTTTATTAGTTTACATAATCTTCAAATTCCAAACATAAATATCATTTTCATACTATTGATGTTGAACATCTTTGATTTTGTTAGCCTTTTCCTTTGTAAAAGGGTGACATCTTATTGTTATTTTATGAGTATCAGGGCCTGTGGTGCTTGTAAAGAAAAGTTTGAAGGTACTTGGAGATAAAGGTAAAGATGTACAAAAAGGAGGTACCAAAGTTGAACAAGGAGAACTTCCTTGCATGGAAACGTTTGATGAAATTACACCTTACTAGAATTGGTGATGCAACAAAATACTATGTGGAATATTAATACATAACAATACCGACACCTTTGATAGCCCAACAGATGAAGGAAAAGAAATAACACAAGCAAGGAATGTTGGAGATTGTATCAGCCCTAAGTTATCCTAAATTTCAAGACATCAAGGACTGTACCAATGCAAAGAAAATGTGGGACACACTGAAACCTATCGATGGTGGAGACACAAATGTACTAAGATCCAAATCTAAAAGTGTCAATGATAAGTTTTAAGAAATGATAATGTTAGAAGGTGAGACTATTGTTCAATATTGTGCCAGAGTTAAGGAGTTTGTAAATGCTATTATAGGAGCTAATGGATATATTAATGATGAAACTGTTATTAACAAGGTATTGAGAACCCTACTTCCTATTTATGCTATTAATTTTTTTCCAATACAAGAACTATGATGTGATCTTGGTAACAATTTAACTTTGGAAGGTATAGTTGGTAGACTTACTACTTTTCAGTTGTCAAATTTTTATAATTTCACTACTCATAATATTGAATCTACATTCAAATCTCAAATGGTTCTCCGAAATTCTAAGAAATGAGAAGAAAGATGTTTGAATACTGGAAGTGACACTTTTGATGATGATCATGAGGCACTTATAGCTAGAAGACTACCAAGAGGAAAAGGAAAATTCAAAGGTAAACTTCTTATAATTTGTTTTTCATGTAACAAATTTGGTCATATTGCAGCAAAATGTCCTGACAAGAATCACAAGGATGAAATATGAGAAAAAAAGTATAAAGACAAAAGGGATGACATATATTATAGAAGCTATAGGACTACAAGGAAAAATGTAAGAAATCTTGTTATATTGTTGAAGAACAAACTGACAGTGAATCTGACAAGTTTGATGATCATGAGGTAGAAGTTGTTTATGTTGTTATGAAAGATGATTTTGATGAAAATGAGAAAATTCCACTTATTTCATATGTGAGAAAAGGTGATAGATGGATAATTGATAGTGGTTTCTCACATCATATGACTGGTGATAAAAGTAATTTTATAACCTTAAATCATTACAAAGGTAGTAGTATTAACTTTGGTAATGATGCACCATGTCTTGTGAAAAGAAAGAGATCAATAAGATTGACTGATAAGATCAGATGTGACAATTCTTATTGGGTTGAAGGACTTAATTATAATTTTTCAAGCATTGTATAGTTGAACAATTTTGGTTACCGAGTTGAATTCTATCACAAAAGAATAAGATATTAGATGCCACTGGTTAACTAATTAGAAGTGGGAATATACAAGAGGTAATTTTTTCTATCTATACCTATCTGATGAGACATGTATGTTTTCACAATTTGATGATGTATGGTTATAACATAAGAGGTTGTGTCATGTGAACTTTGATAATTTGGTAGGTATTAGCAAGATGAAAAGAGTTAGAGGATTACCAAGATTGTTGAAACCTAATAATGTGACGTGTAAGCAATGTTAATTGGGAAAAATGAGAAAGTCTAGTTTCAAGAGTAAGACCTATACCTTGATGTTATTTTGGAATTGGTTCATACTTACCTTTGTGGACTTATTGGAGTGAAAAGATACTATGGTGACAAATAATTTATTTATTTTATTGATGAATACTCTATAATGATGATTGTAATGTTTCTTAAAGAAAAATATGATGACTTTCAGTTGTTTAAGTGGTATATGGCAAAATTTGAAAAAGAAACAAGTAAGAGCTTGAAATGTCTGATATCTGAAAGAGGAGGAGAGTTCATTTTAATGAGTTCAACATATTTTGCACCAAGGACCCCTCCACAGAATGGTATAGCAAAAAGAAAGAATAGTTCAATCGTGGATTGTGCTAGTTCGATCTACAATAGAGGTTGAATATGTAGCAATAATTGTTAATTGTTCAAAGATAGTGTGGATCAAGCAATTGTTAAAAGGTATGAAGGAAAAAATTAGTGAGATATTTTTTAATTTCTATGATAACACAAGTGCTATCAATATATCAAAGAATCCTGTGATGCACACTAATACTAAGCATATTTCTATCAAGTATCATTACATCAGAGATTTAGTTCAAGACAAAGAAGTAAGACTGGAGTATGTGAATACAAAGGAACTGTTAGTAGATATATTCATTAAAGACTTACCTAAGGATGCACATGAGAATCTAAGAGGTAAATTAGGATTGATTCCCCTAACTAAGGCTACCTATAATAATATAGGAGTGTTGCATCAAATCTAGTACTCAGAATATCTGACAAATTGATGCAAGGAGGTCACACTATAGGAGATGTCTAAAGTTACGAAGAGTACAAAACAAGATGTTGATTAGTAATGAGAAAGATGAAAGAGGGAGTATATAGTTCAAAAATCTCACATGAAGATATATACAAGGTGAAGATGAATGAGAAAGTTGAAAGTGTCTTTGGCATTGTTGTCAAAGAGGGAGAGATTTAGTAACCCGAGGGAGAGATTCACAGGTGAAGTTACCATGAATAGATAGTAGAGAAATCTATCCAAGAAGGAGCTAATTTCTTCTTGGATGGAAACTCTCAAACCATTTAGGTATCTAGCAATATTTTCTACATCATCTTCATCATGTCCAGATCTGATATCTAATCTATAGAATTCTTCAGTATATTATTTTACCAAGCTATCTTTCTACCTCAAAATTTGCATTCACCTTACGAGGTTAATCTTATAATCACAAGGTAAGAAATTTCCTTTCAATTTATTCACCATTTTACTCCATACCTTGATTTATCCTTTTCCTTTCCTCTTTCTATCCAACTGCAGATGTTCCCACCACAAGGATGCATGACTCTTAAACCTTATGCTTGCAAATTTAACCTTCTTTTCCTCAAGTACATTTTCATACTTAAAGTACTTTTCCATATTAGTGATCCAATCCACCAATTCATTAGAATCTAATTTTCCACTATACTGAGGAGGATTAAAGTGTGGTGTAGACTTCAGACTTGTCAAAGCCTTCAAGAATCTTTCCTCACCTTGATCCATCACTAGTGCAGGTTCTACATCACCTTGTTCTACCTCAATTTCATCATCACTAAAATCTTCAAGATGTCTTCCTCTTCTTTGGGTTGTTTCAACAACTTCTAATCTAACAACAATTTGTCTCAACATGTCTACCAATCCTAGATCCTCATCTTGCCAACCATGAACCATCTTGAAAACCCTCTACAATTGTAGGTTAGATCACAATTTGCTACCCCACAACAATTCAACTAGGGCTTTACAAGAAGGAACCTTCAAACCTAGATTCACAAACCTAGATTGAGATCTAACCTCACTCTAATACCACTTGACATAACTTTGGATGAGGGGAGGGGAAAAAGGCACACCCTAACTAGATCCACCTTATAGAATAACATGCGGAAGCAACAACAACAATAGTGAGAGAGAATGTAGAATTCTTTAATTTATTATCTATAATTTGATTCATACATGTCAGGTTGGAAGACCTTCCTATTTTAGGCCAGATATTACAATGAAGTACATAAGTCCTCCAACATGCGAGGATCTGCCAACAATCTCTAATTTCCTATCTTCTATCTTCTCTTAAAAACTGACACGTAAACTCTAACCAAAAAACTACATTTATACAAGAGGCTACCGATCCAAGTCGGCCTTTAGATCCACAATCTATAGAAGGAAAGACTAGATCTTGGTCACATCCTTCCCAATGATGGATACCAGCATTAAATTTGTGACTTTAATTAAATGCACATGTTAGCCTCAATAAAAAACCAAAACAAACAACTTAGCAGTAAAGGAGAATCGAGTGCTAGAAAAGCATCACCAAGCACAAGGGACTTAGCTAAGTGCCAGAGAGATAACCGACCAACTCAGTCAACAAGGAAACTGAGCAACACCGAACCAACTCAGTCAAAGAAAGAACCGAACAAAGCATAGAAAATCATAAACATCTTTTTGGTGACACAAGATTGCCAAGGACCCGAGATTCTCCTGCATCAAATACTATCCCTTTTAATTTACCAAGTTAAATCCTATTAACTCCCAAGTTTAACAAATTAAATTTCATTACAAGGTACTTTAGAGATAGAACAACTATCCTCCAAGGCTAGTTAATCCTACTAATCATCATTTAGAATCAATTTTTTCATAAAGGGGGAGAATTTCAAATAGAACATAACAACTAAACATAAGGTACATTTTTTTTCAAATAACCAATTTCATGTATAATAAATTCCTTCCAACTTTATACAAATTAAAACTTATAAATTTACAACTTTGAGGGACAATCTTTCTTTTCTTTCACAAAAATAAGGGAATTTACAACTTTCTTCCCAAGAATATTTCAAGAAAATCATAACATTAACTTTATGAGAAAAAACTATCCCTAATCTTATTTTTCCTTCTAAGAGCTTCATAATCTTGCATATAAAATCCTATAGGTTGACCATGGAGGCTCACCTCCCAACCTAGGCCTTTTTATGCTACCCCCAAGCTAGGGTTTCAGAAAGCTAACATGTTCAAAATTTAAACATAATAAAATATGAAGAAACTCACAAAACAACTCTCAACCAAGGTTTACTAGGCATTATAAAATTAACTACAAAAAAGGGTGAAGAGGGCTCACACATGTGGAGATATCCAACCTAACATAAAGTAAAACTTGGAATAGGTGAAACATGCGCACTCAATCCAATTTCACAAACTTAAAAAAAAACATTCATGGCTCAAAATCCATCAAAATAATCCTTCTAACCCCAAATTCCCTTGGCTGGCATCATGGGGACTTACCCACCCATTTTTTTCCCTCCACACATGGGAGACTCTACACAACTTAGCAACCTCTAAACCTTTACGTTATCAAGGGTAATCTATCCTCCCAAGGGTGAGTGTGCCTTAATTATTCCAACAAAAATATGCAATACATAGAAAAAAGACACTATCATACCTCCATGGAAACCCATGGAGTTAAAAAAAATAACATGGAAACTCCATTAGACTACCTAAAGCTTTTAAAAGCATAAAAATAAGTTATACTACAAATTCTGAGAAAAATCCAACCTTAAGTCCAAGCTCAAGGTGAAATGATTAATTTGTGAATCTTTTTCCTCATTATGTCTCTTTCATCCTCCAAAAATAGTGGTATCTATGAGTAGAGAGTGGGTGAACAACCTCCCTTTCCTCTCTAAATCTCCCTAAAAAGGTTCAAGCCTAGGAATATCTGATTCTTGCATTAATGAGGAATCCTCTAGAGTCTTCTCATTCCTTCCTAATTCAAGGTCCTAATAAATGTCATTAATGGCTCACATAGGAAGGATTGAATACTTTGGGCAAAGTTCCAAAACTCTTCAATTGTTCTGACTTTGAAGAGGGGATATTTTTGGGGTGTCATTATGATAGGTTGATCTTCCTACCTCAAGCCCTATCTCCACTAGGACTTCACTAGGTCTTCTCTTGACCTATATTAGGGTTCCTATGACCCTAAAATCAAAGGGATTATTACTAATCTAATCTACTCCTCAAGATCTCACTGCCAAGGTCTTCAATTCACCTTAACTCCACAACTGTTCTAATGAATTAAACCATGGAGTTCATTCAAACTTCCTCATTCTTATTCACAATTGTTATACATGGGAGAGGACTCCTTTAGTATTTTTTTTCATCAATTTGGGGTGATTCACCAAGTAATATACCGCTTCAAATACCCAATCTCTAAATTTGGCCTAAAAAGAATACTAGGCCTTGTAGGTCTCCTAACACACAAATGGGAAGCTAACTCTAAAAATGTTCACACAAGTTCCCAAAATAATCATACTTCTAGATACCCTTTTTGGTTTTACCAAGGATTCACAAAGCCTTATCTCTCCAAATGGTCCATACAACACTTTGATACTTTCTAGCCTTGTTTTTAGTCCTCTTTAGCCCTCCCTGGTTCACAGTGAGGGTTTTTTGTTTAGACCCCTTTCCAACTTGTTCATGAGCTCTCATTTTTAGGATTGAGTCTTTGAACATTGGAGATCATGTTCCAGGTCTTGGTTTTGGTTTCCCAATCCACTTTCACTCTCCCAAATGCTAGATCAAACTTAGGCTCCTAACCAGGCTTGTCTCTACTCACCTAGGGCCTAGTGATTGAACCACTTCCCCTTAATTGTACAATATAAAAATACATATTTACATTGAATATAAAAAGGTCTAACATAATCCAATTGGCTATGAGGAACCAATAATGGATTGCTAAGTTAGATCCATTCTAAGTACCTCAACTCTGTATAGTCCAGCAAGCTAGCTTTAGGGGAGGATTTAAAACTACAAGCTAGAAACATATCAAAGAACCAAAAAAAAACCCAAAACTAAAGACTAATAAATAATGAAGTAAAAGAAACCAAATACTTTCTTTGGTTCAATCCATGGAGTTGGATTACCAGGCTTTGTATTTCATCAAACTCGGGCACAGTCTGCCACTCTTAATAAACTCAAAATAGTACAAATGAAAATTGAATGCCAACCTTTGGTCTCACCTAAAAGAAGACTTAAATAGGCTTAGTTACCCAATCTTGGTTAGTTTAAGACTTATAACTAACTTTCATACTCAGATAGGCTTAAGACTAAAAGTTGTCATGAGAACTTTCAAAGTTGTCATGACAACTTTTACAATTTCTTGAAAACTTTTACCATATTGAGAGATTAGGTCTAAATAGACCCTCTCAAACATTCTAAGCCTTCTATGAACCTTAAAACACTTAACCACAATCATTGAATATCTTACTACATTGAAGAGTCACGTTTGACTGATTACAACTTCCCAATGGCATATAAGCCATGTGCTTGGGGTCTTCAGCAAACTATCAAGACCAATAATAGGACTAACCAACCTAACTAGAGACCTTTTTTGGACTTCAAATGAAACTCAAACTTAGTAAACAAAAATAAAACAAATCCAAAAGTCCATCAAGATATAGACTTGGCCAATAGTCACTACAAGCCAAAAACTTGAGTGTAGGTGTCTAGGAGCTAACCTAGGTACTCCTCCACCATACTCCCCTACAAAAAGAACCTAAGACCCATTAGGAGACAAGAGTGGAACATATATTCCAAGATTCTTAAATTTTTTCTCTTTAATCCATTGAGCCTCTGAGTCAGGAAGAGACTTCCACTTCACAAGATGTTCAATGTACACTCCATGTCTAGTTTTTTAATTGACCCTTGAGTCTAGGATCTTCTGAGCTTGAGGCTTCACTTGGGTTGGTAGTTTGAGTGCTTGGACATCAGTATGAGCATTAGGGTTGTGTTCTTTCTCCTCCACATCAGGTCCTTTGTACTTCACCAAGTCTTGCACATTAAAAATTGGTGAGATGGACAGGTCACTAGGAAGGCCTATCCTATAACCATTGGATCCATACTTCTCAAGAACCTTACAAGGTCCAAATCTCCTCATTTGTAGCTTACTTGGTATTCCTTTTTTAAGCCTTTATTTATTTAGATGTACCATCACCCAATCACCCACATCAAACTAAAGTTCTTTCCTCCTTTTATCAACTCTATCCTTCACCTTTTGATTTTCTTCAATAAATGTCCTTCTAACCTTCTCATGGACTTCTTGCATGGATTGGGAAAAATCCATAGCATGTCCACTTACTCCACCTTGAATACTAAGGTCTCTTAACTCACACACACCTCTTGGGTGCATGCCATACACCACTTCAAATGGACTCTTGCTAGTATACCTGTTTACACTATCATTATAAGAAAATTGAGGTTGTGGTAATACCTAGTCCCACACTTGTCCATACTCCTTGGTAAGAAACCTTAAGAGATTTACCAACACTCTATGGATCACCTCTATTTGGTCATCCATTTGAGGATAATAGGCTGATCCAAAAGAAAGTTTGGTGCCTAATCTATTCCACAAATTCTTCCAAAAATGCCCCATGAGTTTCACATCTCTATTTAAGACTATGCTGATCGGTAGACCATGAATCCTTACCACCTCATTGAAGAATAGATGTGCTATGTAGCTGGCATCATGTGTGGTCTTGCATCGTATGAAATGGATCATTTTTTTGAATCTATCTACCACCACATAGATGCTATCAAACCAATAGTTGTCCTTTGCAAACCAACTATGAAGTCCATACGTGAACACTCCTATGGCCTCTTAGGGATTGGTAAAGGCCAATATAACCCTACATTTGAAGATGTGCCTTTAGCCTTTTGACAAACCATACATTTCTCTACATACCTTCTTACATCTCGTTGCATCTTGGGCCAATAATAGAATATTTGCACTAGGTCCAATGTCTTATTCAAGCCAAAGTGTCCACTAAGGCTACCATTATGCTTCTCTTGGATTAGGTTCTCTGTCATAGAACCTCTAGGTACACATAGTTGGTTACCCTTGAATAAAAATCCATTTTGTAATGTATAATAAGAAAACTCACTATGAAAGTGATTCTCAAAATCTTCACATACCTTGAAGGCTTTTGAGAAGTCCTCATCTTCCTTATAGAGTCCTCTAAATCCTTCCACACCAATGCTTTGGAGCTTTATTTCTTGGATAGTCAAGAACCTTCTACTGAAGGCATCAAAAACCTTATTATTAAGGCCCTTCTTATGCTTGATAGTGAATGTATAGGCTTGGAGGAACTCCGTCCACTGGATGTGCCTATGACTAATCTTGTCTTGAGTGTTGATGTAAGTCAATGCTTGATTATCTATGAAGACCACAAAATCCTTAGGTAATAGATAGTTCCTCCACTTTTTGAGTTCTTCAACCAATGCATAAAACTCCAAATCATATGAGGAATACTTGGATTTAGCCTCATTTAGCCTTTCACTAAAAAATGCAACTGGTCTCCCTTCTTGGTTCAAAACTACCCCCACTACTATGTTGCTTGCATCACATTCTAGAATGAATAACTTGTCAAAGCTTGGTAACACCAAAATAGGCTGAGTCACTACTCTTTCTTTCAACTTCTCAAACCCTTCATGAGCTTCCTTGGTCCACACAAACTTGGTTTTTACTCCACCTTTGATAGTGTTGAGCATAGGTGCGCATATCTCACTAAATCCTCTTATGAACTTCCTATAAAACTGAGCTAATCCATGGAATCTCCTTAATTCTCCCTATTTTAGGAGTATGCCAACTTACTATGGCTCCCACTTTGCTTGGATCCATCTTGAGGTCACCTTTAGATACCACAAAACCTAGGTACACTAGTTCTTGTTTGAGGAAATCACTCTTCTCTAGGTTAATGGCTAACTTCTCTTCATGCATCTCCTTAGGGAAAATTCTAAATAATCCATGTTCTCTTCTTTAGTCTTTCTAAAGATGAGGATGCCATCTAGGTACACCACAAAAAACCTACCTATATAGTCTTTTAGGACTTCATTCATTAACCTCATAAAGGTGCTAGGTGCATTTGTAAGTCCAAATGGAATAACTAACCATTCATAAAGACCCTAAGTGGTTTTAAAAGCTGACTTCCACTCATCCCTTTCTTTCATCCTAATTTGGTGATACACACTCTTAAGGTCAATTTTATTAAAGTACTAAGAACCCCCAAGATAATCCATAAGGACTTCTATTCTAGGGATAGGAAACCTATATCTAATGGTGATCCTATTGGTTGACCTAGAATTAGTACATAATCTCCACTTAACTCCTTTGTTTGGTTCTAGAACCATGGGTACAACATGAGGACTAATTATTTTCCTTATCACCCCTTGATCAAGAAGTTATCGAAACTACCTTGCTATCTCTTTATTTTTCTCTCGGGTCACTTTGTATGTTGTCTTGTTAGGTAAGGATGCTCCAGGTACTAAGTAAATTTGATGACTGATTGCTCTTTAAGGAGGGAGTGTAGCTAGTGTTCCATCACTTATTATGTCCTTAAACTGATTCAATAATTGCTGCACCTTTTTTTGCAATGGTGAATGTAGAACCTTGGTCTCCTCCTTGGGTTTCAAGACTATAGCTAGTCCCACTCCTTCTTCATTGAGTTCATGCAAGAACTCCTTCTCACTCATCAAAATTACATTAGGATCAGCTAAAATTGCAACTACTTCCTCCATAAGTGACTGTATTTTGTAAGTCACTCCATTCTTCTTGAAGTTATACACATTTCTCTTCCAATGATAAAAAACATCCTGGTCATATTGCCATGGTCTTCCTAGTAGAAAATGGAAAGCATCCATTGATAGGATGCCACATAGTATCCTATCTTGGTAGCCACCAATCATGAAGTCTACCCATGCTTGTTCATTCACAAGAACATTTTTCCCCTTATTCAACCAAGTCACTTTGTAGGGGTGAGTAAGAGGTATCCTCTCAAGTTTGAGTTTTTGGACTACCTCTTCTAATATTATATTATAAGTAGAATGTAAATCAATGATGACTTTGCAAACCTTGACAAGGATCTTACACTTGATCCTAAAGAGAGACCACCTATGTTTAGGTTCTTCTTTCATAGGTTCCTTGAGTGGAACTCTCCTAAACATCAGGTTCTCTCCATGCTTTGAGTCTAAATTCACTTCAGGTGACTTCACACTTCCTTCTTCCTCTTGAACATAGGTTACCTTCTTATTACCATGAGAACTTGAAGCCTTATCTGGACATCCATATGCAGGATGGCTGAGCTTCCCACAATAATAACACTTCATGCTTGCAAAATGTGATCCCTCACTAAATCCACTTGATCATCCTCTACCACCTTGGAAACCTCTAGCTCTGCTATAATTTCCTCTTGTGCTTGGCTCACTATTTTGTTCAACTAGCTTGGAGTCTCCCTGATTTCTTGATTCATTACTCCTACCACCATAGCCACCTCTATGTCCTCTATCATCTTTTCCTCTGCCTCTACTCTTTGATGAGGAGTCTTGTTTTTTTTTTTGGTTCTTTTCTTCTACCTATAGTGATAATTTAAAGCACTTGTGGGTAGTAGTAGGAGTCCATAGACTGATTTCTTCTTGGATACTCCATCTCAAACCACTCAATTATCTTGCAACTTAGACACTTTCCTCTTCTTGCAATTTAGACCTCAAACAAAGTTTTTGAAACTCCTCAGTATAGGCAGTCACATCCATTTCTTTTTGTCTAAGATTATATCTTTTCTTGTGCATTTGGATCTCATGATCCTTTGGAAAATAGTTCTCCTTGATCTTTGTGACCATAGAATTCCAATTTGCAATGGGTCTCTTCCATTCTCTTTCCCTTTCTTCTTGAAGGAACTTCCACTATGTTAGGGCTAGTCCCCTTATTCTTCATTTGGCTATCTTTACTCTTTGTGCCTCTGAGACATCTTCACATTCAAAGTGATTCTCCATCCCTTCAATCCACTCCATCACCAATTCAGAATTTATCTTTCCTCTGAACATGGGTATTCCTTCTAAATTTTTTCCTCCCAATGCCTTGATGGCTTTTAGGAAGGGTTATTCTTATATTGGTGGATCAGGTTCAGGTACATAATCTTGAGTAGCAAGTTCCTTTCCCTTGTCATCCTCTACTTCCATCTTTTCTTTCATCTGTTCAATAGCCTCTACCACTAGCTCAAGCTTAACTTTCAAAGCTTCCATAGTCTCTTTGAGGATTCTATTTCTTTTCTTTTGATCAACCACCTTTTTGGTCAATTAGGCATTGGTCACCATTGTGTTATCACCAACAGACTCACTCCTTTCAAACATATAACTTACCCAAGCCTTTCAATGGTTCTAATACCAATTTGATAGGGAGATCTTCTTACCTCAAGCCCTATCTCCACTAGGACTTCACTAGATCTTCTCTTGACCTATCTTAGGGTTCCTATGACCCTACAATTAGAGGGATTCTTCCTAATCTCCTCTACTCCTCAAGATCTCACTACCGAGGTCTTCAATTCACCTTAACTCTACAACTCTTCTAATGATTTCAACCATGGAGTTCATTCAAACTTCCTCATTCTTTTTCATAGTTGTTATACATGGGAGAGGACTCATTTAATGTTTTTTTTCATCAATTTAGGGTGATTCACCATGTAGTATACTCATTCAAATACCTAATCTTGAAATTTGGCCTAAAAAGGATACTATGCCTTATAGGTCTCCTATCACACAAATGGGAGTCTAACTCTACAAATGTCCACACAAGTGCCCAAACTAATCATGCTTCTAGATACCCTTTTTGGTTTTATAAAGGATTCAAAAACCCTTATCTCTCCAACTAGTTTGTACAACACTTTTCTACTTTCTAGCCTTGTTTTTAGGCCTCTTTAGCCCTCCCTGGTTCACCATGAGGGTTTTTTGTTTACAACCCTTTCCAAATTTTTCATGAGCTCTCCTTTTCAAGATTGAGTCTCATAATATTTAAGATACTATTCAGGGTCTTGGTTTGGGTTTCCCAATCCACTATCGCTCTCCCAAATGATGGATCAAACTCAGGCTCCTAACCGAGCTTCTCTCTACTCACCTAGGGCCTAGTCATTGAACCACTTCCCCTACATTGCATATTATAAAAATACATATTTAAATTGAATAAAAAATGGTCTAACGTAATTGAAATGGTCGTGAGGAACCAAACATGGATCCCTAGTTAGACCCATTCTAAGTACCTCAACTTTGTACAGTCCAGCAAGCTGGCTTTAGAGGAGGATTTAAAACTACAAGCTAGAAACATGTCAAAGAACCAAAAAATAAAGACTAATACATAATGAAGTAAAATAAACCAAATTATTTATTTTTTTCAATCCATGAAGTTGGATTACCAGGCTTTGTATTTCATCAAACTTGGGCATAGTCTACCACTCTTAATAAACTCAAAATAGTACAAATGAAACTTGAACGCCAACCTTTGGTCTTGCCTAAAACAATCCTTAAATAGGCTTATTCACCCAATGTTGGTTGGTTTAAGACTTCAAACCAACTTTCATACTCAGAAAGGCTTAAGACCAAAAGTTGTCATGAGAACTTTTAAAGTTGTCATGACAACTTTTACAAATTCTTGACAACTTTTACCATATTGAGCTATGAGGTCTAAATAGACTCTCTCAACCATTCTAATCCTTCTAGGAACCTTAAAAAACTTAACCAAAATCATTAAATATCTTAATACAGTCAAGACTCACCTTTGACTGATTAGCATTTCCCAATGGCATATAAGCCATGTGCTTGGGGTCTTCACCAAATTATCAAGACCAATACTAGGACTAACCAACCTAACTAGAGACCTTTGTTGGACTTCAAACCAAACTCAAAATCACTAACCAAACATTAAAAAATCCCAAAATTCCATCTAGACATGGACATGGCCAATAGTCACTACAAGCGAAAAACTTGAGTGTAGGTGTCTAGGAGCTAGCCTAGGTAGTCATGCACCACATAAATGAGGTTTAAGGATATTAATGGGTTGAAAATGACCCCTAACCCCTAAGGTACCAATTAGGGTGGTAAAAAATAAACCTAACTACCTTTTGGAAGCCTATTTTTTCCTCCTTAACTCCACTTGAAGTTAACCTCCGAATTTCAACTTCCTTGACCCAATCTAATCTTCCTAAACCTTAGGGCATGCATAGGTAATACACTGAGTAACCCTTGGGTCATGACTAGGTCTACCCTAGTTACAATTTACTATCCTTTCCAATGCACATAGACATAGGTTTCAAGTGACACATAATATATTAGGCATGACCCATTTAACATTTTATAATACTAATTTAAATACAATCATGCTACATACTTTTAGGAATAAAATACTTAACAATGAGGTCCATGTATCTTCACAGATAGGACCTTAGCATCATAGTGGATATACATAGGTTAGTTTCTAAAACCCTAAATTTATTACCATGGTCAACTACCTGTACACTCATTTCACACATTAGTATGTCCAATAAATATTCATATAAACATAATGTAACATAGACCACTAACATATACATTTCTTTACACATTGAAGAACTTAAAGACTATCTACATTTTGATATATCCTAAGATGTATATCTCACACAAATGCATCATTTAAACTTAACTATAAAATTTGTACATAAATAATCATAAGGTATCACCTAAATAGGTTCACATCAACATAATGTATAGTAACATTGTTAGGAATAGTCCCAAGAGATAACTAAGAGTGGGGGGTGAATCAATTATCTACAAGTTTCAATTATTTATCCAATTAAGTAGACTTAAACATAAAGCATAAATACAATGAAAGAACACTCTAACACAACACCAATATTTTGGTTACAGGGAAACATAAATAGGTAAAAACCTCGGTGGGAATCGACACCCACTAATAATCTATACTAGTGTTTTATGATCCTTGTTACAAGATCCTTAACCCTATTAGGAGTTTCTTTACAATATATTTAGTATATTGACCTGGTTAAGGGTCAAACCCTATTAGGATTCTTTTACAATTAACCCTATTAGGGGTGAGTACACATTGTTCGAGAGCACACTACTCAAAGTGGTGAAGACTACAACATTCTAAATAATAGATACACACTATATCTAGATCTTGGTGAACTGCGCTTTGACCTACTATCTAGATTAGTTCCAATGTATACCAAAAACACTATACTTGGTCACATAGACCTTTTTTTGATGGCTCAACACTTCACCCACTCTTCTCTGCTCTTCACAATTAACCTTGAACCACACATAGAAATCACAAATGACTACCTATAAATATCTTTCCACTAAATGATATAATCAAGTTCACCTGTTATAACCATCATGAAATCATATTATAGAAACCATAATATACTCCAATAATAGTTTTTTCAGCTCTACTAAGCACGCAACACAATCTGGGACCTGTCAAATATTAATACATGTAGATGCACACTACACACGGTCAGCTCTACCAAAGTAACTAAAACTTTCTCCTCAAGATGAATTACATCATGCACTCTTAACCAAACATTAATAGCTCTTCTCCAAGAATTAATCCAAGGGTGCATACTAAAATGATGGGCGCAACTCTTAAACCAATACAATCTCTATCGGCCCTTCTGAATAAACATAGGAAACTGCTACTCGTGAATAGTGATTGTATAACTTCACTTCTACTTATCATCAGACTCTACATCCATGAATGGAACATCAATAATATGTCTATATCACATATCCAAAGGTGCAAGGGTCCATGATGACTGTATGGAGAATCAATCATAGAATATTGCAAGTAACTCTATCAGGAACACTGCCAACACAAGATGCTATATAACTAACTGTACTAATAGTTAAACTCTACATCCATGATATCATGCTGATAAAATGTCCATGCAACATATAATCAAATTTTACTTCATAAGTCTTCAACGCATGCTACTTACCATATGTTTTCATTAATGACAAAAATATAGTCAGCACTAGCTTACTGACAAATCTTCAACAATCTCACCCTTTGGCATTGATGGCAACATATGGAATGAAAAACACCACCAAACCAAATGAGATATTATTTTATAACATTATCCATTTCCTCATCAAAACTCCACCAAGGATGAATCCTTCATCTGCTGCAATATTCTTCAACATTCTCCATTTCCTCAACTAAACTCCTTCCATAACTGAATACTACTCCCCCTTAGTATATTTCTCCTTCTTTTACTTCTACTTTTCATAACTATATATTACTCCCCCTTTGACATCAATGAAAAAGGGTGCCAAATAGTTTAAGCATCGGTACTACTTCTGAGGTAGAGTAGTCAACCATCCATCAGTCCCTGAGGACTGATGCTCTTTCTTCTTTCTTCTAGTTAGAATAAGGGAAGGGAATTACAACCAACTTCTCCACGAGATACTCAAAAGAATCCTTTGGAAATGACTTTGTGAATATGTCTACTAGATGATCTTTAGTACTCACATAGTCCAACTTAACTTCTTTTTTTTCTACTTTCTCTCTTAGGAAGTGATACTTGATCTACATGCATTTTCATTTTGCATGCATCACAGGGTTCTTTGACATGTTGATAGTGATAGTGTTATCACAATCAATAACAATAGGATAATCAATATAAATTCCAAAATCCTTTATGATTTTCTTGATCCACACAATTGAAGAATAATTCATGTCTACTGCAACATACTCCACTTCTACTATTGACTAAGAGATACAATTTTGCTTCTTGCTTGTCCAAGTTTGAAGTCTGTCACCAAGAAACACTGCTCCTCCTGATGTACTCTTTCTATCATCAACACATCCTACCCAATCTACATCAGTAGATACATGAAGCTCAACATATTTTGAATTAGGATAACATAGACCATAGTCAAAAGTACCCTACAAATATCTCAATATTCTTTTTACTACCATAAGGTGACTTTGTTTAGGCTCTGCTGCAAATCTTCCAACTATGCCAACTGCATTGGAAATATTAGGTCTAGTTTGAGTCAGATAAATGATTTTTCCAATCATAGACATGTACAATGTTCTATCTAATGCTGGTGATTCATCTTATTTTGTAAGGTTGCATGCAGTTTTCATAGGTGTCCCTACTAGCTTGCAATCATCCATCTTGAATTTATTTAATATCTCTTTCACATACTTGGACTGATTAATGAAAATACCTTTCTCTGTCTATTCCACATTTAATCCCAAAAAGTATTTGATAGGTCCAATCATGCTCATCTCAAATTCACTATGCATCTCCTTAGCAAATTCAGCACTAAGTTTGTCATTACCTCTAAAGATAATGTCATCAACAAATATATCTACAAGTAGTAAACCTTCAAATGTTTCTCTTATGAATAGATTACAGTCTGCTTCTCCCTTCTTGAATCCAATCTTTGTTAGATATCCATCTAGTCTCTCATACCATGCTCTAGGGGTTTGCTTAAGTCCATAGAGGGCCTTATTAAATTGACATACCATATTAGGTCTATCTAATAAGGTGAATCCTTCTTGTTGCTCAATGTATACTTCTTTCAATTCTCCATTCAAGAATGCTGACTTGACATCCATTTGAAAGACTTTTAAGTTTTTGACTATTGTATAAGCTAGAAACAACTTAATAGATTCTAATCTTCTCATAGGTGCAAAGGTGTCTAAATAATCAATTCCTTCTCTTTGTGCATATCCCTTACATACTAACCTTACTTTATTTCTTACTACTATACCATCTTCATTAATCTTGTTTCTAAATATCCATTTTATTCCAATCACATTCTTTTCACTAGGTCTTGGGACCAGTTCCCAAGTATCATTCTTGATAATATGATCTAGTTCTTCTTTCATAGTATCATGCCAATCTGAATCATTACATGGATCTTCAACACTTAAAGGTTCAATCTGAGATAGTAAACATACCACCTCATTTCTAGCTAAATTCTTTGCTTGTGATCTTGTTAAGACATTTCCACTCTAATCTCCAATGATGTCATTCCTGGAATGGTTTCTAGATGTAAACTTTGCAACTTTACGTGATAGTGTCTCATCTTCCTTCTGAGTTTCTTCTTCACTTGTTTTAGGGTCATTGAACAATACATTGATACTATCAAACATCTCTTCAACAATTGTCTCACTAGTGGAAGGTCTAGGTTCTTGTTCAATCATAGGTGAGTAATCATGATATCTTTCTTGAACCATAAACTTTTTGTGAATCTTAACATGAGAAATTTCAATGATCTTTTTCAATCTTAATTTAAAACATCTATAAGCTTTAATTTTAGTAGAGTAACCAAGAAAAATACCTTCATCACTTCTTGCATCAAAATTTCCTACTGCTTCATCCCTCTTGATGTAGCACTTTATTCCAAAGATTCTGAAGCATTTTACTTTGGGAACATTACCAAACCATATCTCATAAGGTGTCTTGTCAGTGCCAGGCATTAATTGTATTCTATTGATTGTATAGACTGATGTATTGATTGCATCTCTCCAATAGGTGTGTGCAACTTTTCCTTCAATTGTGATGGTGTGCGATGTGTCAAGGATAATCCTATTTCTTCTCTCTGTAATCCCATTCTACTAAGGTGTTCTAGGTACACTTAGCTATCTCTTTATGTCATGTTCTTCACAAAACTCATAGAATCCATCAGAGGTGAATTCTTGTCCTTTATCCAACCTTTGACATTTTATCTTAAGTCTAGATTCATTCTCAACCTTAGCTTTGAATATTTTGAACTTCTCAAATGCTTTTGAATTATCTTTCAAGAATGTAACCCACATCATTTTAGAATAATCATCTACAAACAAAATGAAATACCTTTCACCATAGTATGATCTTGTTTGAGTTGGTCCACATAGGTCTGTATGAATCAAATGCAACTTGTTCTTTGCTGAATTATGCTTTCTCCTAAATGAATTCCTCACATGATTTCCCATTACACATTCCCTGCATATAGTATGAACTAGCTTTGCCATGGAAGGTAAGTCTCTAACTACCTTAACATTATTGATCTTAACTATGTTATTAAAGTTGATATGATAGTCTTTTGTGCATAGCCAACTATCATCTACTTTAGCAACAAAACAACTTGCTTATGGATTAAGCTAAAAAACATTACCTTTAGTCTTTGATCCTGATGCAATTATTTCTCCTTCCTTGTTGTTAGTGATACACTTGTTTCCATTGAACTCCAATCTGTAGCCTTTGTCAAGAAACTACCCCCAACACTTAGTAGGATATGTTTCAAACCATGAACATAAAGAACATCATCAGTGCTATTGTTTCCATCCAGGGTGATGGCACCTCTACCAATGATAGGTTTAGGAGTTTTATCTCCAAATCTGACCATGCCTCTATTATATCTGTCCAAATGAACAAATCTATCTTTGTCACCTGTAATGTGATGTGGGAAACCACTATCAATGATCCAATCTATCCTGATGTCAGCTTGTGAAATAAGAGCTAATCCTTGTGGTTCCTTAGCATCTTCAAGAGAAATGAATCCAATTTACTCTTCTACTAATTCTTCATCTAATACTCCATCTCCACATAGTAGCATTCCTTTGTATACTTAGGCTTGTAGTTATTCTGGTACTTTTTTATTCTTGTAGGACACTTAGAAGCAAGGTGACCAATCTTATTACATGAAAAGCATTTAAATGGAAATTGACCTTCATATTTTCCTTTTCCTTTCTTTTCTCTTTTAGCAATCATAGTAATGTAATCATCTAGTGTTTTCTCTTCATCATCATCATCAAAATTACCAGAAGTGCTTGTAGATTTATCACTATGGACTAATGCTTTGAAGGTTGTCTCACTTTTAGGTTCTATCTTCAATCTTGATATCTCAAAAGCTAAAATTTTGTTGATCAAGGTCTCTCTTTTGAAATTTGACTTAAGTTACATGGTCTCATCGAGGATATTGATCTTGTTTTTATACTCTACTGTGAGAGTGGTCATAAACTTATCCATAATGTCTTCTTCCGAGATCTCTCCACCATTGTTGCTGATTCCTGCAACTGCTTCATTAATCCTCTAGTTGTAAGCTATGTTGTTCTCTTCAGGTAGCATCTCTAACATATTGTATATTTTCTTCCAAGTTTTTCTACACACATCATTTTCTTATTTGTCTCCTTCAAATATGTCTTCTAGGTGCTTCCATATCTTTTGGGTTGTATCTACTTTCTATATTTCTAAAAACTCACTATCAGATAGGGTGCTAATAAGGGCTTCTTTGGCTATTTCATTTTGATGAAACAAATCCTTCTTCTTTCTTGTAGCAACATCCTATGCAAGATATACTAGAGAGGGGATCTCAAATTCCTTGATAGCCACTTTAAAAACTTCAAAAGAAATGCACTACAAATGTGTCATCATCTTGTTCTTCCAATCAAGACAATTGTCTCCATCAAACTTAGAACTGTCTTTTCTAAAGAATGCCATCTGATCAACCTCAAGCTATTAAAATTTCTCTTTGAGGCACTTGGCTCTGATACCAATTGTTAGGAATAGTTCCAAGAGATAACTGATATGGGGGGGGGGGGGGTGAATCAGTTATGTACAAGTTTCAATTCTTTATCCAATTAAGTATACTTAAAAATAAATCATAAACACAATGAAAGAACACTTGAACATAACACCAATATTTTGGTTATAGGTAAACCCAAATAGGTAAAAACCTCGGTGGGAATTGACACCCACTAATAATCTGTACTAGTGTTTTATGATCCTTGTTAGAAGATCCTTAACCCTGTTAGGAGTTGCTTTACAATATATTTAGTATAGTGATCTAGTCCAGGGTCAGACATTGTTAGGATTATTTTACAATTAACCCTCTTAGGGGTGAGGATGCACTATTCGAGAGCACACTGCTCAAAGGGCTGAAGGCTACAACCTTCTGAATAATAGATACACACTATATCTAGATCTTGGTGAACTACACTTTGACCTACTATCTAGATTAGTTCCAATCTATAGCACAAACACTTTACTTGGTCACATAGACCTTATGTTGATGGCTCAACACTTTGCACACTTTGCTCTACTCTTCATAATTAACCTTGAACCACACTTAGCAATCACAAATGAATGCTTATAAATATATTTCCACTAAATGATATAATCAAGTTGTTCTATTAGAACCACCTTGAAATCCTATTAGAGAAACCATAATATACTCAAATAATAGTTCTGCCAGCTTTACTAAGCATGCAACACAATCTGGGACCTATCCAATACTAAGACATGTAGACACACACTACACACTATCAGCTCTACCAAAGTAACTAAAACTTTCTCCTCAAGTTGAATTACATCATGTTATCTTAACCAAAAATTACTAACTCTTCTCCAATTACTAATCCAAGGGTGCATATCGAAATGATAGGTGCAACTCCTGAACCAATACAATCTTTGTCGGCTCTTTTGAATAAACACATGAAACTACTACTAGTGAATAGTGACTGCATAACTTCAATTCTACTAATCATCAAACTCTACATCCATGAATGTAACATCACTAATATGTCTATATCAAATATCCAAAGGCACAAGGCTCCATGATGACTATATGTATAATCACTCATAGAACACTGCCTATAACTCTGTCAAGAATAATACTGACACAAGTTGCTATATAATTGTCTGAACAAATAGGTAACCTCTACGTCCATGATATCATGTTGATAACATGTCCATGCAACATCTACTCAAAGCTTACTCCATAAGTCTTCAATGCATGCTACTTACCATATGTTGTCATCAATGACAAACATACAGTCACCACTGGCTTGCTAGAAAATCTCCAACAAACATGGTTTGGGATCTTAAAGATCCTAAAAAATAACATATGTATCCAAGTATCCAAGAGTCTCAACAGTAACAACTGAAAACAAAAACTTGGAAATATAGAGCTAAGCTATGATGGTCTAGGATAGGCCTCACATCTACCTTCTAGGCATCAACTTCCTCCTTGATTTCATTGAACATATGAGGTAATTGAGACCTCATCTATGTTGCATCCTCCCATGAAGTTGTGACCTCTTTATAACAATCCCATTGGACCCTAACCTAGTCTAGGGACCCGCATCATAGTTCCAAGGTCGATTGAGCCAATATAAGAATGGGCTCCAAAGCCTTCTATCCTTCTGACTCTACCTACAAGGCATCTCAATCTATCACATGAGTCTCATCATATACATAATTTCTCAAAATTGAAACATGAAACACATCATGGATGTGTGATAGCATAGCTGGAAATACCAAATGCTAAGAAACTAGTCCTATCATCTCAAGGATCTCAAAAGGTCCAAGAAATTGAGGTTCTAGGTTAGAGCCCTTTCAAAAATTGATTGGTCTCTTATGTAGTTTCACTCTCAAAAAGACCTTGTCTCCCACTAAATAGGCTCAATCTATCCTCTTTACATTAGCATACTTCTTCTCTTTATCCTGAGCCTCTTCAAAAAATTTCCTAATCAAGGTTACATGATGCTCCATATTTTTGACTAGCTAAGGACCAAAGGAAACTTTTTCTTCGATCCTATGCCAACTGAGTGGTGTCTTGCAAGGTGTAACATACAGAGCCTAGTAAGGAGGTATAGCCAAGGATGTATGATGCCAATTGTTATAGGTAAACTCCACTAAATATATTTCATCCTCCAACTAGGTTTGATGGTCCATCACATACAAGTGAAGCATGTCTTCTAACACTTGATTGACCCTTTCGGTATGTCCATTAGTCTTAGGAAAATAGGTCATACTAAAATTGATCCTAGTACCCATCGTTGCCTGGAGTTATCTCTAAAAGCATAAAGTAAAGAGAGAATATCTATCTCAATGTAGTCTAAATATATCTCATAAGAATAGTTGTACCACTGATGGTGCAATAAATGTAGTATGCACTGGTAAAAAGTGAGCCACCTTTGTCAACTTGTCAACTATCACCATGATGGCATCATGATGGTGAGGTGACATAGAAAGACCCACAATAAAGTCCATAGATATGGTGTCCCACTTCCACACTAGTATCTCATGAGGCTAAAGTAGACCACCTAGATGTTTGTGTTTCTCCTTCACCCTCTAGCATTCTAGGCACCTAGATACCAACTCAGTAATCAACATTCTCATGCTAGGCCAATGATAGAGTTGTCTCAAGTCAGCATGCATCTTCTTATCTTTGGGATGCATTTCACAATCCTCTAGGAGAAGGTATGTAGATGCATCCTTTATGAATTAAGAGTCCATAAAACTCCATGGTATAATCTACAAACTTCCCCTCAAGGGTTCTCTAAGATTGATTCAAGTCACTTCTGCATATATCTCATCTTCATGTAAGTGATGAAAATTATGATCTCTCAAATATGTTCCTATAGACATGGAAGAAATCTCATTCCATCTCCTACTCAAAGCATTTGTGGCAACATTTTTCTTCCTCTTGATGTGGTGAACATCAAAATCATATTCCAATAAGAACTATATCCATCTCCTCTGCCATCATCTATTCACATTCCTCAGCATACTCACCAAGCTCTTCTTTTAGGTCTTCAATGTTGGTGCTCAAAAGTGAAGACATTTTCTTGTGTACAGATGCCTTGAATGTAGATTCCACTTTAGGTACCGAATCTCCCATTTTAGCAGTGTCAAAGGTAGTTATCTTGGCAATCAACATCTCTTTGCTAAAATTTAGAGTTAAGGGTATAGTATTTTGAATAGACATAGAGTTGAACTTGTATATAGGTGTCAATGATTTAAGGATCTTCACAACAAATTCTTCTTCATCATAAGTGCCTTCACAATTTATGATTCCAACCACAACTTTTGTAACCCTTTGAACATAAGCCCTAACACTTTCATCATCCTTCATTTGTAGCTTCTCCATCTTGGTTTTCCAGTTCTATAACTTCTCTTTCATGATATATTTGTCTCCTTCATATAATGCTTCTAATATTCTCCAAATCTCATATGCTGAATCCAAGTCTTTAACTTCAGTAAACTCACCTTTAGATAGTGCTCTTATCAGTGCTTCCCTTGTGACCATGTTGTATGAGAATACCTTCTTTTCATCATCAGTAGCTGATGGAAAATCACTTTTAGTCTTTATATCCACCTTAGTCTTTGTGATCAACCAATAGTCGATGCCCAAACATAGAAAATGAGTTCACATCTTGTTCTTCCAATAGTCAAAGTTTTTAGGATCAAATTTTGGACCATCCTTCCTATAGACTGCCATCTCTAAGATCACCTCAAGTTGTTAAGCTTTCTCTCTAAGGACTAGTAGCTCTAATACCAATTGTTAGGAATAACAATCCATGATACATATAAGAGTGGGGGTGAATCAAATGTATGGGAGATTATTAAACTTTAAACTTTAAGTAGAAACAATATCACATCCAATGAACACAATAAATCCCAACACAATAACACACTATTTTGGTGTCATGGAAACCCTGTTAAAGGTAAAAACCCTGGTGGGAATTAGCACCCACAAATGATGTACTGAGAGTATAGTATCCTTGTTAGAATATTTATCCCTATTAGGAGCTTATTAAAAGATTACAATACATAGTCCATGTTAGAGGACAGACCCTGTTAGGAGTCAAGAAGAAAGGGAGGGTTCAATGCCCAGGGCTCACTTCCCAAAGAAGGTTAAATCCACCTTTAGAACTCATTATTCACAACACAAGTGTATATAAATAAATACATAATATTTTTGAACTATTCAACAACAACTGTCTTTTCTTGATTAGGTCCAATGATTAGGTCCCATGAAGTCCACCTGTAAACCTGTTCCCTACATACAACAGACACAAGCTTTCAGCTTTCACAACTTCTTTAGATCACCTTTTCCATCCATATCTTTCCAAAGAAAGGACCTCTCATTTCTACCATATTACAATTCTCATGATTAGGTCATCGCATAAGCCTTTCCTAATTACAAATAATTACATAAACCCTTTTTAAGATACACATGATATCTAAAACAAGTATATAATGATTACATTGCAATATTTAAGGACTGACATCCTTAATATATGTTTGCCAAGAAAAATACATGCTACATCTCCTAAGTGAGTTTCAAAATAAGTCTTCTCTAGAAAACATGCCACAAATGATGTCACCAAGAATTTTGTACCTTGCGTTGACCAAAAAAAATCCTTTAGTACCTTGTCTATTGTCCCTTAAGCTCGCATATCTTAAATCCATATCATCTGGAAGATATACCAAAAACATAGAGACTAACTCTATCATTTCTCACTATCAAAATCCAGTGACCAGTCTTCACCAAAACATTTTTAACTCATCCAATATGAAACATTATATGGTGCGATCTTGGATATAATATCACAACACCTTCCTAAACTATCTTCTAACTTCACAACATCTGAAACATTTGTGCATTGTCCATACACTATGATAACTAGCCTATTCTCGTCACAGAAACATATGTTGACATCAGTGACAAAACACAAATGCCTCAATCACCTCCCCATGCATTAGCAATATCCAAGACTATTATCTCATTTTCAATACATCCTTCATGATACTATGTCAAATATAAAATATTAAACATGAGTAAAATATTGAGTTCACTCAGCAACTGTACTTCACAAGAATTTCTTGAATCATGCTTCTTCAAGATTTTACATGGTCCAAGTTTCTTCATCTTCAACTTATTATACATTCCTATTGGAAATCCCTCTTCACAAAGATGAACCATGACTTCATAATTTTTTTTTATAAAATTTCTTATATCTCATCTTATGATATACCTTAGCCTTATACTAAACATTCATCTTATTAATATTTCCTCTCACTTGTTTATGCAAATTAATCAAGGGTTATACTAATTCTTTAGCTTCGAAACTACTATTTTCTCTAATTTCCAACTTCCTTAACTCATAAGAAAGTCTAGTAATTCTTCCATGTAGGATTTGGAATGGAAATTTACTAGTGCTTCTATTAACAAAATTAATGTATGCAAATTTTTCATGTGGTAAAATCAGATTTGACCCCTTGGGTGTCAAGTTACCCTTATCGAGTTATCATTAATATCATTATTATAGACATTTTGATATAATACTTATCCAATTATATATTTGGGCCGAATTAATGGTTTTAATGATAGCACTATCTATAGTATACACTTATCTCTACCATGACATATAATGTTTTGGTCCAAAATCATAATTATTCATGTAAGATACATCTTTGATATGTCTAACTTCATTGACACATTTTTGTTGAGTTCTCACAAGTGTTATTTTTTCCAACAAGACATCATAAGATATGACCGACATGAAAGGATGATATATGGATGACAATATATATAAAAAGTGACTTCAACCTATGAATGTATATGATTATGTTTATGTTTATATGATAGATATTGAAACTTGTATATATGAACTATTGATAGATATAGCAGAATATTATATGTAACTTAGTGACTATATAGAAGAATATTTTTATTTTAGTGAGAACTATTTTTTGTGCATATAAAAATGGATACATAACATTTTAAATATTGTATTTCATAGTATCAACTACAATTGTTGTTTTTATAATTTGGGTAGTGAGTCCAACTTGTAGTGAGAAAATGGTAATGAGTCAACCCTATATTTAGTAACTCGTTACCTAATACTTGAGAGCTAACTCTCTCAATGGTTTTCCTCATCTTGGGTTTTCATGACAAAAAGTATAGTATTATGTGGTATTACATTATTTTCTTTTAGTTCTTTCATTTACAAAATGTTTATATTATGTTATGTGAATGATTTCTTAAATGTTCTAAAGTTTTCAAGGATACTGATTTACCTCCCCACTTTCAGTACTTTGGATGTTCAACATTTTTTGTCAGAGATAGTTCCTTTGGAAGAGGCTAATATCTAAAAGGAGATCAAAAAGTTGAGCATACAATACCTAGATCCACTATGGAAGAAAATGAGTTTATGTCCATACATGAAGATCTAAAATCAGTTGAAGATGAGAAAAAATAATTAACAACAAGTCAAAAGACTAAAAAGAATATGATCAACATGATCAAGAGAAAGTTATAAGAAGGTAAGAAGTCCAAATAAGAATTTAATTCTCAAAATATAGATTTGGAGAAACCAAAAAGATTGTAGACAAATTCAAAACCATTTCAAAGAAGATCAATGAAATGTTGGATTCTCAAAGCTCTCATATAGATCTAAAAAGGGCTAGGTTACAAAATCAGTGAATGATTTCAAAAAAAATATGGAGAAAACAAAGAACTAAATCAATTAAAGAAAAGTCTACATCTGATTAAGAGGAAAAAGGTAAGGCTACAGTAAATTTCTAGGTAAGTAAGAAATCTTATTCTTTAATTAGCCATTGTGTCAATCACAATAAAACATGACATAAATCATTGAACTATAGGAATATAAAAAATTCGATTGATAGATATTACTTTATATATATTTTAATTGAAATATTTATGGGCATAAGGAAACTCAATGTAGGAAACCATATAGAATATTTTTTTAATTGGTTATTGTTATACTTATTATGCATAGGGACATATAGCTAACTAGTGCATGTTAAGACAAAAAGTGTAGACCAATCAATGCTATAAGTGAAATAAGTTTGGGCACATAGAAATTTTTTACAAATTAGTTAAAGATAGTCAAGTTGAACTAGTAAATAATATAACCAAAGAATAGTTTTAGGAAGATATGAAAAATATCAAGAGAAAGAACAAAGAGAGTTTCTCCAATTTCAATATAGATATCTATTCAAGTGATTAGTAGTTTCATGACATATTATTAGGGGAGAAATATTCAGTGGTTGTCTCCATTCCTGCTAAACATAAACTATTATGGATGTCATGTCTGCTGCATCACTAAATATCTAGTAAATCAAAAGGATAAAAATTTATCAGCATATGATGAATGTCACATCTAGTGAATTTTATCATGTAGTAGGACTATAGTGCATTAAATAAAAATAAAGAAATTTTTATGAGGTTATATTTTAAAGAAGAATTATACAACTCTTCTACCTCACAAAATCAAAGATGGTTTTTATAAGAGCTAAAAACAACAAGATCCACTACAAATCATGGTTTTCTTAGCTAGAAATAGAGGTATTTTTTACTATTTTATAACTCATCTACATATTTATACAATGGTTGGCATATCTACTCAAATTTTGGTTGATGCCTCTGTTAGCACTTGAATGAATTTCCATGGTTTTTCATCTTTTATCTGGTCTTTCCCTACAAATTTTCATGGCCCTGGCATCTTTCCCCTGGTCTCTATGTCATTTTTCATGTCTCTGGCTAAAGCCCTAAGTAGAATATTCAAAAAACTAGCCGTTACATTTAAAACCCTTTGAAAAAACCCTGGCCTTGTTATAATTTCATGTTACTTTATCAAGTCACTTAAAAGTCCTAATTTTCATGTGCACATTTCTTTCTTGGCTTGTCGCTTGTTCGCGTGTTGCTTGGCAGTCATTTCTTAACTTTTGGTGAACTAGCGATTACTTGTGATCATATATTCTCATGTTTCTAGTAGCTTATGTCTTACCTTTTTGCAACTTGGCGTGGTGGTTTCCTTTTCTTTGGTCGCATGTTTGCGTAGTTTTCTGGGCCCAGTCTTTCGACAACATCTCTATCTGATGGTTAGCGCAAGTTCTCATGAGATTTTTCAAGAGCTTGAGATCTATGTTGATTGTTGATCTTTCCTAATGACGTAGCCTTTTTCTCATGTGGGTCCACTTGCCAAGTATTCTAATTTGGAGTTTTTTTATTGGTCCACATAGTATGAGGTGGAATCCTATCAGTGGGACTGGTCTTCTTGGCATTTAGGTGGGTTAAGGTCTAATTTAATCTTGTAGCTGTCATTATACAATTAATGAAACATGCTTGACCTTTAATGTAGTGGTATAGCAACAGCCGTTGATTCTTGTAAGAGATTTGTGGGTCCAAGATTACACGTAGGCAAAGTTGGCACTATTTGATTCATCCATGTATTAACACATTGGTAGTTGTTAGTCGGACCTAGTTTTTAGATGTGTTAGAGGGTCCTAATCATGTTAGAGAATTGACAAATGACATATAATCTTATGGGTTTTGTCAGAGGCTTAAGATCTTGCGATGGTCGTTGATTTTGTTTTGTGTTAGAGGGTTGTCAGGGTAGGGGGAAGATTCTTCATTCGATGGTGGGTGTGAAATCTGATAGAATCTTGGAAGTCATTGTGAACTTTAGACGACCGTCAATCTTCTTGATGTAGGCCTGGTCAAAGTTTCTCAGTCTTTTAGTGGTCTGATAAATTTCCAAAGGCCTCACTCATTCGCACAATAAACTGGTGATATTCTAAATTGACTGGTGATCTGGTGAGTGTGTATTTGCATGATCGCTAAAATTTTTGGTAGATAGATAAAGTTCTACATGAACTGACAGAAGCCTCTTGTCACTAGTTCCCCAAATGTGGGACCGAGGTTAAATGTTTTTTTCTTGTCGCTAGTTCGCAGAGTTAAAAGGTAGGTTAAGATTTCACTTTACAAATAGGAAATGCATTGTAGCATGGTCGCTAAATGTAAACTAGGATTCCTTTTAAAGTTAAGATTTAAAAGACCGTGAAAAGGGAGAATCGAATGGTCAGGACTTAAAGTTGGTTCAGATTTGAACGTTAACTGCCGATTTGCTGCAAGCGCCATGGAAATGATCATTATTATTCAAATTCAAAATTTTGAAGGGTTTCCAGTGACAGGAAGGACTAAAATTCAATGCAGAAGTGATTGGCGCTGGTGGGAGATGATTTGTTTGCTATTGCAGTGTGGTCCAGGGTGTGCCGTGTTCATTTGGAGGGTCTGTACTGTGGGGTTTTGTGCTCGAGGTGTGTTGCAGGTGGTTGAGGGGGTTGACATTTTGGATGTTTCTATGATTCTCAATACCTTCTCAGTGAGATTTTCATGATTGAGGATCAATCTGAGGCTTGTCTTCTCCTGATTACCTTGGTTTCTTCCCTAGTGATTAATTTTTGACCATTTCCAGTGGGTTTGGTGGTTGAAACCCTAACCCTAAGTCATCCATAGCTTGTTGCATTCTCTTTGAGAATTCCAAGATGACTAGGGAGTATAAGTTGTAGAATTTTTTTATTTTGTGTGGGTTCCAAAAACTTTCTTAGGTCCCTGGTTGTTAACGGTGTGACACTGAGTAAAGAGAGTCTGATTTTGGGTCTTTTTCTTTGGTATTTTGTTGCTTAGTAATGTATTTATTTCTTAAAATTAATGAGAATACACTTGAGTTCTTGTCTTAAATCTCTGATTGTCTTCTTTTCTGATTGTGGGTTCATATATGTTAAGGTCACAAAGTGGATTAACATATGGTAAACAAAGAGTATTGTGAGATCAGCTTGGAGTTCCTGACAAAGCTAGGATTAAAGCCTTTAGGGTGATTTCAGTGAGTTCATTGTTAGAGGGGAATTTGATGATCATGTTTGGGAGTGAGGAGAGTAATAGGCAAAGCACTTACTCTAATTTTATATGTATTTTAGTTAATGTTTCAGGGTGATATATGTTATTTAGTGACTCTTTGCCCTGGGATAAGGCATTGGTCTCCTCTCTAGATGTAATTCATCATTATTAATCACACACACAAATTAAATGATAAAATCTTAAATTAGTTGGTAAAGAGTATATTAACATAACATTTTATGATTCCTTTGAAGAAGTGAATCAAGGGTACACCTACCTAAGCATTAAGGCTCAAAGTGTAGGAGGATCTCTTTTGAT
Organism: Chamaecyparis obtusa; assembly: GCA_027943335.1. Classification (NCBI taxonomy): domain Eukaryota; kingdom Viridiplantae; phylum Streptophyta; class Pinopsida; order Cupressales; family Cupressaceae; genus Chamaecyparis; species Chamaecyparis obtusa. The sequence goes on along the minus strand of BSBK01010792.1, from coordinate 59,141 downwards.
CCTTGTTAATTGGCCCTCTTCCTTGTAGACTTTAGAGTGGTTATAGAGTCAAAGCATTATTAGGTTATCCATCAAAGTATAAATTTGCAAGTTGAAGATCAAAGGGAACTCCCAATAGCCTATATAGAGCCTTGACCAATATTCAAGCATTTCTTTTATATTTCAACTAAAACTGACTTAAAGGGATGTATGTTACAAATTCCTCTTATTATTGTTCTTTCTAAATATGTGACAATTCATGTATGTTATATGCTATATGAATATGATCATTTGAAATTAATAGACTTAAAGATTGAAACTTTATCTGATAACAAGTTAAAGATCTTGAAAATCATAATCTAGGGTTTTGGTTGAGAAGAAACATGATTTGTGGAAGTATTTTGGCATTCAAATTATTGTGGAGAATATAGATGGGCTAGATTGGTGATGTTAGAAATACCAATCCACCAATACAATTGAGAGGGAGAGGGTGAATCAATTGCATGATAGATTATTAAACCTTGAATAGAAGAAATATAAAATCAAATGAACACAATGAATGGCAACACAATAACACAATATTATTTGTCGAGGAAACCTTGTTAAAGGTAAAACCTTGGTGGGAATTAACACCCACTAATAATGTACTAAGATTATAGTATCCTTGTTAGAAGATATAGCCATGTAAGGAGCTGATTAAAACATTACAATACACAATCCTTGTTAGAGGATAAACCCTATTAGGAGTAAAGAAAATAAGGTAGGCTCACTACCCAAAGAATGTTAAGTCTACCTTCAGAACTCACTATTCACAACACAAGTGTATGTAAAGATATTCAAACTCTTTGAGCTATCTAATCAGTCTTTTCTTGATCAATTCTAGTGAAGTATATAAATTATCCTTTGATCTAAATCCAACAGATACAACCTCATAGTTTCCACAATCCTCTTTTACATCACATCCATTCTACCATGTGTTTTCAAAAGAAAAGATTTTACATATATACCCCATTACAAAATAAATGATCAGGTCAGCCCATTAGGCTCTCCTAATATACAAATAATTACATAACTCCTTGCTAAGATACACGCGATATCTAAAATAAGTATACAAAAATTACAAGACAATATTTTGTTAATCTTTATTAAGCATTTAAGATTGTCATTAGTATCAAAGGATAGTAAATAGGTTGGTTGGTTACTTATATTGAGTTGGTTAGTAACAAGAAGTAAGATAGAGAAATCGGTAAAGCCTTTACACCAAGCATCACACAGTTAACCGAGCACAAGTGACACCATCACTGATATTCAGTAAACACTGAGCATCACCGTATACATCGAGCAGATTATACAGTGTTTACCGATGATCATAGAAAATGGCATAGTAATTTGAAATGGCACATTCTTCTATGCAAATAGTTACAACAGATCATAAAATGGTTTACCAAGATCGAGGAGCATTTATTGTAAATGATACTAATTAAATGTAATGTTTCTCTTCTTTGTAATAGTTGATCTAGGTTATTTTGCACCGTAGATCTTAGGGTTATGATTATTCTTGTAACCTAATTTTTTGATAAGGTGACAAAAATAGAACACTATATATTTTGTATGTTCACACCATTTTTAAAGAGAGGTTGGGTGAACTAATATCTATGAATCATGGAGCACTTGAGAAAATTGCCTATCTTCAAGACAGTCAGTTTACCGAGCAGAACAGAGCACAAAGGATATTAGATTGAGCAGAATTAGAGAAGGCTACCGAACATAATAGAGCAAAGAAACATGACAGATAAGGTGATACTTTGATGAGCACTTATAGATCTATTTTAGACAATTGATTTTTCAACTAGCAGATAATTGCCTATTACTTTCTGACAATTGTGATAGAGTTTTTTGATAAATCTCTTAATAGAGTAGACTTAATAGTCTTATGTAAATCTCTTAACCAAGTACACACTTCATTAATGTTTTTTAAATATTATAACTAGGTAGATCTAGCTGATCTAATATGTTACTCCTAATAGGGTAAGATCACCAAAAGTGATCAAAACTTGTAGCCTTAAGAGGGAAACCTTTTCTATCTGTAGTAGTGAAGAATTTGTGGGTGTCATCCCCACTGCAATTTTTACCTTCTTACAAGGGTTTCTGCATTACCAAAATACTTGTGTTTATGTGATTTTTATATTGATTTCATGTTTTTTACTTTCTTAAGTTAACTAGATGATTGATCTATGCAATTGGATTCAAGTTATTTTGATCGGTTATCACAAGTACATAGTTATAGATCTAAAAGATTTTACAAGAAAAGTTTTGAAGGCACTGATTCACCCCTCCCCTCTCAGTACCTATCTCTCCTAATTCCAACAATTGGTATTAGAGCTCAGTTCTCTTGTTGAATAGTCTAACTACTGAAGGGTAAAGATCTAAGTCATGGAGAGATACAAGCTTGACAAAAGTATTGAGAATCAGAAGATACAAATATAGATGTTTGTGGAATAGTATAAACAAGCCAAGGAAGAATTAAAGAAATTACTGGTTGAAAGGAAGAACTTTGCAATTCAGCTGAATGAAATTAGTTATCATGAAGAACCTATTGATGAAATATTTGATCATATTGGATCAAGCTCTGGAAGCATCTCTGATGGATCCAAAAGGATAATCTCTAAGTTATCTAAAAAGAATCAGCATCTATCTAAGCAAGTGAAAGCACTCCAAATTGGTCATGAATCTCAAATGGTGAGAATGGTGGAAATCATGAACAATGCTAGACAAGTTGAACAAGATCAGAATCTAGCTATTGAAGACTGAAGATTGATGACTTAACAACTTCAAGAAAAAGAAAGTGAAATACAGAGACTCATTGATCGTCACTTCCAAGTATCAAATTAGATGATGATAGTTAATCAAGAAATGAACTGAGTAAATGGAGAATTATCAAGAAGACTTGAAGATGTTGCAATACTTAGAGAAGATAATGAAAAATTGAGAAATGAAATAAAGAAACAAAAGAAACATAATGAAGTGATGAAGATGGCTAAGGAAAATTCTAAAAGGATTGATGATTTCCTAACTAATCAGAGGAAATTCAGAAGCAGAGCTAGTATAGGTTACACCAGTGAAGGAGAATCATCACAACAAGCTGAAAAGTCAATAATAATCAAACTCAAAAACCTAAAGTGTTGAAAAGTTATCATCATGGAAAACCAGGACATACATCTAATGTGTGCAAGAGCAAAGCACAAGGTAAACCTCCTATCATTCCTAAATTCAATGGATATTGTTATTACTATGGTAAGTTTGGACATCCAGCTTATGAATGTAGAGCTAAGAAGAATTACATTGCTAATAATAATACTAAGGAGAAAATATGCTATACTTGTAATAAGCATGGACACACTGCAAGGGATTGTAAGGTGAAAATGAAACAAGTCTGGACACCTAAAGAGAAACTAGAACGAAAGCCATATCAACCGAAGAGACAAGGTAAATCATATGTTTGGGATTATAATACATGGACTAATTGTGTTGTATGTGGTTGGTATGGACATATTGCAAAAAAATATTATAGAAAGAGTCAGATTGGACAATCAAGAAACTAGACAAATGTAGGAATGGCATGTATGCACTATCAAAAGGTCGGTCATGTAAGAAAGAACTGTAGAGACCGAGTACCTGATGAAAACCATATATTTGTGAGTGGATATAACATTGTAGATATTACGAAGTTAAGGAACAAAATGTAGAAGAAGGTATCTAATGAAAATGTTGAGTCAAGTAACATTGTTGGTGAAACCTCATCCACTGGATTGGGTGACATCGGTACCTCCACTTAAGATGACAAAGGTATGTATGGAATTGACATTTTTAATGATCACATTTTACATACAGTTCCTTATATATGATGTATAAATACCAAATCTGCATGAATAAAGATTCACTATGGTTTATGTGTTATAAGTTTACAAATGTCACATAGTCGGTAAAAGAAGGAACGTGAGTTGGTTACCCATCAGTAATCACTACACAAGGTTAACCGACAATAGTGCAAACTAATGAAGAAATTCTATGTTGACCAAGCAAAGGAAATTGTAGACATTACCAAGCTGACAACTATTTCATATCATAAGTTAGGTCATACATTTAATGCACCAAAGTTTGAGCGGGAAGATCAAAAAATCTATAAATACATGGAAATAGAGTTCATTGTTACATTGCAATTTTGAAGAATAGAGATTTTGCAGAGAAGAGTTTGAGCTAAAGATTTTTAGAAAAGATTCAAAGCTACTATAGATTGAATCGACAACAATTCTTTGACGATAAAGAGTAAGTTCATCTGCCTACAGAACACTAGTTATCTATTGTTTGCCGAAACCCTAGAAACAATTTATGGCATCGACATCAACTACAAGCAAATTGCAAAACATTGAGGAGGAAGTAGAATTAATTGTTAGGGTACATTTCACCAAGGAGAAATTCAAACCTCATCCCAAGTTCACAACACAAACAGATGATATGGGCACATTTTCTAGTATTCTAGATAGGGTTTTGTTAACAGAAGATGTTAGAGCCTATATTCACTCCAAAATTAGAGAAGTATGTGATTTTGAGACCATTGTAGCTTATCAGGAAGTCTGTGGACCAGATGGAAAGATTAAATCCAAATACAAGAAGATTGAGGAGTCAGAATTATGATGTTTCACATACTTCCCGCAATCCCTCCAAAATGACTAGATAAGAATCGTGCTAAGTAGATTTCATGATGGAAAATTTTGGTTGGATAAACCTATTGAGGTCACAAAGAAGATTATCAGTAGGGTTACTGGGTACCCTACAACTATTAAAGCTAAAGCCTTTCAAAGTTCATCTTGTCTCGATGTTGAAAAGAACACTGAAGCTCAATGGGATGGTAGGGCACTGAGAATATCAACTATCAAAGATTCAGTGATAAAATTCATAGCTCATGTCATCGGGTACAAGATATTTCAATCTAGAAAACCAAATAGTGTACCCTGCAGTGTTGTGGACATGGCATACAAAATTGTTAAGAAAGATCACCATGTAGATCTTGCCAAATTGCTACTACACCAACTGCATGACAATATGAAGACAATAAAAGAAAAGAAGTCCAATACATGTAAGTACGGATCACTGCTTGTTTGTACATTTTTCTATCTACAAAAATATGTATTGGGTATTGGTAAAGTAAACTAGCAATCAGACAAACCAATAATTGGACAAATTGGTGAAATGATGAAAAGTCTAGGAGACAATCTGAATAAGGAATTTAATGCATATTTCAAGGAATTTCAAACAAAAATGCAACAAAGGAGTATAATTCCAAGAGAATTAGTAAGTAAATTTGAAGATGACATATGTTTTGTAGTTAGCACAGACCACTCAATGATAACAACAGTAGAACCAAGAACAAAATGGTTAGCACCAATGGGATATGAAATGAATCATGATTTCACTTTGAAATCTATCAATGCATTGCTAGAATTATCGATAGACATCACTGCCAATAGGTTTGGTGTATATGAGGAAGTTAAGTCTTGAATCACAATAGACATAGAGATCAGAAAAATGTCTAGAAGGGAAAAGAAAATGAGAAAAGATCTCATAGAAAAATATGGAAATGCATCTGATTCATCTAAGGAGTCACTGGTTAAAGAAGTAACTGAAGGTTAGTTACAGTTGGCTGACAAGCCCTATGATAGTGAGGAGACCAAGTCAGACAAATAAAAGGATCACACACCAGTTCCTCCCACCAATGATGAATGAGAAATGTAGCTACCAGAACCTGAGGGAATGAAGACACATTCGTCAACTACTGCACAATCCACTAAGCAAGTAGAAGTAGTAAAAGTAGCAAAGAGAAGAGTAGCTACACTGATCAAGAAATACATAAAGAGAAAGACTAAGAAGGTAGTTGAGCCACCGAAGAAAAAGAGGAAATATATAAGAAGTAAAGAAGATATTGAGGAGACTGACACCGAAAATGATCCTGAACAATTCAAGTTAGTTCATAATCGAGAAAGCACAATAGAAGAAATAATTGAAGATATAATTGACAATGGAAATCTTATCGATCCAGGCATAGGTAAATTTGACAAAATGTCAATTAAGGACAAGACAAAGCTAGAACATGCTATTGTCCAGATGATGATTAAATTCAAGAGAGTATTGATGGAATTCCCATGTCAATTTCTGAAGGAACTTGATGAAAAATAAAGTGAGAAATGGGATATTGCACTAGATACAGAGAAAAGGAAAAGAGAACGGTCACTGAGTCATCTAGCCTCACACTTTAGCTATGCTGTGGTAAGTGAATACATGACAAAGTATCAGGCTAGATTTCTAGTCAAGAATAGAGCTATGTAGATCATGGATGAGAATGTGGATGATATGGATGTCATATGTGACTCTCTATGGACATCAATTTTGAAAGTAGAAGATAAAGCTGAACAAGAAGCATTCCTAAAAATATCTAAGAAGAGACACAATTCAAAAGGTAAAGGTATTTTCATTGATGATGACAAAGGAAAGAAAATAGAGGACACCAATATATCAGTTAATGAGGTAATTGATATCACCAAACAAAAGGAAGAAATCAAAATTTCATAGGATGCACTAGATCAAGTAAAGATCCACTTGCAAAAGAAAATCGATGATGATGCACTCATTGAGGACATCACTAACAGTGATCCTGATGATGAGGATGATGAAGATATGACAATTACACCATACAAAGATGAAACATTAGACACTGATAGTGTGTTTACATCTCTATCGGGTGAACTACTTGTACTTGCAAAGGTAGTTGAAACAATTTCACAAGTACAAGCTGATGCCTCTCATCCTGAGCTAAATAAAGATACAACTAAGATACAAGCACCTGAGAAATTTGTAGATACAAATGAGCCTAAAAAAATAGAGGCACAGTCTACAGAAGCAAAGGAACCATAAGAAACAAAGTCAATTGAGGTGAACCCACCTGACACTACAACCGAGACTCCCACACCATCTACCAAGGAGAAGAAGAAGGATGATACAGTGTCAATTGGGAAGGATACTCCAAAGAGTGAAGAAAAAGCTATTGTTATAAGTGAGAAGAAGTCACCTCTTGCACCAAAGAAGAAGAAGAAGAAGAAAGCCAAAGGCCAGTCACCATTGATGAAGTTATCATTATACCAGAATGTGACCCGAGAATGCTAAGCTCTAAGGAACTAAGTAGATATGGGGAATTATGTTCAACAAAAGTGGCACAAGAGAAGTTAAGGCAAAAACAAAAATGTAAAGAAGTGTTAAATGATATGAGGGATATTCTGCAACAAATAGTACCAAAAACAAATATTGATGAGAATACTCCCATCTTAGATTAGCTTGCCACACTTGCCAACAAAATCAATGCCCCTGATAAAGATGCAGACAAAAGAATAGAAGAACGGGTAGAATCAAAGATTCAGAACAAATTGGCAAAAAGGATTAGCATAGAAGTGGCACTAAACAAGGTAAAATTATCTGAGGTCATTATCAAGGTAAAATCTATTACCCAGATAATCTATCAATTTCTCATCAAGCTTTTTACATCAGACACCTTCACTATAGAAGTCAGTGAAAAGATAAAAGGTTTAGAAGTAGAGATACAGTTGACTACACAAGCAACTATTATAGAGCCAACTCCTTTCTAAAAGCATATTAACCAAGTTCAGGAACTCTAAGGGCTGATAGCAGATTTAAGGAAACAAGAAGCACACATCATCGATCAAGTTATAGAGTTACAAAAATAACTCACTCCTTACCTAAAAATTTTTGAAGCACACATTGTCAAAGCTAAACAACTTGTAGCAACACCAGAGATTTTGATGTTGGATAATATCTTTGACATGCATGCACAAGTCGGTCTTGAGCATATTGCTCTGACCAACTTGAAAGAGGAATGGGAAAACCTCTTGGAGTATACTTTGATATGTATATTACATACTATTGGGAGCATGCACCGAGGGGGAGTACTTTTTACTTAGAAGTTTTTGTGGATATGTATATGGTGGAGACATAATGAATATCTAGAAACATTTTGTCTATATACATTCAAAGTTTTGATACTAATGCCACAGGGGGAGATTGTTAATCTCTATTGAGCATTTAAGGTTGTCATTAGTATCAAAGGATAGTAAACAGGTTGGTTGGTTACTTATATTGAATTGGTTTGTTAAAATAAGTAAGACAGAGTAGTTGGTAAAGCCTTTACACCGAGCATCACACAATTAACCGAGCACAAGCGACACTATCACCGATGGTTAGTAAACACCGAGCATCATAGTATACACTGAGCAGATTATACAGTGTTTATCGATGATCACAGAAAATGGCATAGTAATATGAAATGGCACATTCTTCTATGCAAATGGTTACAACAGATCATAAAATGGCTTACCAAGATTAAGGAGCATTTATTGTAAATGATACTCATTAAATGTAATGTTTATCTTCTTTGTAATAGTTGATCTAGGTTATTTTGCACCATATATCTTAGGGTTATGATTATTCTTGTAACCTAATTTTTGCTAAGGTGAAAAAAATAGAACACTATATATTTTGTATGTTCACACCATTTTTAAAGAGAGGTTGGGTGAACTAATATATATGAATCATGGAGCACTTGAGAAAATTGTCTATCTTCAAGACAATCAATTTACCAAGCAGAACAGAACATAGAGGATATCAGATTGAGCAGAATCAGAGAAGGCTACCAAGTAGAATATAGTAGAGAACCATGATAGATAAGTTGATATGTTGATGAGCACTTATAGATCTATTTCAGACAATTGAGTTGTCAACTAGCAAATAATTGCCTATTACTTTCTGACAATTGTGATAGAGTTTTTTGATGAATCTCTTAATAGAGTAGACTTAACAGTCTTATGTAAATCTCTTAACTGAGTACACACTTCATTAGTGTTGTTTAAATCCTATAACTAGGTAGATCTAGTTGATCTAATATGTTACTCCTAATAGGGTAAGATGACTAGAAGTGATAAAAACTTGTAGCCTTAACAGGCAAACCTTTTCTATCTGTAGTAGTGAAGAATTTGTGGGTGTCATCCCCACCACCATTTTTACCTTCTTACAAGGGTTTTTGCATTACCAAAATACTTATCTTATGTGATTGTTATATTGATTTCATTTTGTTTACTTTCTTAAGTTAACTAGATGATTGATCTATGCAATTAGATTGAAGTTATTTTGATTGGTTATCACAAGTGCATAGTTATAGATTTGAAAGGTTTTACAAGAAAAGTTTTGAAGGTACTGATTCACCCCTCCCCTCTTAGTACCTATCTCTCCTAATTCCAACATATTTAAGGACTGATATCCATAATTCATGCTCTCTAGTCATGATACATACTTCAACTATGAAGTCAGCTTGCATATAGGTCATCTTGAGAACACATGCCATAGCTAACATCATCCTTCTTTCCATACCTTGCAAATAGCCATGAAAATTATTTAGTACCATATAAGTCATCCCTTAAGCTCACATACATTGAATCCTCATCATTTGTAAGATATACCCAAAACTTAGAGACTTACTCTCTCAATTTCCACTATCACTATTCAGTAACCAGTATTCGCCAAATCTTCTCTGACTCAACCAATATACATTATTAAATCATGCAATGTTAGATATAAAATTACAACACCTTCCTATACACACAAATGACTTCACATATTTTGAAACATTTGTATAGTATCTGTACACTGTAATAACTAGCTTGTTCTCTTCACAAAAACATATGTTGACATTAGTGACAAAACATGAATGCCAATAGCATTAGTTCCAACATCACTCAACATAGTGATTAAACATATTAAATGTATCCAAAAAGTCTCCCCAATGCATTAGCAATGTATAACAATCTCCCCCTTTGGCATTGATGGCAACATATGGTAAAATCCATCGACCCAAAAGTATTCTCTTAGTACCTTTACCATGCAGTCTCTTTCCCATAGGATTTTAACATAGTCTCTTTCCCCTTTGATAGCAATGGAAATTGGTGTTTTAAGTCATCAACTGTCTTCAAAAACTATCTTCAATGATCACTCCCTTTGAGGAGTAGATCCATACATCTAGTCCAGAATATGATAAGGCTTTGGAAACATCTGGACTGATGCCTCCCCACATCATTTAATTCTCACTAGGAGGGGCGTGTTCCCCAAGCATACCTCTAAGATACTCAGAGGAATATTTCGGAAATGGCTTTGTAAAGATGTCTACTATATGTTCCTTTGTGCTAATGTATTCCAACCTTATTTCATTCTTTGCTACTTTGTCTCTCAAGAAGTGATACTTAATAGAAGTATGCTTAGTTTTAGAGTGCATCACAAGATTCTTTGACATGTTTACTGTACTGGTGTTATCAAAATGGATAACCACTAGTTTGACAAAAGTTTTTCCAATATCTTTCAGCATTTATTTCATCCAAACAATTTGAGTGTAGTTAATAGCAGTAGAAGCATACTCAAATTTTGTAGCAGATTGAGCTATACAATCTTTCTTTTTACTTAGCCATGAAACCAACTTTTTCCCAAGGAAAAATGCACCTCCACTAGTACTCTTCTTGTCATCAATATTCCCTATCCAATCAGTGTCACTATAAGCATGTAGTTTCAAGTCATCATTTCTATCATACCATAAGCCATATTCCATTGTTCCTTTCAAATATCTAAATATCCTTTTTAGAGCAGCTAGGTGTGTCTCTTTAGGTTTTTCCTGATATATAGCCACAATTCCAACAACATTTTCAATATTCAATTTGGTGTGAGTCAAATATTGTAATCCACCAACCATTGATAAGTCTTTGTTTGAAAAATAAACTTTGTCTTATCATTATTTATTAATTTGTGACCAACCACCAGGGTGTACCAACTAGTTTACAGTCTTCCATTACAAAAAATTTTAACATTTCTTTAAGATACTTAGTTTGAGAAATAAAAATTCTATTGTTGCTCTCATTTATTTGTATTCCTAGAAATAATTTAATTTTTCCTATCATGGACATCTCAAATTTATTCCCCATTTATTTAGAAAATTTCTCAGACATTTCATCATTTCCTCCAAAGATAATATCATGAACAAAAACTTCTATTATCAAAATTCCTTCTTGACTAGTTCTTAAATACAAGTTACTCTTAAAATTACCTTTTCTGAACCCAAGGGGAAGTAAGTATTTGTCTAACCTTTCATACCAAGCCCTTGGAGCTTGCTTCATTCCATACAATGCCTTCTTCAACTTGCATATGATGTCTTCATCTTCAGATAGAGTAAATCCATCAAGTTGTTCTATATAGACTTCTGATGGATGTTCTATATAGACTTCTTCAAAATCCCCATTCAAGAATGCATATTTCATATCCATCTGATATACCTTGAAGTACTTATGTGCAACATAAGCCAAAAATAATCTCAGAGCTTCTATCCTAGCAACAGAAGAAAATGTCTCTTCAAAATCTATGCCTTCTTGTTGTGAGTAACCTTTGCATACTAATATTGCTTTGTTTCTTACAATAAGTCTTTCTTCATTCATTTTGTGTCTGAAAACCTACTTAGTTCCTATTACATTTTTTTCTTTAGGTCTAGGAACCAATTCCCAAGTTTTATTTTTCTTTATCTGATCTAACTCTTCCTTCATATCTTTGATCCAAGATTCATCTCTATAAGCTTCATCAGTAGTCTTTGGTTCAATTTGAGAAATAAAAAAAAAATCTTCCCTTATCTTTGATCTAGTCATTACTCCATGACTTGTATTACCAATAATTTGATTTTCCACATGATTTTTCTTTACATACCTCAGACTGTTAGGAATCTCAATAGCCTCATTTGTGTCATCATCACAAGTCTCATTTTGACATTTAGTCTCAATAAGTTCTTGTCCTATAGTAGTAGGCTCCTTGATCTCTGTATTCTGATGATAATCATACATTCTCTCTTGTATCTGAAAATTTTCATCTATCTTCACATTGTTACTTTCAATCATCTTCCTTCATCTCAGGTTAAAACATTTGTAATTATTTCTTTTAGTAGAATAACCAAGGAAAATTCCTTCATCACTTCTAGCATCAAATTTTCCTATCTCATCATCTCTTTTGATATAGCATTTACTACCAAATATTCTAAAATATTTTACAGTAGGATAATGATTAAATTTATAAGGATTCTTACTTGTACCTTCTTTAATTTGAATTTTTGTTCAATGTGTACACCGTTATCCCAATAGATTCTCTCCAATGCACATGGGATATATTTCCTTCAAGCAACATTTTTCTACTAGCATCCAGTATTGTTCTGTTCTTTCCCACTGCTATCCCATTCTACTGTGGAGTCCTAGGAACAAATGTCTTTCTTTGTATTCAATGCTCTTCACAATATGAGTTTAATATATCTGAAAAAAAATCTCCACCTCTATCTGATCTCAAATATTTTATCTTTAGACTTGATTCATTCTCTACTTTTGCTTTGAATATCTTGAATTTGTCAAATCCTTCTGAATTATCTTTCAAGTAAGTGATCCACATCATTCTAGAAAATTCATCAACAAAGAGTATAAAATACCTTTCACCATAGTATGATCTTTTCCTTGTAGGCTAACATAGGTTTGTATGTACCAGATCCAACTTTCCTTTTTCTATATATGATTTTCTTTTATAGTTGCTTCTAGTTTGTTTTCCCATAAGACATTATCTAAGTATGGTATTAGTTGGTTTCATAATCTCTGGTAGGTCTCTTACTACATTAGCCAAGCGTTCCTTCACAATATTATTGAAATTAACATGACAAAATGTTTTGTACCATAACAAATTGTTATCTATCTTTGCAAAAGAACAAGAAGCTTCAGATGTATTTAACTCTAATACATTATCTCTAGATTTAGTACCAGTTGCAATCAAGTTTCTTGTCTTATCTTTGATAAAATATTTCTCATCAATGAACTTTAATTGATATTCCTTATGAACCAACTGTCCAACACTCAAGTTATGCTTAAGTCCATCAAAAAGTAGGACATTTTTAGTATTAGTCCTTCCATCCAAATAAATAGATCCTACTCCTATGATACATTTAGGAACATTGTCTCTGAATCTTACAACACCACCATTATCGTTCATTAATTTAACAAATTTTTTTTGTCTCCAGTCATATCATTTGAGAAACCATTGTCTATAACCCATTCATATTTCTTATCAACATTGGATACTAAGTCTTTTTCCACATATACTAGTTTTTCATCTTTAATAACAATAAATCCAATCTCCTCTTCATCCAAATCATCATCATTAGAAATACCTTCACTAGCATAATAACATTCCTTATCTTTTGAATACTTAGGCCTGAAAAGCTTAGGTTTTTAGTTAGGAACTCTTGTAGGACATGTAGATGCAAAGTCACCTATCTTTTTGCATGAAAAACATTTTAAATGTAACTTTCCTTAAAAATTACCCTTACCTCTCTTTTCTCTTCTAGTGATTAGCACAACAATTTTATCTAGATTTCTTTCTTCTTGTTGTATATGTTCCCATTCATCAGCATATTCACCAAGCTCTTCTTTTATGTTCTCACTGCTAGTGCTAAGAATTGCAGATATTATCTTCCTATGTGTAGATGCCTTAAATGATGTTTCAACTTTAGGTACAAAGTCTCCCATTTCTATAGCTTAAAAGGTAGTTAGCTTTGTAATCAACATTTCTACACTAAATTTTGGAGTCAAAGGTATAATTTCTTCTATAGCATGAACTGGTGTCAATGATCTAAGGATCTTCACAATGACTTATACCTCTTCATAGGTGACTCTAGAATTTATGATAACAACCACAACCTATGTAAATTTTTCTACATAAGCCCTAATGTTTTAATCATCCTTCATTTGTAGCTTATCCATCCTTGTTTTCCAGCTATGTAACTTTTCCTTCTTGGTAAACGTGTCTCCTTCATACAATGCTTCTAATCTTGTTCAAATATTGTGTGTCAAATATAGATCTTTAACTTCATTAAATTCTCCTTCAGAGAGTGCGTTGATCATTGCTTCTTATGTGACCATGTTATATGAAAATATATTGTTTTCATCATTAGTAGTTTTATCCAATTCATCCCAAGCCTTCATGGTTTTGTCATTCTTTGTAATCATCCAGTAGTCAATGTACAAACATAGAAAATGAGTTTTCATCTTGTTCTTCCCATTGTCAAAGTTTTCAAGATCAAATTTTGGACTATCCTTCCTATAGAATGCAATCTCCAAGATCACCTCAAGCTGTTAATCTTTCTCTCTAAGGACCGGTAGCTCTGATACCAATTGTTAGGAATAACAGTCCACCAATACAACTGAGAGGGGGGGGTGGGGCAAGTGAATCAATTATATGCCAGATTATTAAAATTTAAACTTTGAATACAAGCAATATCAATTCAAATGAACACAATGAATTCCATAACAATAATACAATATTTTTTGTTGAGGAAATAAGGTAGGCTCATAGGCCAAATAAGGTTAACTCCACCTTCAGAACTCACTATTCACAAAATAAGTGTATGTGAAGAGATACACAATATTTGAACTATCTGATAGATACTGTCTTTGCTTGATTAGTTCCAATTAATTTATCCTCTTCTCTACATCTAGTTCTCACAAGCTCATAGCTTCCATAGTTCTCTTTTACATCACATCCATTCTACCATGTCTTTTCAAAAGAAAATATTTTACATATATACCCTATTACAAAATAAATGATCAGGTTGGCCAATTAGGCTTTCCTAATATACAAATAATTACATAACTCCTTTCTAAGATAAACACAATATCTAAAACAAATATACAACAACTATAATACAATATTTAAGGACCGACATCCATAATTCATGCTCACCATTCATGATACACACTACAACTATGAAGTCGGCTTCCAAATAGGTCATCTCCAGAACACATGTCATAAAGTACATCATCCCACTTTTCTTACCTTGCAAAGATCAAAAAATATTCTTCAGTACCCTATCTATCATCCCTTAAGCTCGCATACATTGAATGCTCATCGCCTATATGATATACCCAAAGCTCAAAGAGTTACTTTGTTAGCTTCCACTGTCACTATCCAGTAGCCAATCTTCACCAAATCTTTTGTAACTCAACTAATATAGATTATTACATCATGTGATCTTAGATATAAGATGACAACACCTTCCTATACACACAATTGGCTTTGCACATTCTTAAACATCTGTACAATATCCATACATTGTAATAACCAGCCCGTTCTCTTCATAGAAACATATGCTAACATCAATGACAAAACATGAATGAAAAAAATAGTAATTCCAACATCACTCAATGTAGTGACTAGACATATTAAATGTATCTAACCATCTCCCCAATGCACTAGCAATATCCAACAGGTGATAATCCTATTTCACGATAGTTTCCTATTGTTTGATTACTCTAATTTTCTAATCAAGGAAGTGATGAAGATTGTACTTGGACTCAAAAATACTAGTATCATACCAAAATAAAAACTTATGAAGAATATGGATGTAGAAACTATCACAATATTTGTACATGATGAAAGGTCTCTAACAACTCACCCCATTCTTGACCCTATGATGATATATATAGCACAATTGATAGGAAATAAAGTATACTATTCCAATCGGGAAAATTTAATTCTATTATGACAATGACGACACTATGAAATGCCTATGATATGGTTGTTAATGGCATTGATTAAAATCTTTTTTATCTTATTAAGTAATAATTCATTGACTTCTTGCACCAAGTAAATACTTGCAAGACAAATGTAGCATATCTATATAAAATACTAGCATTATGGTTTTTCTTCTTCTTCTCAAATACTCTAACCACATAAGGTAACATTTGTTGGTCTCCTAATAGACCTTTCACACACCAAATTTCTCAATACATGAGAAGGTATATGGATTTTATTGATCAAGAAATGTCATTTTCATTATGGTACTGCAATATAAGATGCATAACTAGGATATGATCCTTAAGTCTATTGTAGAAAAGTACAAGAATAATATTACTTTTATTTTTACTAAGGATAGATGTGTAATGGAAGTTGTAGAACCAAGGACACAATGAAAAGTAACACTTACTTATGATACTTATAAAGAATAGGTTGAGAACTATGCAAAGGATTTCTTGGTTGATACCAATATGGTTATAGTTGAATTTAAAGATAAATCATGATGCCGGAGTATCCTGGATGTAAGAGAAATCTTGTATCACCCAAAAATATTTCTCATGTCTTTTCAATAAGTGCTATCTTGTATAGAGCTACTATTTTTGGAAAGATACTATTTTTAGTAAGTTTTTTGTTCGTGCTCAGAATGGTCTATTTTCTTTCCTAGAGGTTCATTTTAATCATATCAGCTTGCTAGTCAAGTTTCATTGATAGATCAAGTCTAGTTTTGAAGACATTGAAATTTTTTGATATTAGCAGCAGTGAACAGAAACTTTAAACTCAGTTTTGAAGGCTTTAGAGGCCTCAAATGAGGTCAAAACTTTAGTTGAGTGAAGCTTTCTTGATTTAAACATTGTAGAGCACTTCCCTTTACAAAATGGGGTCATAATAGTCAATCGGGCCAATGGGTGATGACTTATGGTCTCCGAAAGTTGGGCCACCTGAAATGGCTAAAAATAAATTTCCTTCAAAATTTATGTTTGGGTTTCAAAAGTTGTTTTGAGCCGACTCTAATGTAATAAAATGAAAAATAAAATAATTCTAAGTTTGGTCAGCCTTAGAGGCTAAAATTTCTGGAACCTTCCCAGGCGGTGGAAAACTACCTATATAAGGAAGACCCATAGTGTTGTCTACAGTAGTTCGGAGCAGTTCAAAGTAGTTTTGGGTAATAATTTGAGGCTTAGTCCTACATAATATTGTAAGGAAAATGACCATGTGCCTTTGCATATTGTAGTTTTGAAATTTGTAATTCCACATTTATGGAGATAATAAGAAGCCCATTTTCTATTCTTGTAAATTATTGTTGTTCTTTGTTCTTGTTATGTGTTTGTTGTATTAAGGGGAGCACCCTTCATCAAGTGGTATGAAAGAAGGAGTTCCAAAGTGTGTAAACAGATCACCGACTATGAGGCAGTTTGCACTAGGACCGTGGTTTAGGGTTTCAACGAGCAGTGTGAAAATGCCTCCATAAAGGGAATGTGGTGTAAGAGCTAGTAGTGTGACACCTAAGGTTAGAGTGCTCTAGAGACAAGTGTGAGCATTTCAAGAAGAGATTCACAGAGGAATGAATCCTAATGTTAGAGAAAAAAGTGAAGATGAAGTTGAAGAAGGAAATAATGATCAAGAAGGAGAAGGAGAAATTATGAACCAAGAGGAAGAAAGACTTTTTTGGGCCATTTCCAAGATCAGGAAAATACCTAAGATTGAGGTTCTTGCATTTTCAGGAAATCTTAACCCAGAGGAGTTGATTGATTGGATCAATGAATTAGAAGAATATTTTGAGTATGAAGACATTGGGGATCCTGATTAGGTCAATTTTGGGAAGGCTAGATTGAAGGGCCATGCGAAGATCTAGTGGCAAGAGATTCAATTAGAGAGAAATAGAAGAGGAAAGGATAAAATCACAAGATGGGATCAAATGGTGGATAAGTTAAAGTGCTAGTTTCTTCCTGTCAATTATGAGCTTGACCTACTAAAGAAAATGAAAAGTTTGAAGCAAGTAGGAAGATCAATTTAGGAGTAGACAAAGGAGTTTTATCGAATCCTCATCCAAATAGGTCATGCAGAAGCTAATAAGGAGAAAGTTTCCCAGTACCTTAATGGGTTGACACCCAGCATTCAAGAGGAGTTGAATCTAGTTTGAATGAATGATATTGAAGAGGCATACCCATTTTCCCTAAAAGTAGAGGAAAAGTTGAACAAAAAGTTTGAGAGAAAAAAAAATGGAAGAGGTTGTGGTGGAAGATCTAGTGGATGGTCATATGGAGACCGAAATGAAGATCCTAAAAAGGATGAGGTTAGTAGCAGTCAAAATTAGAGAAAAAATAATTCCAATTATTTCCATGATCATAATAATAGAGATCAGAGAGGAAGAGGAAGAGGAGGCTTCCATGGAACATGTTTTCACAGTTGAGAAGAAGGTCATATGACATTTAAATGTCCTCAATGCCAAGGAAGGATAGATAGGAGGAATGACAGCTAGACTAGAGTTGCACATGTAGATATAGATGCAAGATCATCACATTATGATGATGCTAATTAACATAAGAGTCAGGTGCTGAGTGGTGAGAATGAACCTCAGCAAAGGAGGAGCCTGTTTTGCACAAGGTGCAAGTGTGAGGATAAGTGTTGTGATGTGATTATCGATAGTGGAAGCACTAAAAATTTGGTGTTAGAAGAGATGGTCACTAATTTGATGCTCAAGAGGTAGAAACACCCACATCCATATCAGATTGCCTGGGTACAGGATGACCATAAGGTCATGGTCAATGAACAATGCCTAGTGAAGTTCAAGATTGGTAGATACCATGATGAGGTACTATGTGATATCATACCTATGGATGCATGTCATATGTTGTTGGGTAGACCATGGAAGTTTGACAAGAATGTTGTACATGATGGTCATGTGAATACCTATTCCCTGACAAAGGATGGAGTGCGACATAAGTTAAAGCCATTGAAGGACACAAGAAAAAGTATGTGGTAATGCAAGAATAAGTTTTATTGATGGAATAAAATTCCTAGAGGGTATGAGGCATGAGCATGTATATTTTTTTTTAATTGCAAAAGTTGGTAAAGAGGAAGTAGAATATGTACATGTAGAAGTTGTAGATTTGTTGAATGAGTTTCAAGATATTGTATCTGATAATGTGCCTGATGAATTACCACTAGTAAGGAAGATTAGTCATCAGATGGACTTGATTCCAAGAGCTAGTTTTCCAAATAAGGTAGCATAGAGAATAACACCAACAAAAAGTGAAGAGTTGAATGGACAAGTACATGAGTTGTTATAGGATGGATTGATTTGGGAGAGCCTGAGTCCATGTTCTATACTAGCAGTATTAACACCAAAGAAGAATGGTGAATGGAGGATGTGTACAGATTCCAAGGTAATAAACAAGATCACAATCAAGTATAGGTTTCCATTGCCATGAATGGATGATATTATGGACTATTTGAGTAGAGCTGTGTATTTCTCAAAGATAGATCTGATGAGTGGATATCATCAGATTCAAATTAGAGGAGGAGATGAATGGAAGACTACCTTCAAGAAAAAAGAAGCACTTTATGAGTGGTTATTCATGCCTTTTGAGCTAACTAATGCACCGAGCACTTTCAGGCGGCTCATGAACTAGGTTCTAAAAGAATTTCTAGGTAATTTTGTCATTTTTTACCTAGATGATATTTTGATCTTTAGTTAGACACTGGAGGAGCATATGATGGATATTCATATGGTTTTTGAGAAGTTAAGGGAAGAAAAATTGTTGATTAATTTGAAGAAGTGCAATTTTTTGATGGAGTTAGTGTATTTGGGATTTTTAGTTTCATCAAAAGGTATAAAAATGGACCTAGACAAAGTGAAGGGTATCCTTGAATGGCCTACTCCAAGGAGTGCAACTGAGGTAAGATCTTTTTATGGTTTGGCTAGCTTTTATAGAAAGTTTCTAAGGAATTTTAGGAGTATTTGTGGACCCTTGACCGAAACAAAGAGAGAGGATAGAAAAGAATTTGAGTGGACTAATGGGGCAGATAAGAGTTTTAAACTGTTGAAACATAAAGTTATAGAACAGCCTATTTTAGCAATTCTAGATTTTAATAAGGTGTTTCAATTAGACTCTAATGCTAGTGGTACTGCAATATGAGCTGTTATGAGTCAAGAAGGTAAACTTGTTTCTTTTTTTAGTGAGAAGTTAAATGATGCCAAGAGAAAATATTATGTTTATGATGAAGAATTTTATGCTATAGTTAAAGAATTAAAGAAGTGGAGACACTATCTGCTTCCTAAGGAGTTTTTTTTGTATACTGATCATCAAGATTTACAATATTTGAATAGTCAAGAAAAGTTGAATCAAAGGCATTTGAAATGGGTTGAGTTTTTGTAGAGTTATACATTTTTTTTGAAACAGAGGAGTGGAAAGTCTAATAGGGTTGCAAATGCACTTAGCAGAAGACAACTATTGCTGACAGAGATGCAGATTGAGGTGGTTGGGTTCAAGGAACTCAAGAATCTGTGTCCAGAAGATCCTGATTTTGGAGAAGCTTGGAAAGCTTGTACAAAACCTATTACTCTAGACAGAATGAAGTGGTTGGATTTTATCATCCAAGATAGTATGTTATTAAGAGGGAGTTAGTTGTGCATTCTAGGAAGTTCTATCAGGGAGAATCTCATCAAGGAGAAGCATAGCGGAGGATTGGCTGGACATTTTGGTCGAGATAAAACCCTCGCTCTAGTCAGTGAGAATTATGACTGGTCACAGTTGTAGCAAGATGTCAAGAATTTCATACAAGGTTACAGAGTATGTTAGATGGTGAAAGGAGTGAATAAAAATATAGGGCTGGATCATCCATTACTTGTACTAGAGAAACCTTGTGAGGATATCAGTATGGATTTTATTCTTGGTTTACCAAGGACTTAGCAGGGACATGATTCAATTTTTGTGGTAGTTGATAGATTTTCAAAGATGACACATTTCATTTCCTGCAAGAATACTAATGATGTTGTTCATGTAGTAGAATTTTTTTTCAAAGAAGTGGTGAGACTACATGGTTTTCCAAAGAGCATAGTTTCAGATCGAGACAATAAGTTTGTTCAATATTTATGGCGTACATTGTTGAAGAATTTAAAGTTAGATTTGAAGTTCATTTCATCACATCATCCATAGAGTGATGGATAGAAAGAGGTAGTGAATAGGAGTTAGGGGAATTCAGTGAGATTTTTGGTTGGAGATACGCCAACATGATGGGATTTGATTTTACAACAGGTTGAATTTGCATAGAATAATTTTGTCAACATGAGCACTGGTAAATCACCATTTTAGATTGTATATAGAAGTAGTCCCATAAATGCTTCATAGTTGAGGAAGATATATTAAGGAGGGATAAGTAGTGTTGAGGTTGAGGATTTTGTAGAACACTTGAAGATTATACATGAGGAGGTGAGGAAGCATATTACCAAGATGAATGCATAGTATAAAGCTAAGGTAGATGAGAAAAGGAGACATAAGGAATTTTAGGTTGGCGATGAATTCATAGTTCATTTATGGAAGGAGCGAATTACAATTGGTACATATAACAGGTTGAAAATGAAGAAGTTTGGGCCATGTAAGATAGTGAGGAAGCATGATTTAGGAAATGCCTACGAGGTAGAATTTCCTATGAAACTAAATATTTCAATGGTGTTTAACATTTCAAATCTAACAGAGTATCATGAAGGAAGTGTTGAAGATGAGATCACAAAAGCACAGTGGAGTATTCTAGCAATTACTTCAGCTACCAAGGAGATTGAGGATATATTGGATAGTCATGTTGGAAAAATCACAAAGAACATGACATATGAAGAATATTTGGTTGAAAATGGAAAGGATGACCTATTGAAGATTCATCATGGCTGACAAGGAAGGACGTTAACCATCTTGGTTTTCCTCTTCACACCTGAGACATGAGAGGGTGACTTCTTAAATTACACTGGGTGTCTGATGCAGGAGCATCCTGGGTGTAAGAGAAATCTTGCATCACCCAAAAATATTTCTAGTTTATTTTCAATAAACACTATCTTGTGTAGAGCTGCTATTTTGGAAAGTTACTATTTTTAGTAAGTTTTCTGTTCAAGTTCAGAATGGTCTATTTTCTTTCTTGGAGGTTCATTTTGATCATATCAACCTTCTAGTAAAGTTTCATTTCCATATCAACTCTAGTTTTGAAGATATTGAACATTTTTGGTATTGGCAACAAGGTACAAAAATGTCGAACTCAGTTTTGAAGGATTTAGAGGCCTCAAATGAAGTCAAAACTTCAGCTGAATGAAGCTTATTTGATTTAGACATTGTAGAGCACTTTGTGCACTTTTTGAAATGTGGTCATAATAGTCAATCAGGTCAACAGGTGATGACTTATGGTCTCCGAAAGTTGGGGCACCTGAAATGGCAGAAAATAAATTTCTTTCAAAAATTTTATTTGGGTTTCAAAAGTTTTTTTCAGCCGACTCTAATGTAATAAAATGAAAAATAAAATAATTCTATGTTTGGTCAGCGTTAGAGGCTAAAATTTTTGGAACCTTCCCAAGTGGTGGAAAATTGTCTATATAAGGAAGGCCCATAGTGTTGTCCAGTGCAGTTTGGAGTAGTTCAAAGTAGTTCTGGGTAATAATTCGAGGCTTTTTCCTACAAAATATGGTAAGGAAAATGCCCATGTGGCTTTGCATATTGTAATTCTAAAATTTGTAATTCCACATTTGTGGAGATAATAAGAAGCTCATTTTATGTTCTTTCAAATTGTTGTTCTTTGTTTCTGTTATGTGTTTGTTGTATTAAGGGGAGGATCCTTCATCAAATCATATGAAGAATAATTTTGGGTTCATCTAAATGATAAGAAATATAAAAAGGTATACATGAAGGTTGGATTAATGTAAATACTTTTTTTAATATTCTTTGACATAGTGGTAGAGATGAAGTTCCTAAATTATACTAGTCTACCACATAAAAAGAAAAAGAGATATTATACAATCTTTTGTACAATACCGTGCTAGATTAGATCTAAATATTATTTTTTTCAAAAAAAATTCCTACAATCTTGATGCAGGGGCATTCTACAGTACTCGGTCAATCTGCATGGGAGGTGTGTTTTTGGCCAGTGTTACTCAGTTGTAGCCTTGACCGATAGTCTCAGTCATTGAAGGAAGCTTGTGTTGGAGATTTGCCAACAAGCCAATACTGACTGTATGTTTGGCATTAATGACAACATATGGAAAGTAGCATGCATGGAAGTCTTATGCAGTAAGATTTCAGTATATATAGTGTAGACACCTAAAAATCCTTTCGAAAATAAAGTATTTTTATTTTTTAAAAACTCTTTGATGACATCATCATTTATGAATTAATTATTTATTTAATTAATTAATTAATTTAATTAATTAATTTCTTTTTATGTCATTAAATCCCTTTATCTTAATTAAAAATATTTAATTAAGAAATCCCTCCCAAAAATGTTTAAATCTTATTTAAACATTATCTCCTTATTTATTAATTATTTAATTAATAAATTGACCAAAAATCCCAAAATAAATAATTTATTTATTTTTTCCCAAAACTTGGCCAATTCCCTTAAGACCACTAACCTCTTGCAAAATCTTCTAATCCTTCTTTAATTTTTATTGAAGGCTAATCCCATCATCTCTTAACCCTAATCCCAATTCAAAATATTTAATTGAGATTAAATATTTAATCCTCATATTTATTAAATTCATTTTAATAAATATTCTCAAAACCTAAACCATGGAAATAAATAAATCTTTATCTATTTCCTAAAATCCATGTTTATCCTAAGGAAATTCTAGACTCTTCTAGAAAGTCCTAATCCTAATCCTAATCCTAATCCCCCCCTAATCCTGTCACATTCTCTAACCAAGGTTAGCCAACTCCTAAGCTTAACCCAAAGTCAACAAACTTCTAGAGACTTCTCTTACATGCATTAAGTGCATTTAAGGCCTCCTTATCCCTCTTACATGCATTTATGGTGCATTTAAGAGGCCCCTCACCCCTTCCTTACCCGCTTTGACCTTAGGCACATTTCCCAAATTGTGCACATCCCTCCCATCTTTCAACCCAATGCCCTTATGACACTTGTCACAAGGAGGTGGCCCTGAACTAGCACAATCCATGTGCTCCTCTTTGAATGAATCTTGGCCTCTCTTAAGGATTTTGATCCTGGCCACTCATTCCTCCTTCCCAAATCCTATAAATGCTCCTCCTTTCAAGAGAAAATTCATTAGCTTAACTTTTATTCTCATGCATTGTTATCATGCCCTTTTATTTCTAGCCTTAAGCATAATCATCTTAACTTATCTTACTTTCAAGCATTTTAGCTCATCTTAATATAGCAATAATGGATTAACATAGTTTATTTCATTGTTTTGCATAAGCATAGCATTATATCACATCTCTACCTTGGTTAAAATCAATCTTAGCATAAACATCATGTAGCTCAATCTTCATTTCAGCATCATTTGATCCTTGAGGCCTTAGTGGAAAATCAGGTGCTCTATACCTATTTTGTGCCATTGATGGCATTTTTATGGATCTCAATCCGTCCTAAAATGCATAAGGAACATTCTCCAAATGCTTAGAGAGCACACCCACATCCCCTTAAGCAAGGGCAAATCAAACAGTGCTTGGGTGCACCTGTTTTGGCTCAATCTGAGGTGGCTTAGTTTAGAGTTTTATTTGTTTTGGATTGATTTCATGATTACACTAACATCTAATCTTTGTTTGGCTTGAATTTTTCCAAACTAGGTACCCTCAAAAGCCTTGTCCACATTCTGGCATGCCCGGTGGGAGCCAAACCCACAATCACTTGATTATATCATACTTTGTATTCTCGTATTTGTAGGAAACAAATGAAATGTCACCTACACAAATTTTATTCATGCCTAAGCACAGTTTAGTTGTGAGCCTACAAACAGTTTGATCATGCCTATGAGCTCTGTATTGATGCCAATATGCTGAAGATTTTCGTGCTCAATAACTTCTCTTCTATCTTGACTTCTTTTCTGTCACCTGTGATAGAAGCAATCATGCCTGTAAAATAAATATTCACGCATCCGCATATATAATTCTCACTTGTAATCATTTCATTCTCACCTATCAACATTTCATTATCACTTGTAAAAATTTCATTCTCACCTACGCCTGTTTAAATGTCTCGTGGGAACATTTCACTATCGCCTAGGTATGCCTTCTTGCCACGCATTTGAATTTTTCTATCTACCTTTTGATTATTTTACTGTCACCTGTGCACTTTTGATTATCGCCTGTGCAAGATCAAGTGTCGCATCTGCATATTTTAGTGTTGCCTCTGCATATTTTAAGTGTCACCTGGGCTTGTTTAAGTGTCGCCTAAGATATTTTCATTGTTGCTTAGCCCATTTTTCACTATCGCCTATGCACAACTTGCTGTCGCGTATGCTCATTTCATTATCGCCTATGGTTTTTTAAGTGTCACCTATGTCAGATTAAGTGTTTCCTAGGCATGTTTGGGTGTCACCTGGGCATTTTTCATTATCGCCTATAATCAGTCCGCTATCACCTAGACATGTTTGGGTGTCACCTCCATAGATTTTTCTGTCACCTAGGAATCATCCTTTGTCACCTGGAAAACATTTCTCTACCATGTGGAAGCATTTCTCTATTGTGTTGACATTTTTCTCTGTCATGTTTAAGCATTTAACTACCGCCTATGGGTTCCTTTGTGTCGCCTGTGCATTTTCCAGTGTCATGTATTAGCTGGGCAATGTCACTGTCGACTATGTTTTTGCCTTAATTTTTTCTCAGATTCATAAAAAAGAAAAGGTCAAACAAATCTTGAATGAAACTAAGGAAAAGAACTTAGGTCCTAAGAGTCATTATCATTTTAAAAATCAAACACAATCTTGAATGATCTAAATTGGAAAGAACAAGCATCTCTATTCCCTCCTTTTCAATTCAAGAAAAGCGTAAATTCAATCTTGAATGCCTTAAGGACAAAACAAAGCACTTCAAAGTTCTAAATCAACACAATAATTCAATCTTGAATGCCCAAGTCAAAGCAACTGCAAACGCTCGAAAAGTCTTTTGGAGAAAAAACAAATCAAATCTTAAACACTTGTGTCTTCAATTTCAAAGTTCAAAATCACACTTAATCAAATTGGAAGAAAGAACAACTTGCTTGATGTGCAATTAGGAGCTTTCATTTTTTGTAAATCCTATTAAAGTAAGCAACGTAGAACATTTGGACTTGGACAAGTTCACTTGTTCTACTTCTAGCAAGGCCTATCCAGGGAGAAAAGCACTTCCTCCTCGGAGAACAACCTCAAACCGGTATCCCCCTCGGCTGGTATATAAATAAAGTGAAGGCAAAAAGTACTCACTTATATCTCCTAATCCATGGGCATTTTGTGTCAAATGCAAATGTCTGGGGATAGGTAAATATTCCTCCCCCAGCATTGTTGGCTAGGCTCTTAAGTGAGTCATAGGCGGTCAGCATAACCAGGTATGGAGACTCCACGGAACTATTAAAAACCTAATAAAATAGAGGCTACCCTATCTACATCTGAAAGTATCAAAATCCTTGTGCAAGGACTGATTCCAAGGGGTTTACCGGGTCACCTCAAGATTACTCACCATTTGTATTCCCTTCTAGGGGGTACCAATCTATGGGCAAGTGATTTTGATACTTACCTTCCTTAGGTAGATCTATTTGAAGTTCTTGATAGTCAATACTCCGTGAAAACATTATTGGAACATACACTTTCAAACTTTATCAGAGCCAGTTATCTTGTTTGTATCTCACAAGGTTTTTTTGTCCCTTGTGGAGATTGCTTTTCCAAAAATATTTGTTGAAATCTATCCTTTGCCATTGGGAAACATCAAATTGATCAACAAACTTGGTTCAAGATACTCAGAACATTTTGCAGAGAATCTCTTGAAATCAGATATCTAGAGAACCTTTTTTGTCTCAAACCAACTTATCAGAATTTCCCCAAGTTATGCCAAATTTGATCAAACATCCGAAAGCTAAGTTGCCCAAATCCAAAGCTTATCAAGAAAAGAAAGTTGTAGAAAGAAACCTTAAGAACCATCAATCCTCTATCCAAGCAACCCAAGTAGAAGAAAAATATCAAGAAAGGCTTGATAATATTGGCTATAATGCAAGAGTCAAATAGTTTGCCTACCGATTCCGAGTGAA
This sequence comes from Chamaecyparis obtusa, assembly GCA_027943335.1. Taxonomy (NCBI): domain Eukaryota; kingdom Viridiplantae; phylum Streptophyta; class Pinopsida; order Cupressales; family Cupressaceae; genus Chamaecyparis; species Chamaecyparis obtusa. The sequence goes on along the minus strand of BSBK01010792.1, from coordinate 32,198 downwards.
CCATCGCTACGTCAACCTTGAAAGAGAAGATTAGCAGGATCCATCAAATGTCCATTCTACCTTCAGATCTCAAAATCCTATCTCGACAATCCTTCATCCTAGTCTCATCCTAGTTTCATCTCAGCATCATCACCAAATCCTTAGTTGCATTCTAGAGTCCTTAACTACATTCATCATCATCTTCCTAGTAGCATCATACATCATCCATCTCAATTGCATTTGCATCATCCTTTTAGAGAGAGCATTGTTTCATCATCCTTCACCATCTTTCCATCAATAATCCACGATGAGAGTTCCATATCCTTCATCAAAATCCAACATCCAATATCCAAAATAGAATCCACCATCCTTTGCACCAAATCTAGAGATCCAAATCCACAAGTAATTAGTGTTCAAAACCTTTGAGTTGTTTCCATCCCTTATCCCAAATCAGATATCATCCCCTTTTTGACAGAGCATTGTCTAAAGGAAATCCAACTTGTCCTTGCATAGCCTCATCATCTTGAGCAAGAGATTGGCTTGTATTGATAAGAATCTAGTTGACTGAAGATCACTAGTCTATCCTAGGTTGGCCAAATCCTATCACTGATCCTCCATTGGGAAAAATAGCAGCTCATTGTTGACACTTAGTAGTCTTCCACCAGCACCCCACCAATCCTCCACCCAATCTTGACCCAAATTAGAGCATCCCACCAAGCCTCCATCATCACCAAAGCTTTTTTACCAATCTACCACCATCTCCCATCAATCTTCCACCATCCTTGATCCAAATCCAAGCATTTCACCAATCCTTGCACTGCATTCTAGAAAGTTATCACCCTTAGAAGTTCCTTAAAGCTTGCATCCACCATCCTTTCGAGTCTTTTAGGAAACATGTTGCATCCATCAAGCATCTGCATCTCCATGCCTATCGAGACAAGATCCAGATCTAGAAAAAGAAGGAACATGAATCCTTATCCAATCACCAGTTCATCTAATCCCAACATTTTTACTAGCGCAATGATAGCCTATGATCCCCAAATAAAAACTATAAATGCATGGGATGATCCCAATATCCCCTCAGCTCCTCTGGCAATAGAAACATTTGTGAATCATCTAGAGAATCCACCAGTAGTCAATGCACTCATGGCCCAAAACTAGCAAAGCATGTTCACTAACTTTGCACAGACGCAGACTTCCATTCCACCATATCTCCATCCTCACATTCCCATAAGCACTATCCAAATCCCAACACAAGTATACTCTCCATTCATCCAACCATTCCTTGATCCAACCTTGCAGACAACTCAAGCAACCTCCACCATTCCTCTTCTTTTGCAAGGAAGTTTTTCCAGTCCTGTAACACAAGCTATAACGCCATCTACTTCATTCCCTATCATAGGTACTTCATCTTCTACCATAGCTGCTCAAGCTCTTGCACAAATCCAACGCTTGTCCCAGAATCAACTCCCACCTCTTACACAAACCTTTGCACAAGAACTTCCTCCATCTTCCATAGGCCAAGCAACTCCTTTCACTCCAGGAGGGATGCAATCATCCTTCCCCTTCACTTCACAAGCTTCCACATCCACATCTTTTGTGCCAGGAGGGATGCAATCATCCTTCCCCTTCACTTCACAAGCTTCAACATCCACACCCTCATTTCAGGGGTCAACGCAATCATTTCCCACTTTCACCCAGCAACCCTCTACATCATCTACTCTAGGGGAAACACAACCATTCCCCTTTCAAAATTAGCAAGCTTCCTTATCACCCTTTTCATGGGGAACACAAGCGTTCTCTTTATTTCCCCCCCAACAAGTGTTTACCCAGGTACAAACCCAACAAAATGCCTTCACCACAGGAATGCCTTCCATGGGTTTTTCAAAGACACCGTTCATGCCCCAAAATCCCATCACATCTACCTTCCCAACATCCACTGCAACACAATTCTCACCTCACACTAGTCCTCATTGGGGTCTCACCCAAGAAGACATGAAAGCCTTTGGAATACCAAATCACTCTCCTACATCCATATTTGCAAACCAACAAGCCACCTTCTCACAAGCAGCACAACAGCAACCATCTCAACCTCCACCAACCTCATCTTTCATGAGCTATCCATTCCCAACACTCAGTGCTTTTCAGCAAGTTCCTCCACCTCAGTAACAAAGTTCATCCCATTTCACAAGTTATCTTGCCCATTCACCCTTTACTTCGGGCTTCCCTACATCAGTTCCACCCTTAAGCAATATGGGAATGCACCTGACTTATATCAGTCAGCCAGAGAGCCAAGTTTGGCAAGGACCATCTTACCAACAAGCTGCATCATTCCACTAGCCACCCCCACAACAGCCATACCTCCACTCATAGCAACAAACCCCCATCATTCCCCAACAGCAACAAGTTTCCTCCTATCAGTCATTGTAGCAAGTCCCAGTCATCCCGCAACACCAGCAAGCAGTCTCATATCAACCACCACAATATCCCCCTATGCTACATCAACAATATCCCCAGCAAACATCACTCCAAAATCCACTCCAATCTACCTATCCCACTAGGCCATTTCCATATCCCACACAACAATACCCACCTCAAATGGGAGTACCCACTCAAACACCAATCAATGTTGAATGGGAAGCCATGAAGAACACTCTTAAAGAGCTTCAAGCCGGTACTAAGAACAAAACTTAGAAGTTTGAGGAGGTGTGTCCTTATCTATTTGACCGATCCATTGCTGCTATACCTTTCCCTAAGCACTTTGAGACACCTAAGTTTGATAAATATTGAGGGAAAGGAGATCTAGTCAGTCATATTAAAGAATTCTATATGGCGTGCCAAGAAGTGGCTTACAATGATAGCTATCTCTTATGCCTATTCCCCAAAAGCTTGGGAGTAACTACTATTGAATGGTTCTACAAAATACCTTGTGGGACTATCACAACCTTTGCTGAATTTTCTAAGAAATTCATTGCCCACTATGCCCACAATGTTGAGAATGAGTTGACTTTGTTAGATCTCTGCAACTCAAAATAGAAAGATGGAGAAAGCCTAGAAGAATACTTGCAATGATGGCAGAACCTTACCACCAAGTTATCATACCAGCCACCTAAAAATCTTTATTGATAATCTGCATCCTAAGCTATCCCACTTCATGCAGATGAATTGTCTCCAAACCTATCAAGAGCAAGGGGATAGGTATTGAAAAGGCCCTCCTAGATGAAGGCACAATTCGACACTTCAAAAATGATGCCCAAAAACCTAGCAATGATAAATCTCATTACTAGAATCATAACAAGAATGTTGTTACTGATGGAGCCACTGATACCAAGCATGTCCAAATTGTCATGGCTAGTCCTCCATCAACTCCTGCATACCAACAACAACAAGCACCTATCTATCAGCAACCCACATAACAATATCATTCTCAGAATAACCAGTAGAATTATCAGCAACCAGCCCATCAAGCTTATCAAGGTAATCCAAACAATCAAGTCAATGTCGTCAACATTGCTCCCAAGCAGAACAAGCCCAGAGCTCATAATTATCCAAAGAAGACCTTCACATCGCTGGGTGAACCTTTGGATGTTATATTTCATTGAATGGCCAAGGCCAACTTGATTACATATCCACCAATTTAGCCAGTTGATGATACCACTCCCAAGCCTGATTGGTACAAAGATCAGGAATACTATGATTATCATCATGTCAAAGGACACACTACCCTAAAGTGTATGAGACTCAAAAACTATATCCAAGATCTCATTGATTAGAAAGAGATTCAAGTAGATACACCTGCTCAAGCCTCACCAAATACCAATTTGCAAATTTATCAGAATGTGTTCCCACAACACAATGCTGGGAACAACCAAACCAAAGCCAATCATCCCCAAAACCATGGCAAAAGCAAGAAAGAAGATCACACTACTACCTATATCAATTATGACAATATTGTTGGATGTATAACCCAAGTTGAGCCCATAGTCAATACCATCCATGTCAGTGGAGCAGACAGTTAATGTGTTGTTACCACCCATAGAGGTCGGGTAACTATTGTTGGTGCCCGTCCAAGGCCAGCACACAATGCACACAATGCATAGTATAACCTCATAGAACATCTTGGGAACACACCAGCCCAAATATCCATCTTGGACCTTCTCTACACTTCACCTCTCCATCAAGAGATCCTTGACTGAGCTCTCAAAGAAGGACATGTCCCCATAGACATTAACACCACCTAGTTTGAGACCCTTGTGGGACATCTATCTGCAACCTATTCTTTATCCTTCAAACCATCCGACATGCTAGACATTGCACCTGACCATACTCTCCCTCTCCACATTACCATCATGGTTAGAGACTTTTCCATCAAACGAGTCTTAATAGATAATGGCTCAGCCCTGAACTTGTGTACTTTGAAATTCATTCAGTAGATTGGGTTCACCTAGGCTGATATAGCACATGAAGTAATTACTATCAAAGCCTATGACAACTTGGAGCATACCTCTGAAGGTACCATTACTTTGCCCATTCAGCTGGGCCCAGCAACACAGGATACTATTTTCCATGTTGTTGATCTTGATCTACCATTTAATATCCTCCTAGGCTAACCATGGATTCATTCCATTAAGGCTGTACCATCTACTTACCATCAACTCATCAAATTTCCACATCAAGGTGCTGAGGTTACCATCCATGCTGACCCCCAACCCTTCGCATAATTTCATGTGATGGAAGCATCATTCCCTCACTCCACTCATTGTCCTGGAACTAACATTGGTACTTCTATTGCTAGCTCATCCCAATCCCATTATGATCTAGAAACCATTCTCACTTCCACCCTCTCTTCCATCAAGATCAATAACCAGGGTTGTGGTGAATATAGCCTACATGATGCATTTGTCATAGGGGCCCTCCCGCTTGATCCACATACTCAAGGGCACCTAAACCACCAAAGCAAGCCTATTGAAGAGCATCATGAAATCAAGAGAATGGGACCTATGAATTTTGAATCCCATGGCACATTAAACCGTCAAGAAATGGATCCTGACATTAATAGGTGGTTGTACAAAGATCCCCCACCACCTGACAAAAAACTTCTTGGTTACTTCAAGGATAAATACCCACAATCACACAAGTACACTATTGAGTAGTGGAACTACCAAGGTGGTGGTCTAGGACCATAAGAAGGTGGAAGCAAAGACCCAATTACAGCATCCAAAAACCCACAACATCAGGGTCTTGGCTTTAATACCCCTTGCCTGCATATATAAGGGCCCAATACCACAACTGGGGGAACCAACATGATTAGCGTTCCCCTCTTAAATAGCTAGGATGACCTCATAGAGATTGAAGAAATCCTTGAAGAGAAAGAAATTAGATCCTACGATGATATCTTTGATGATGACACCCTCCTGGGGACTTCTGTCCTCCGACAACTTGCCATCAATCTCATAGAACTTCCCCTCACCCACCCTGAACTCATAGACTGGGACCAACCAAGCATTGCACACATCAATGAGTTCCAAAGCACAGAAGCACTCCTAGAATTCATGGTGGCACCAGGCCCACACTCAGTTCAGGATTTAGAGTCAACTCACATCTATAAGCTTGACCTAGAAGGATACTTCAGAGAGAAGGAAAGATTTAGCTACAAAAGAGAAATAGAAAGAGTAAAACATGAGTCCTTATGTGAAAACCCTTCTGGGGCACATTCTAATTCCAAAAAAGTAAAAATAAAGAGCGTATCTTCTAGTGAAAACTTGGCAATTCAAGTGCTAAAAGATGAAGACTTGCCTCTTCCTCCCATTTAAGATTACAGACCTAAGCAGTCACCTATCATCATAGAAGAAACCAAGCCAGTCAACTTAGGTATAGAGGAATGTCCGAGGATCACCTACATTGTAGCCAACATGACAGAAGGTGAAGAAATGGCTTTCACTGCGCTACTTCAAGAAGTGACTATGAACTTTGCATGGTCATACACACACATGCCTGGACTTGATCCTAAACATGTTCATCATCTAGCTATGGACCCCAATGTTAAACTAGTAAAGCAGAAGCTATGCAAAATGCATCCCCAAGTAGCTCTATTAGTAAAAATAGAACTAGAAAAGCTCCTGGATGCAAAGATTATTAGAGCTATAGATTATTCAGATTGGATCTCCAACATGGTACCTGTCACAAAGCCTTCCGGAAACATCCAAATTTGTACAAATTTCTAGGACCTAAATAAGGCATGTCCTAAAGATGATTTCCCGCTACCTAACATAGACATGATCATAGATCTTACAGTGGGCCATGAAATGTTGTCACTAATGGATGGTTTCTCTGGATACAATTAGATTCATATAGCAGTAGAAGACCAACACAAAATAGCATTCACCACTCCATGGGGTACCTTCTACTACAACATGATGCCATTTAGGCTAAAGAATGTAGGAGCCACATATCAAAGAGTGATGATAGAAATCTTCCATGACATGATCCACAAGATCCTAGAGGACTATGTGGTTGATATTCTTGCAAAATCAAAAACACGCCATGAACACTATGGGTTATGGCTCAATCCAAAGAAATGTGTCTTTGGTGTTACATCTGGAAAGCTCCTAGGTTTCATAGTATCATGACAAGGCATAGAGATTGACCCTAAAAAGGTCAAAGAAATAACCAAAAAGCCTCCCCCAAGAACACTCAGATAGCTCAGAAGCCTACAAGGAAAGCTTCAATCAGTACATTGGTTCATTTCTCAGTTGGCAGACAAGTGTCAACTTTTTACGCATCTTTATGCAAAGACACAAGCTTCAAATGGGATCCCATATGTCAGAGAAGCTTTGATAAGCTCAAGGAGTATCTAGCCAGTTCTCCAATCCTAGTACCACCAGTTTCAAGATGCCCTCTTATACTCTACATCTCAGCAACCACTACAGCACTGGGGGCACTCCTAGCTCAGCATGATGACAAAAATAAAGAGAGAGCCATCTACTACATTAGTTGAACTCTTGTCGGCTATGAGCTTAATTATTCACCCATGGAAAAAGCATGTCTTGCAGTCATTTTTGCCACTCAAAAGCTTAGACATTACATGCTTAGTCACACAATCAGGCTCATTTCAAAAGTGGACCCCCTCAAATATCTACTATCAAAGACAACTCTCATAGGCTGTATGGCAAAATGGGTCATGATACTCAGCAAGTTTGACATCCAGTACATAGATTGAAAAGAAATCAAAGGGCAAGTCATTTCCGATCAGTTAGCAGAAGCACCACTAGTGGATGCTTATCCACTAATCATGGAATTCCCTGACAAACACTTATGTATGATCGAAGAACAAACCATGTGGAAGCTATACTTTGATGGCTCCTACACATCACATGGATCAGGGGCAGGAATTCTATTTGTCACACCTCAAGGTGACTACATTCCAAAATCATTCAAGTTGGGATTTTCATGTACCAACAACATTGCAGAATATGAGGCACTCATCTCAGGTCTCAAAACAGCCATTCAATGTAATATCATAGAACTACAAGTGTTCGATGATTCACAGCTGATTATCAAGCAAGTCCTAGATGAATATCAAACAAAGGATGACAAGCTACTACCTTACAAAGAACTCATGGATAAATTGAAAGAGCATTTCCTGAATCTACAATTCACACAGATACCAAGACTTTAGAACAAAGTAGCAGATGCAATGGCAACTATTGGGTCCTTGTTAGAAATCCCATGCAATGCATCATAGTATGAATTCCTAGTCAAGTAGCTACATACACCAGCTTATGAGAACACCAATGTAGAAATGGTGTGTGTCTTGGTTGGTCCCCAGTCCCCATGGTACCATGACATCCATGCATATCTATAGAATGGTATCATCTCTCCCCATCTCACCAATAACCAATGCCAAAACCTTTTTCGTAGAGCTTCCCGCTACACTCTTGTAGCCAACACCCTTTATCATTGAGGGTATCACAATATCCTCTCTAGGTGTTTAGATTCAAATGAGGTCATCCTGGCTTTACAAGAGGTCCACGCTAGAATTTGTGGTGCCCACACGAGTGGCATGGTTCTAGCTAAGCAGTTGCTTCAAGTTGGGTATTATTAGCCAACCATGGAACATGATGCTTGTGAGTTTGTTAGAAAATTTTTACCATGTCAGCAGCATGCAAATTTGATTCATGCACCAGCACAAGATTTGCAGCCCATTACGCCACCTTGGCCATTTTCATGTTGGGGCTTCGACCTTATCGGCTTAATCACTCCCCTTTCCTCAGATGGACACAAGTACATAATAACTACCATAGAGTACTTCACCAAATGGGTTGAAGTGGTTCCTCTCACCCTCACTACTGGCATCCAAATATCCAAGTTCATCCTTTACCACATCATTTGCCACTTTGGCATACCATCTACCATCTTCACAAATCATGGTACACCTTTTGAAAACCAGCATGTGGATGATCTATGTGCTAGACTCCACATCCATCACCATTTCTCCAGTCCATATTTCCCTCAAAGAAATGGCCAAGCTGAGGCAACCAATAAAACTATCTTGAAAATCCTCAAGAAGGTTGTCAATGATTCTGGTCGTGACTGGCACCTCCAAATCAATCCTACCCTTTGGGCCTACTGTACTTCTTATCGCACTCCCACAGACACCACCCCATATTCCCTTGTATATGGTGCTGAAGCCATTCTACTGATTGAGGTTGAGCTCCCATCATTGCGAGTCTCCATGAAGAATTACACCACTGATGAAGACTATTGTGTGGCCCATCTCACACAGCTAGACCTGTTAGATGAAAAGAGACAACAAGCCTATAATCACCTAGTTGCATACCAGAATCGACTCAAAAGGAGTTATAACAAGAAGGTCTATCCTAGACAATTTCAGGTCGGTTACATGGTCCTCAAAGAAAATCAGAAAGTCCAAGCAAACAGAGAAAAGAAAGGCAAGTTTGAGCCTACTTGGTTGGGCCCCTATGTTGTCACAGTATGCTTCGGCTCTAGAGCTTATCAGTTATCTACACCAGAAGGTGAGCCTTTGAATGATCCAATAAACATCATACATTTGAAGAGGTTCTATGCCTGAACTAGATCTACATATTTAGAAAATCCATAAAAATTGGAAAAAGCAGAAAAATACAAAAAAAAGAAAAAAAAAAGCAAAAAGAAAAAGAAAAAAAATCATCCAATGGTGAAAACTTGGCAATTGAAGCACCGTGGACAAGTATGTTGGTGAAAACCTGGCAAACAGGCACCATACATAGTGGACCGAGTCATTATCTATCAAACTCCCATCCCTCCATCCCAACATCTCAATCCGTTTTCTACCATCACCATCCCCATCCACCATCCCCCAACATTCCTCTTTTTCATGATCCCCAAGCAAATCTGCAATCCCACCTGTACATATCTTGTACCATATCTTGTATATCCTATATAGTGAGATCTTCCAATCCCCAATCTTGAGCTTCTGTACATATCCATTGTATCTCTTTTCCCATCCATTGTACATATCATCGCATCTTGTTGTACATAGTCCTTGTCAGTCCTGCAGCAGCATTTGATCTGAACACTTTATCCTACCCAGCCTTGTACTTTAGAAATATCAATTTTCAACTATCCTTGATCATCATGACCATCTTTGACTTGCATCATTTGCCAATCAGTAACACAACCTTCTCCCCATCAGCATCGGGTCCGCACAGATGTATGCTTATGTTTTGTCTGACCTAAGCCTAATCACGGTTCCCCTCAGTTGTATCCTTCCTATTTGACCTAATCTTCCACCAATCACTTCAGGTCTGTGTTGATGCATCCTTCCACATGTTCAGACCAATCTTCCCACCATCAATTCAATTAGTCACATCAAATCTCTCTCCTTGGCAAAGGATTTCCTTTCGGAGTTCTCATTTTGGTCTTGGATTTTGTCCTTTGGATCTTGTTAATCTTTTACGACTTCTCATTATTCTCTACTCAAGGTCACCATGATCCTTTATATCATGGTGCGCTGAGAATGAGGATGATCTGGGGCAAGGTCTTTTGATCTTTCGCTTCTGCCTGTGAGTCCGTTGTGTGTTTGTGGTCTCTTCAACATCATTTCCACCATGCTTCCTCATGGGTTCATGCATGATGCTGGGGCAACTCTGTGTGTCTTTTTAGTGTCAGTCCTATGCAACATTGGTGACAAGGCCTTGTGATCCTAGTATCCTTGGCAGGTCTCTAGCATTGGTATATTAAACTAGGTTGTGCTCTCCACATTTGCACTTGGAGCTTCCGCCAATCCCCTGCATCTTGCATCAACTAGATTAATCTTGCATCTTGTATATCTCATGTAGCTGCATCTTGCATTTTGCATTCCATCTCATCTTGTATTCACCCATCTTTTCTCTTGGAAGCTTGGTTATTTATCTCCCCTGCTTCCTCAGTCCTTCCTTCTTTGTTTCCTTTTGAGAAAATTCCATAACATTTACTCCTTGTGTTCTTTTCTTGAGGGGGCACAACCCATCATTCCTCTAAATTCTAGCCTTGGGCACCTTATTTTCTTGTCTTTGGCACCATGCCACTTGCGGCATTACATCAAAAATGGGCAAAATGTAGACACCTAAAAATCATTTAGAAAATAAAGTATTTTTATTTTCTAAAAAATCCTTGATGACATCATCATTTATTAATTAATTTATTTATTTTTATGTCATTAAATCCCTTTATCTTAATTAAAAATATTTAATTAAGAAATCCCTCCCAAAAATGTTTAAATCTTATTTAAACATTATCTCCTTATTTATTAATTATTTAATTAATAAATTGACCAAAAATCCCAAAATAAATAATTAATTTAGTTTTTGCCCAAAACTTGGCCAATTTCCTTAAGACCACTAACCTCTTCCAAAATATTCTAATCCTTCTTTAATTTTTATTAAAGGCTAATCCCATCATTTCTTAACCCTAATCCCAACTCAAAATATTTAATTGAGATTAAATATTTAATCCTCATATTTATTAAATTTATTTTAATAAATATTCTCAAAACCTAAACCATGGAAATAAATAAATCTTTATCTATTTCCTAAAATCCATGTTTATCCTAAGGAAATTCTAGACTCTTCTAGAAAGTCCTAATCCTAATCCTAATCCTAATCCCCCCCTAATCCTGTCACATTCCCTAACCAAGGTTAGCCAACTCCTAAGCTTAACCCAAAGTCAACAAACTTCTAGAGACTTCTCTTACATGCATTAAGTGGATTTAAGGCCTCCTTATCCCTCTTACATGCATTTATGGTGCATTTAAGAGGCCCCTCACCCCTTTCTTACCCCCTTTGACCTTAGACACATTTCCTAAATTGTGCACATCCCTCCCATTTTTCAACCCAATGCCCTTATGACACTTGTCACAAGGAGGTGGCTCTGAACTAGCACAATCCATGTGCTCCCCTTTGAATGAATCTTGGCCTCTCTTAAGGATTTTGATCCTGGCCACTCATTCCTCCTTCCCAAATCCTATAAATGCTCCTCCTTTCAAGAGAAAATTCATTAGCTTAACTTTTATTCTTGTGCATTGTTATCATGCCCTTTTATTTCTAGACTTAAGCATAATCATCTTAACTTAGCTTACTTTCAGCATTTTAGCTCATCTTAATATGACAATAATGGATTAACATAGTTTATTTCATTATTTTGCATAATCATAGCATCATATCACATCTCTACCTTGGTTAAAATCAATCTTAGCATAAACATCATGTAGCTCAATCTTCATTTCAGCATCATTTGATCCTTGAGGCCTTAGGGGCAAATCAGGTGTTCTATACCTATTTTGTGCCATTTATGGGGTTTTTATGGATCTCAATCCATCCTAAAATGCATAAGGAACATGCTCCAAGTGCTTAGAGAGTACACCCACATCCCCTTTAGCAAGAGAAAATCAAACAGTGCTCGAGTGCACCTGTTTAAACTCAATCTGAGGTGGCTTAGTTTAGAGTTTTACTTGTTTTGGATTGATTTCATGCTTACACTAACATCTAATCTTTGTTCAGCTTGAAGTTTTCCAAACCAAGTACCCTCAAAATCCTTGTCCACATATAGCATGGACATGATATCAGCATGATATCATGGGTGCAGAGGTTAACTGTCAGTATAGACAGTTATATAGCAGCTTGTGCAGTAGTATTCCTAACAGAGTAATAGGCAGTGTTATGTGTATGGTTGTCTGTATAGTTATCATGGAGTCTTGCACACTTGGATATATGATGAAGAGATAATAGTGATGTTACATTCATGGACACAGTGTCTAATGATCAATAGAAGTGAAGTTATGCAATTACTATTCACCAGTAGCAGTTTCTTGTGTTTATTCAAAAGAGCCAACAAAGATTTTATTAGTTCTCGAGTTGCGCCTATCATTATGGTATGCACCGTTGGAGTTAAGCTTAGAGAAGTGTTAGTGATGTTTAGTTAAGAGCACATAGTAATGTAGTCAAGCTCGGTGGATCTAATTAAAGACTGACCGACCTTGTAGCCAAACCAATATGCAATGGAAATACACAATACAAACAATAGATCTACAATGAAATATAAGTCTTTATTCATGAAAACACTGATTACATGCAATGTGTCAACCTATAAGGCCTTCCTAGTTATGGTTAGTTACAATGCAAGTAACATTCTACAAGATCTCATTGGATCCAAATCTTTTTGCAAACATCAACATCTAGCTAGTCCAGGTCTGCAACATGTAGCACACTGGTAGGCACCTAGGAAATATCCAAACTTGTATTCAAACTTCCAAGAAATCTTCCTGCTCCTAAGCTCATAGGCTACTAATCTTCCTTTTTCCCAAAATTGATGCCCTAAACAACTTCCCAAGCATCCTATAAATACTGATTCCTAGCCACAAGTCGACTAATGAAACAATAAATCTTTACAAACAAATATTAAATGATAAAACATTAGTCTCCTCTCACATAGCCTTACAAAATAAATAAACTCTCAAAGATGGCCCCAACGGTCACCAAATCCACATAGAAGAATTCAACATGCCAGATCTAGGTCCCCACATGTCCAATGGTGAATCCATAACTTGAGGAGCATGACCCAAATTAAATGCACTAGTTGGCCAAGCCAATTCATCCAAACAATCCAGTCAGTAGGCAAGAACACCGAGCAACAAAGGAAATAACTAAGCACTAGTCGACCGACCATGCCAAGCATGACCGAGCAACATAGTTACCACCGAGCACCAGTAAACTAACACCTTCAGTCACTGAGCATTCTTCAAGGACTAAGCACCCTGATAACCATAGAAATTGAGCAACTAGTCTCCCAAACTAAGCAAGAATACCATTAAACAAAGATCAAAACCAACAATCTACCCTCAAAGACAAACATATTTTTTATTGATACAGGATTGCCAAAAATCTTAGGATGCTCCTACATCAAACACCCAATATAAGAAAGATTTTCTCATAAGGAAACTAGGAACCTCTCAAGGGAAACATAATAGGTATGTCAAATGTGTTCTTAACCCATATCTCTTCTTGTCCTTCATCCCAAGTAGTCTTTAATTCATTCACTGTCTCATGCAGAAAGTCCTTCTGTCTTCCATTTTGCTTTCTAGTTTCCTTATCCCTTCGGTCGGCAACTAATAATAACCGACTCTGACCACTACCGACCACCTCAATGCCTTGGTAAGGTTCAATCCTTCTAAACTTCTCAATCAACTCAGTATCATCTCCATCTTTATGTGTCATAAATATCACCATCTACTGAATGATATCTACCAGCAAAACCATATGTTTCTTAATCTCAACAAACTCCTTAGAGATATCATTCTCCTTCTCCTTCAAACTAGATTTAACAGGAATAGGCTCATCAACCTTCTACTCCTGAGGTTTGTCATAAGGACAACACCTATTAACTCCACATCCCTTAACCCCTGTCTCTTATAAAGGTATCATCTTATGCCAAGATCCTTCATGCCTAACCACATAGGTATTAGAGTGACCATCAAACAAAACATTTATGTCAAACTACCAAGGTCTACTGAGTAACAAATGACAAGCATCCATAGGTAATATATCACACAATACCTCATGATGGTAAGATCTAATCTACAACTTAACCAAGCATTGTTCTTCAACTCTAACCTTAGAAACATCTTGTATCCAGCTAATCTAATAAGGATTAGGATGTTTTCTTCTTTCTAAATTTAGTTTACTAACCATTTCATCTGAAACAAAGTTTTCAGATCTTCCACCATCAACTATGACATTACATACCTTATCCTTGCATTTACATCTGGTTCTAAACAAACTCCTTCTTTGCACTAGTTAATGAACACATGCAGCTAACCATCTAGTGATAAGACATTCACCTTTCTCAAGAACATTCTCAATGTCTTCTTCAGCAACTAATGCAACTCTTTTCTTAGGACATTGCCAACTTCTATGATGAGCCTCACCACAGTTATGACAAGTTCCAGTGAACTCATTCTTCCACTTCCCTCTTTGTCCAACATTCTTAGTAACTTGACCACTGCTAGATCCCACATCAAGCTTAGGATTCTCCATCACATTACCCTCAAGAACTATCTCACCATTTTTACAACCATAGTTCCTATTGTTATGTTTTCCTTCATACTTCCTATTCAAATTCTCTTCAATCTTTAATGCCATCTGATAAGCATCACTGATTGTTGTCATCCACACAGTAAGTAACTCTTCCTAAATACTAGGTCTCAAACCATAGACATACCTAGCAACCTTCTCTTTATCAGCTTCAAAATGACCAGTCCTAATCAGGATTCTATAAAACTCATCGGTATACTCCTGTACCGATTTGTTAGTCTACTTCAAAGCTTGCATCTTCTTAAACATGTCCAATTCATAATCCATCGGAATGAATTGCTTTTTCAACTTTTCAACCATTCAGTTCCACTTAGTGATCTTTTCTTTTTCTCTTCTACCTCTTCCAACTAAAGTTCTCTCCACTAGATATTTTCATGACCTTTCAACTTAGTCTTTGCAAATATAACCCTATCAAGATCTTCTATTTCTTCATACTCAAATTATTTATCAATCTCATTGATCCAATCAATCAATTCTTCTTGCCTAAGGCTTCCAACAAATGCAAAAACTTCAATCTTAGGTCTTTTCCCAATCTTACACATATCTTTCAGAATTTGATTCTCCTCAAAATATCTAGCTTCTTCTATAGCTTCTTCAATTTGATCTTCTTCAGATTCATCATCACTATCCTCTTTCAAGACAGGTTTCTTCTTTCTTAATTCCTCTTGTAGGTCTTGCACTTGTTTCTGCAAAGCCTTAAAATCATCAAGACAAAATTCTCTAGTAGTTTCTTCTTGCTCAGTGATATCATGATTTCTCCTCAGAGGCATCTTACAATTAAGATCTAGATACACAAGATCCACTCAGCTCCAATAGGAACAAACTTCACTCAAACAAGAACAAACTTCACTCAGATAGGAACAACTTCACACTGATACCGCTTGATAAAGTCAAGCTCATTGGATCCAATTAAGGACTAACCGACCTTGCAACCAAACCAATATACAGTGGAAATACATAATATAAACAATAGATCTGCAATGAATCATAAGTCTTTATTCATGAAAACACCTATTACATCCAATGTGTGGGGTTGTAATGACTTCCTAGTTACGACCAATTACAATGCAATTAATAGTCTACAAGATCTTGTAGGATCCAAATCTTTTCCCCAACATCCATATCTAGCTAGTCTAGGTTTGCAACAGGCAACACACTGGTAGGCACCTAGGAAAGATCTAAACTTGTACTCAAACTTCCAAGAAATCTTCCTGCTCCTAAGCTCGTAGGCTACTAACCTTCCTTTTCCCCAAAACTGATGCCCTAAATAACTACCCAAGCATCCTATAAATACTAATTCCTAGCCACAATTCAACTAATGAAACAATAAATCTTTACAAACAAATATTAAATGCTAAAACATTAGTCAGCTCTTACATAGCCTTACAAAATAAATAAACTCTCAAAGATGGCCCCAACGGTCACCAAATCCACATAGAAGAATGCAACATGCTAGATCTAGGTCCCCACACATCTAGTGGTCAATCCATAACTCAAGAAGCATGACCCAAATTAAATGTAACAGTCGGCAAAGCCGATTCATCTAAACAATCTAGTCGGTAGGAAAGAACATCAAGAAATAGTGGAAATAACCTAGCACCAGTCGATCGAGCATGCCAAGCATGGCTGAGAAACATAGTTAGCACTGAGTGCCAGTGAACTGATGCCTTTAGTCACCAACCATTCTTTAAGGACTGAGCACCCCAGTAACCATAGAACTGAGCAACCAATCTCCCAAACCGAGCAAGAATACCATCAAACGAAGATCAAAACCAACAATCTACCCTCAAAGAAAAACATATTTTTGGTTGATACAAGATTGCCAAGAATCCTAGGTTGTTTTGATAGAGTCGACTGTGTGTAGCATGCATCTACAATTATCTTATTGGATAGGTCCCAAAATGTGTTGTGTGCTTAGTAGAGGTGACTGAATTGTTATTGGAGTTTGTTATGGTTTCTGTAATATGATTTCAAGGTGGTTTTAATAAGCTGACTTGATTATTTCATTTAGAGGAAATATATTTATAGGTAGTCATTTGTGATTTCTTGAGTGTGGTTTATAGTTGATTAAGAAGAGTAGAGTAAAGTATGTGAAGTGTTGAGACATCAGAAGAAGGTCTATGTGACCAAGTAAAGTGTTTGTGATATACATTGGATCTGATCCAAACAACAGGTCAAAGCGCAGTTCACCAAGATCTAGATATAGTGTATATCTGTTAAACAAAAGGTTGTAGCCTTCACTCCTTTGAGTAGTGTACTCTTGGATAGTGTGTCCTCTCCCCTAATAGGGACTATTGTAAAAGAATCCTAATAGGGTCCAACCCTTGACCAGGTCTACTATACTAAATATATTGTAAAGAAACTCCTAATAGGGTTAATGATCTTCTAACAAGGATCATAATACACTAGTACAAAATATTAGTGGGTGTGAATTCCCATAGGGGTTTTTACCTATTTTGGTTTCCCCATAACCAAAATATTGTGTTGTCTTCAAGTGTTCTTTCATTGTGTTTATGCTTATGTTTAAGTATACTTAATTGGATAAAGAATTGAAACTAGTAGATAACTAATTCGCTCCCCCCTCCCCCCCCCCTCTCTCAATTATCTCTTTGGACTATTCCTAACAATTCATATAAGAGCCAAGTGCCTCGTAGAGAAAGTTTAAAAGCTTGAGATTGATCAGATGGCATACTTTAGCAAATAAAGTCCTAAGTTTGATGGAGAGAATTATCTTGATCGAAAGAACAAGATAGTGACTCATTTGTAGTGCATTGCATTTGAATTTTTTGATGTAGCTATCAAAGTAGTCAAGATCCCTACCTTGGAAGACCTTTCTAAGGATGATGCTATTGATAAGTAAAAGGAATTATTTCATTAGAATGCAATAGCCAAAGAAGCCCTTATCAATGCCCTTTCTGATGGTGAATTTTTAGAAATAAAGAAGGTAGATATAGCCCACAAAATATGGAAGTATGTAGAAGACATATTTGAAGGAGACAAACAAGAAAAGTATGCACGTAGAAGAGATGGAAGAAAAGATACAATGCATTATAAATTTTACCAGCAAAAAACATTAGAGTCTACAATCAAAGGATCAATGAAGCAGTTGCTAGAATTAGAAACAATGGTGGAGAGATTTTAGAGGAGGACATTATGGACAAGTTAATGACTACTCTCACTCTAGAATATGAAAGCAAGATCAACATCCTTGATGAGACCATGCAGCTTCCATCACATATCAAGAGAGAGACCTTGATCAGCAAAATCTTAGCTTTTGAGATTTCAAGATTGAAGACAAAACCTAAAAGTGAGACAACCTTCAAAGAAATAGTTCATGGTAAGCAATCTACAAACACTTCTAGTAATTTTGATGATTATGATGAACATAAAACATTAGATGATTTTATTTCTATGATTGTCAAGAGAGAAAAGAAAGGAAAAGGAAAGTATGAAGGTCAATTGCCATTTAAATGCTTTTCATATAATAAGATTGGTCACTTTGCATCTAAATGTCCCTTAAGAGCTAGAAAGTTATGTTAGAAATAGGGAATAATGAGGGGGGGGGGGAGTGAATCAGTATTCTAAAAACTTTTACTTTTTCCCAATTATGGATATAACAGATTATCTTAACACATGCATAACATAAGAAGCTAAACAACATGCATAGCAATACAACTAAAGAACTCATAACACATTATTTGTTCTCGAGGAAACCTTGGCCAAGGGAAAACCCCAATGGGGATGGTACCCATAAAGATCCACTAATCAAAAGTATCATGTTAAGGATGTTGACCTTGTTAGGAGTCTATTACATGCATATAGTATCTCAGTCCTGATTAAGGGACTATAGGCCTTGTTCGAAGCCTCAACCCTGTTAGGAGTTGGTAGTAAAAAATGTGATTACCAAATGAGCCCACTACCCAAATAAGTAATGTACAATATTTACTGATTACAAAAGTAGGTCAAGGTACATAACCTTATACTTCTTGCATCAATATCTTTTCCCTTCTCTTTCACTATCACTATTACATACATTCATTCCTTCATCATATCCTTCTTACAATTTACAATTACATTTATACAAGTTATTAGGATTAATAACTTTCCAGTCAGCTATCATATTAAAAATAAATTTATCCAAGGGTTAAAATCTAGGATTTCATCCCTTTATATTGTTAAGTCATTATTTTGATAAACAAAATAATCCCTTAACTCTTTATCAATTATGTCTTCATATTTTGTCATGTTGGCTTGACACTGTCTTTAGTAAAACTATCATAACTTCTTCCATACATGCCATACTGACTTGTGCTCTGAGATGAGTCTTCAATAGTCATCATAGAGTCTATGCTCAAGTGTGCAAGCACTGAACTTACTCCAGTCAACATCACAAACAAAAATTGTCTCTAGGTTCACTGGTAAAAACATTGTCTCATACTTAGACAATTTCACATTGCACTCTAACATACTAGTTCTCTGACCTGTGCAATCTTCATGTAGATGATATGCTACCATAATGACAACATCTATGTAACCAGCTCAGCCAAATTGCCAAAAATTTAAAAAATGACTACAAGCCTAAATTCTCTAAGGAATGTTACTATGTTGGAGATGGTGTCATAGATGATTATTCAGCTGAAGAAGAAATTGGATTTATTGCTATCATAGAGAAAATGAACACTAAGATAGATCATGAAGATAAGAAAGAAAAATAAGAGCTAGCATTACTTTCCCAAGCTGATATTAGGATAGACTGGATTATAGACAGTGATTGTTCACATCACATGATAGGTGATAACAATAGATTTGTTCATCTAGACAAGTACAATGGTGGCATGGTAATATTTGGAGATAACACTCCTAAATCCATAGTTGGTAGAGGAGTCATCACTTGGGATAGAAAGAATAGTACTGATGATGTTCCCTATGTAGATGGTGTTGGTTCCTAGATAGGATTTTACACTCCATGAGACACCAATATACCTAAGACTGATTTTGGGAATGGTCAGTTCCAAATATGGGGAAATTTGTAGGTAACTAGACCAACTATAGGGACAAGACTGCACTCTTCACTTCTGGCTCTGTAGAACCAAGGTGGGTGCAACTAATCTAGTATAATAGAACACATATTTACAACACTAGGACTAGATTAAACAAAGTAGATAATAGAAAGAAAGTACTAAATGATAACCAGTCATTCATTGACTCCCCATTGCTATGAAAAAACTGAGGCCTAAATACATAAAAATGAAAAGATTGAAATGATAGAAAGGATTTTAACTTGATTTCTTACAGAATGTAAACAACCATGCCAAACTAGCATCACTATAGGAGATACTAATTTTTGATCAGTGCCTTGTCCATTGGGCAATATATCTGAGATAGATAGAGAATACAAGAACATAGATTCCAAGCCATAAACACAATAGACTAGATTCATACACTGCTTACAAACATCCTTTTAGTTGAACCAAATGAATCTATATTTCATTCAGAGACCTTTAACTTGATCCTAGATCAAGGCTAAAAATAAAACACATACATAGATAAACTCCAAGCAATGAATTAGAAAACCCAAAACTCAAGAAGCACAACCAAATGAGAGATCTGAAAACTAAAAACTGCATTAAGTATAAGGATTCAAGTTCCTATATTACAAACTATTCCAGAATACAACTCTTAGACAATATGTAAAAGATTTTGAAGGTTTTCCCCCTCTCCTAATATAGCTAGCAAAACATATTACAATTTAGACTGAGGATACACACTTAGCTTTTCAGCTTCCTGTGTCAAGAATTTCCAGCTAGCCCCTTCTAAATGATCATAAAAATCATTTTATAGGAACAAGGATGCAACAAGAAAGAGATCATTTAGGTCAAAAACCCTAAACCAAACTAGAAATCCCAAAATTTGGAGGAGAAAGAAATTTAATCTGATTGTACCTCTGCAAGATATTCTTAGGAATAATCAGCCACTTCTTTTGAAAAAGATCAAATCAATAATGAATACCTTGGAAGAAGAAATAAATTTGATGTATTCATTAAACAAAAGCAAAATATCTTCAAAGCAACAAACTTGCAAGAAATCTGATTCTTCCACTTTTGCCAGATCTGTAAATCAATCAAGTTTGGATTGAAAAATCTTCACCAAATTCTGATCCCAAAAATGACAGTCATTACTACTACCAATTTGGTCAAAACTGATTTTTAACATTGCTATTGTATTCCTAGTCTTCTGGCATTTCCAAAAACATATAATACTTGTATATTTGGGTAAAAAATGAGTTCTCTGCATTATTTAAATTTTTTATTTATTGATACAGTACAAACTATACAAATTCGGATTTAAATATTTGTGCAAACCTCAAATTTTGAGGTGGGCCCCCTTTGACACATGGGACGATCCTGTTGGTCTGATGATCCACCTCACTGCCAAGTTGGATATGTGTACAACCCTCTACCACTTGTCATACTCTGATTCGCTACATGATCTATTTGGCACCAGTTTGTAATCACTTCTCCACGTCACTAGATGACAAATGTCATCACGTCGCTAAAATCCCATGGTAATTCCCATGCAACTCCATCCTTTTGCTATGGCGATGACTGTTGACCTTGGGCACATATCCTGATGCACCTGCTTGTCTCACATGCATTCTGTCAAAAAAAATCTTACCTACCATGTGGGCCTGCTTTTGAGTCATCATCCACATAGTTTACATGGCCTCCATGCTCACGTGAGAAGACCTCTAAACCTTGCGTCCACACTTAGACACTATTCTATTGTGTTTGTTTCCTTATAAATTCTTCATTCCTCTCTCACAACGTGAATTTGGGATAAATATCCTATTGCATATAATAGTCTTTCTTTCAAAATTTATTTATAGTGGGTGCCCAGCTGGGCCCACTGAACACAAACAGTCCACACATAGAAAGCCCTCTCTCTTCCTTCTTCTTTACAACTTATGTGGACACTGTTTCTTATAGATATTTGATGCATATGTGATGGGATAAATGTGGGATAAATAACCACATAGAAACCTTGTTTGGTCGGCCCAAATTCTCCTTACGTGTGTAATGTTTTACATTACATTACCTTGTTTGGCCTACATGCATTTGGTGCACATCACTTCCTCCATGGAAACATACACATCCTTTAAAAAATCACAGCCCTTCTCAAAAACCTGCAACTATCTTGAGACGTTTGATGCACAGGAAAAAAAAAGAAATCGCTGTGTATAAGGCATGTACATTCTTCAAAAAAGGTGTGGCCTTTAATAAACTAATGTATGCCTTCAATGAAGGGTAGTTTGTATACACCAAAAGCCAGGAAGAAATGCATGGTTGTCTCAAATAAGTCTGTAGCCACTTGTATATTTATTTTCCTACAATGCTGGTGGTTTGCGGAAGCTCCTTGGAGGCTTTTAATCCAAAGTGGCCTATGCACCCCCCTTTCTCCTCCTGGCATGCAACACACTTTGGTGCATGTTGCTTGCATTAAAATAATAAGATCTTCCCAGCCTGGTACGTGTTGCTTGCATTCTCATTCCTGCAGACCCCATTTCATTCCACGGTTTGCTTGGGCACTTGCACACACTACACACCCTTTATGTAGTGTGCACAATCCTTATTTAACAGTGAGTTTGGCTTTGTTTTGTGCACACAATTTTCCTTATTTGGTCCGTATATCTGATGCAGGAGCATCCTGGGTGTAAGAGCAATCTTGCATCACCCAAAAATATTTTTGTTTTTATTTTCAATAATGGCTATTTTGTGCAGAACTACTATTTATGGAAAGTTACTATTTTTGGTAATTTTCGTATGTGCTCAGAATGATCTGATTTCTTTCTTGGAGGTTGATTTTGTTCATATAAGTCTGCCAGTAAAGTTTCATTGCCAGATCAAGTGTATATTGGAAGATATTGAAGATTTTTGGTATTGGCAGCAGGGTACAGAAACTTTGAACTCAGTTTTGAAGGCTTTAGAGGCCCTGGATGAGGTCAAAAATTTGGGTGACGGGCGCTTGCACGGGTCAAGCCTGTAGAGCACTTCACGGCATTTCTGAAATGGGGTTATAATAGCTGATCGGGTCAACTGGTGATGACCTATGGTCTTCGGAAGTTGGGCCACCCGAAATGGCGAAAAATAATTTTCTTCAAAATTTTTGTTCGGGTTTCAAAGGTTATCTTGAGCCGACTATGATGTAATAAAATGTAAAATAAAATAATTCTAAGTTTGGTCGGCCTTATTGGCTAAAAAATTCTGGAACCTTCCTAGGCGGTGGAAAATTGCCTATATAAGGAAGGTTGTATTATTGTCTTAGTGAGTTCAGAATAGTTCTGGGTAGTAGATCTGGGTATTGATTCGAGGCTTTGTCCTACAGAATATTGTAAGGGAATGCCCATGTGGCTTTGCATATTGTAATTCTAAAAGTTTGTAATTCCACATTTGTGGAGATAATAAGAAGCCAATTTTCTGTTCTTGCATATTACTGTTGTTGTTTCTCTATTTCTGTTATGTGTTGGTGGTATTAAGGGGAGCACCCTTCATCAATATCTCTAATTTCCCTTGGTGTATGCAACATTTATAAATGAAAATCTAGAATCTCATGGATTTAAAAGATGCGCACAACATAAATGAATGTGTGCAACCTTGAAACGAATACATGCAGCCCCAATAAAAACATTTTCCACACAAAACTTGATATAATTCAACCCACTGCATGTGTTGAATACTAATCTTCACTAAAGATTTAATTCCCGGTTGCAAACTTTTTTATTGACGAATATATGGTGTTGGCAACCTTCAAGTTTTTATTAATATTTTGTATCAAGCCTTCCTTATTTATCCCAAGCTTTCCAAAATAATGTCTTTCACAATATCCATTTCCTTTATGACTGTACCATTTGTCCTAATTTCCAAATCTTTATGCCATCAAAGGCTACCTTCAAAATAATGATGCAGGTCGAGCCCCAAGCAGGTCCGGCCTAAAACATTTTCAATTTCAAATATCCGAACCCCAAACACATCACCAATACGACTGGCACTTGCAACTGGATCCAATCCAAACAACCAGATATTTAAAAATCTTCGATTTCTATCACTTTGCCAGTTGGCAAGTTTGGATAAAATGCCTCCAGTTGCCTTTTAAAGACATTGAGCAAAAATAAACACTAGAAGCTGAAAGTTGGTGAGTAAAAATTTTGTAGCATACAGAAACATCTTGTAAAATGGCTTCACCTAAAAATGAATGAGGTGGGAGACTTTAAAACTTGAAAACGCTTGTTCAGAATTGTTGGCAACCACTAATTGAAAACACTGTCGACTACCTCAAAAGGAGATGATCTCTGAAAATCAAATGGCGAATTAAAGATGAGCCACTGGATCTGGTAGAAGAATCATCAACAAAGATCACAACAAAACAATCCTCAACTAGAGATGATCATCCATTGAAAAGCTACGAATTTCTGACAACGGTTACTTTATAGAGTTATGGTATCTACACTTTCATCATTATAAAACACCTTTTTGTCTGACCCTGCAATCAGATCAAATGGAAACTTCATAACATGAAACCTTGGGAAAATTATCACTATCATATGTAGAAAATAAGGCTACAATTAGATTCATCAAATGATCAAATGGCTATCAATTATTAATCTCCAAAGTTGGCCCTCAGAACACCCTAAACTGAAAGATAGTGAAACTATAGAAATCGGGTTTGGAAATGATCAAGCAAAGTGATCAATCGGATTGGTCATAGTTTGAAACTCATCAAGGTGAGTAAATTTCACATCTAAATTATGAAATATCATTCAATTATGTTTGAACTTGAACTGAGTACAAATGGCAAGATCCCAAAGTGAGCTACTCAAAAATTGAACAATGCACTGCTAAAGAAACTTAGCAATCTACAAACTGAATGGCTCTGGAAAACATGTCAAACGGGCACATGGGGTGCTTAAAATTGGCAAGATGATTCATTCCTATGCCTAAATTATGATTCCACAACCGGCACATCATGATCAATTACACAGAAATTAATGCACTCATCCAAACAGGGCCTTCAACTAAACTATGCAACTGATCCTTATTAAAATATTAGAAACTACAAACAGAATCAGATTGGCAAACTAGGCAAATAGATTCACCATGGCCTAAAAACTAAAACATAAGGAGTATTTGACCACTGGAATAAAGAGCAAAAGGAATTTTCTCAATTGGGTCATAGAGTCAAAAGTTACAATTGGTCAAATATGGCTAATCAGATTTCTGGGCAAAAAATAGAAATAGGACAAATCTGGAAAGCCAACTTTGGGGGATCCACAAACATATCAAACAGACTCGAAATGGCTTGAGATTTGAAACATAAGCTCTTTGATATACATTTTAAACATTCCCAAAGTGGTGAGCTATGAAACCTAACAGAACACAAGATATTCAAATGCAAACAGGGCCTGTTACAATGATTTGACACTTAGGCAAAAATGCATATTTAAGTGAACACCTCAAAACGACTACTCCCTAAACATTTCATATGTTAAATTTAGGAGCAGGAACCCACTACATATGTCAAATGAAAATGTTTGAACCCGTTCCCCAAGCTATATCTCATATAATTCATCAGGGTATGTTTTACAGGCACACCAATTAGGCCTTTTAGAAATGATCTATGAAACATTGAGTTCTGCCTTATAGAAGACCCTTCCGAATATGGACTCAAAATTATATGGATATTTTTAGCTCCAACAGTGGCTCTAGTTAGGGATGCATGCCCCTTGTTGGCATGCAGAGAATTCATGAATCTTTGGTACAACAAACCACTCAAACATGAAAACCAACTTCTTGCTCTCTCTCAAAATAGGGAACCTTACTGAAAGAAACACACCACATAACTGAAAGAAAGAAAATGTACATTATATACATCACTTGCAAAGGCTCAAAGCCTCAAAACTATAACCATTGTTTGACTCTATCAAACATATGATTTTCAAGCCCATATGAGACAAGCCATCTGAAAATATCATGACTATTTTGCTACCTACATATGTGGACATTCCTGAGCTAAAAAATAATAATGTTTTTGTTATAGCCCACATTCTTCCAGTCACCTCCATGCTCATATTCCAAGAAATATGGAGCATCCTTTATCTCTTCTTGAGGACTAGAAACATAACACTCATCTAATAATGCATCAAAATATAAACTACAATGATCATCATGCATTACTAGGAATTCACACAGCTGAAAATGAATTGGATCTGCAAATTTATTTCTATGAGATGTTTAAGCCATTGAGTGACTTGGTTCCTCTAGGATGTACTTACAATCATAATTGTGAACCAAGTGAAAAAATTTCTCTCAAACATCATGACATAAGGACAACTAATCAATACCATCATTTTTATCAATAAATTTGATGTCCTCAACATTGTCACAATCACTGTCAAATTCATCAAAAGAAGAAAGAAATAATGAACAAGAAACTTGTTCATTACCTGAATCTAAATAACAAGACAAAACATAAGGGGACTTCATGCAACATAAGGGGACTTCATGCAAACATGAATCATTATCTTCATCATTTTGAACACATGCCTCATTATTAGTGTCAAAACATATATCATCTAGATATTACAAAGTAGAATCCACATTGGAGGCATACCTCTGAAAATCAAAAGCCAAAAATGCTGAGATTTCTTCATTGCTTTGTGGATATTGGACTTCATGTTCATTCTCTTTAGTCTCTTGTTTGATGCTGCAAACTTCTTTCTCATTTGGGATAGGAGCTACAAACTCCTGGCTCATATCATCTTGTGCAAATCCATCACTACAACAACTTTCATTTGCATCATAATTATCTTTCCGTTGTTTGCACAAATGTCTCTTATATTGAGACAATAAGACTATTCTCTTATGTTGGTAGAAAGAAAGATCTACAAACTTATTTGAAACACTATCAACTGTAGACTCTTCTCCAACATCTTGACATCCACCAAAATCATTGTCAGCATCATAACCAACATCATTATCACAAAAGGAAACAACATCATCAAGTTTATTTGCATAGAGTTGCTCACAAGAAAACCTTTTTGTCATATCCCCACAATCTAATTTTGTATCCACAACCAATCCATGATCATCATGAGAACTCATATCCTGATCATTCTCACCAAAGGATTCATACTTATACAAATCCTCTGCAACATTTTCAATATCAAAACAAAAATCAATAGGGTCTAACTTTTGTTGATTAGATGTATGTGTACACTTATTATATTCAGTTGTCAACAAATCAAAGATCTCATCAATGTTGAGAGAAGGAGAACTTGACTCATCCATATACGTCACATCTTCATAACCAGAAGTACTTGCACAATTTATATCATAATCCTCATCATTTGTTCTACCAAAAGAACACACTTCCTCACTCAGTACATAATCATAATCGATGTAACTTTTGGGATCATAAGAAATGTTGTCCTAATTTTTTAGCACTGGTTGACACAAATCCGGAAGCAACTCATCCTTAATATCTTCATCAAGATATTCACTTAAACAATTCAGACTTTCAAATTCAGACATCTCTGAACAACTAGAAGACCTTGTATATGATGATTCAGATTTTTAGTCATTACTATAATCTAAATGTTCTTTTGACATAACTTCATCATTCTGAGAAAAAAATTGATCATTAAACATGAGCTATTCTAGAATACTGTTTATATTATTTTCTTGTTGATGATCCTTTAGTAACTTATTCCATTCATTATCATCAACAAATTCTTTTAAGAACAACCATTTGAAATCAGTTAATGAGGAAATGCATTTTGGGGGTAAACTTAAATACCAATCAGCTGCAACTCCTTTGAGGGATCTCTTGAAAAACATCATACTAACATCCTCTTCATAAATCTAATATTTTACAACAAATCTAAAGAATGCTAGGACATGTCCTAGTGCTAAATCTGACTGATCATAAAAGATTGGAATTAAATCAATGAACTTGCTAGGAAAAAAATTGGGGGATCCATGAACATGATCACAACTTAGAGCTCTACCCAACCTACTAAAACAAAACCTTCTAGGTTGGCTCATTTGTTGTTTATCCATTTGGTTTGGAACAAGATGAGAACTATTCATCTTTCTATGTTCTTTCAAGAGGCATACAAAACCATTCAAACCTCTATGACAATAAATTTAAAGTTTCATGACAAGATATTTAACATGGAAACATGAAACTATCTAAGTCACTCTTCAATTCTTATTAGTGCTGAAACACTTAATAGGGAACAAAATACCTTACAACTGATCTTATGGAGAAACACATGAAGATCAAAAATATCTGGAAGTGTTGAAAATGAAACTCAACTCACTGAATGGAAAGCCTCTGAATCTGAAGCTTGCTTTGCTTGAAACAATTGTAGAGCTGCCACCTCCTTGAAGAGGACAAACACCTTAACCGCTGAAAACTTTTTCTGTATCTTTTTCCATCAACATAACAAACTTCAACAGGGTATAGAAATTGTTTATCAGGACTAAAAATATATCATTATATGCATTGATCAAACAAAGAACTCAGAGTCGCCACTTACAACTTGGTGAAATGATTTAACTTTTTAAAACTAACTCTTATACACTTCAATGGAAACCACTGGATAACAAATAAGCTGGCCAAGAGTCTAGCTCTACTCATACCCATGTTTTTTATAACTAATTTATAACACTAGAGATATCAACTGATTGAAATAGGCAGGCTAGCAGTCCAGCTGAACTTGGAACCTACACTATTTACTCATGATTACAATCTCTATTCCCCAGCAGAGTCACCATTTTGTTGGTGACTCAGATGGGCTGAATCAATCTGGGTAGTAAGATCTTGAAAGTTTGTAATATAGCCAGAGATTCTAAACTGATTTATTTCATTGTTATGTTTTCTCCCTAGCAGAGTTGCCATTTTGTTGGTTCCTAGATAGGATTTTACACTCCATGAGAGACCAATATACCTAAGACTGATTTTGGGAATGGTCAGTTCCAAATATGGGGAAATATGTAGGTAACTGGACCAACTATAGGGATAAGACTACCTTATTCACTTCTGACTCTACAGAACCAAGGTGGGTGCACCTAATCTAGTATAATAGAACACTTCTTTACAACACCGGGACTCAATTGAACAAAGTAGATAATAGAAAGAAAGTACTAAATGATAACAAGTCATTCATTAACTGTTTATTTCTATGAAATAACTGAGGCCTAAATACATAAAACTGAAAAGATTGAAAGGATAGAAAGGATTTTAACTTGCTTTCTTGTAGAATGTAAACAACCATGCCAAACTAGCATCACTACATGATATACTAATTTTTTATCAGTGCCTTGTCCATTGGGCAATATATCTGAGATAGATACAGAATACAAGAACATAGATTCCAAGCCATAAACATAATAGACCAGATTCATACACTGCTTACAAACATTCTTTTAGTTGAACCAAATAAATTTATGTTTCATTCAGAGACCTTTAACTTGATCCTAGATCAAGGCTGAATATAAAACACATACATAGATAAACTCCAAGCAATGAATTAGAAAACCCAAAACTCAAGAAGCACAACCAAAGGAGAGATCTAAAAACTAAAAACTATATTAATTATAATGATTCAAGTTCCTGTATTACAAACTATTCTAGACTACAACTCTTAGACAATATGCAAAATATTTTGAAGGTTTTCCCCCTCTACTAATACAACTAGCAAAACATTTTACAATCTAGATTTAGGATACACACTTAGCTTTTCAGCTTCTTGTGTCAATAATTTTTAGCGAACCCCTTCTAAATGATCATAAAATCCCTTTAATAGGAACAAGGATGCAACAAGCAAGAGATCATTTAGGTCAAAAACCCTAAACCAAACTAGCAATCCCAAAATCTAGAGGAGAAAGAAATCTGATCTGATTGTACCTCTGTAAGATATTCCCAAGAATAATCAACCACTTCTTTTGAAAAAGATCAAATCAGCAATGAATACCTTGGAAGAAGAAATAAATCTGATCTATTCATGAAACCAAAGTAAAATATCTTCAAAGCAACCAACTTGCAAGAAATCTGATTCTTCCCCTTTTACTAGATCTGTAAATCAATCAAGTTTGGATTGAAAAATCTTCATCAAATTCTGATCCCAAAAATGACAGTCATTGCTGCTTCTATCAATTTGCTCAAAAATAATTTTTAACACTACCATTGTATTCCTAGTCTTCTGGCATTTCTAAAAACATATAATACTTGTATACTTGGGTAAAAAATGAGTCCTGGACATCATTTCTCGTGAGCAGCCTGCATTATTTAAATTTTTGATTTATTGATATAGTACAAACTATGCAAGTACAGATTTAAATATTTTTGTATACCTCAAATTTTGAGGTGGGCCCCTTATGACACATGGCATGATCATGTTGGTCTGATGATCCACCTCACTACCAAGTTGGATATGTGTACAACCCTTTGCCACTTGTCATACTCTGATTCGCTGAATGATCTATTTGGCACCAGTTTGTAATCATTTCTCCACATCACCAGATGACACATGTCATCACATCTCTAAAGCACCATGGTAATTCCTGGGCAACTCCATCCTTCTGCTATGGTGACGACCGTTGATCTCGGGCACGTATCCTGATGCACCCTCTTGTCTCGTGCACATTCTGTCGAAAACAATCTTACCTGCCATGTGGGCCCACTGCCGAGTTATCATCCATGTAGTTTCCTTGGCCTTTGTGCTCACATGAGAAGACCTCTAAACCTTGCGACCACACTTAGACAGTATTCTATTGTGTTTGTTTCCTTATAAATTCTTCATTCCTCTCTCATGGTGTGAATGTGGGATAAATATCTATTTGCGTATAATAGTCTTTCTTTCAAAATTTATTTATAGTGGGAGCCCAGCCGGGCCCACTGAACACAAATGGTCCACACATAGAAAGCCCTCTCTCTTCCTTCTTCTTTACAACTTATGTGGACACTATTTCTTATAAATATTTGATGCATATGTGACGAGCTAAATGTGGGCTAAATAACCACACAGAAACCTTGTTTGGTTAGCCCAAATTCTCCTTGCATGCACAATGTTTTACATTACATTACCTTGTTGGGCCTGCATGCATTTGGTGCACATCACTTCCTCCATAGAAACATACACATCCTTTAAAAAATCACATCCCTTCTCAAAAGCCTGCACCTATCTTGAGATGTTTGATGCACAAGAAAAAAAAAAGAAATCGTTGTGTATAAGGTATATACATTCTTCAAAAAATTTGCAGCCTTCAATAAAATAACATATGCCTTCAATGAAGGGTAGTTTGTATACACCAAAAGCCAGAAAGAAATGCACGGTTGTCTCAAATAAGTCTGTAGCCACTTGTATATTTATTTTCCTACAATGCTAGTGGTTTGCGAAAGCTCTGTAATGCCCCTCCAACCCTAACAAGTCTTGGTTATACTCACTAGAAATTAGGAAGAACTATATGTAAGAATGATCCTTCTTGAGATGGTTTCTTAAGCCGAACCTCTTCCAACTTACCATAACTTCATATTTTAATGTGGCAAATAATAATATTTATGTAGGTATGTTACTATACATCTTGTGCGTCAATGATAGTTTAGGACCTTACTGCTAAAAGGATCAACTCATAGACATATATGCTTTTATGCAAAATGTTCATATATTATTTATGTGTACCTTCGGTTAATTGATTATGATCACGTAAGGGTTAGATGGGTTACTTCTCTAATAATGTTACTTGGATAAGATATGATTAATGCATTTAGGGTTATATGATTTGTTTATCTTAATTTGATAAAGGGACATTTTGAGTACATGCCTGATTGTTAAATGTGTTTGTGAAAGATAATAGATGATTTATATTACATGATTATGTTATGATTCATTATTGTTATACAATATAGAAAAGAGATCATTTTGATATTAACCACACTAATTCAATTATTCTTTGTTCATGCGACTGTCTGATGTGATAGTTGGATGAGGGGAGGCCATCGTAGTTACTCCTCCAAGAGGTCCAACACGATTTCGCACTCTCCCTCCTTGTTTGTAATTGTTTTGTACATACCTTACATAACATACATACATACATACATACATACTATATATATATATATATATATAATATATATATATATATAATATATGTATATATGTATACTATGTATTTACATATATAATATATATATACATATATATATGTGTATATATATATAATATACATATATATATATACACATACATATATATATATACACATACATATATATATATATATACATATACATATATACATATGTACATACATACATATATACATACATATGTATATCTATGTATATCTATATATGTATATTATATATATATAGATATATATAATCTATATATGTATATATGTATATATATGTATACTATGTATATATATATATATATAATATATTATATATATTTATACATATATGCAGTATATATATCTATAGTATCTTTATATATATATATATTTATAATTATATAGTATAGTAGATAATATA
>BSBK01010791.1:0-101908 GCA_027943335.1 Chamaecyparis obtusa | reverse complement strand
TCTAAAGAACGTTATCCCACAAGCCTAGAACCCTTCAACACGGTCCTCTTTTTAGATAAAATAGATGTCCTCCTTCCCTATACTGATGGGAGAATTTTAATCACAATCAACCTAGGGTTGATCTCCTGGGAGAGATTCTCTTTGACCTAAGTAGTTGATCCTACCTTTTCCCTATCTCCTTTCTAGGAGGACTTAATTCATGTTTCATATGTAGAAGACAAGGCCACTTGACACATGAGTGCCCCCTGTTGAATAAGAAGAAAAATGACTCGAAAGCTAATGGTGGTAAAATAGTTGATTCTAAAAGTAACAGAGGTAGGAATGAATTTGTTGTTCCTTGACTGGAAAAAGATAATAACCTTAGTTTCTCCACTCTTGTGGCTTTCAAAGATATCCTGAACTCCCTAGAAACACTCCAAAAAATCCTTCAATGATGAGGCAAGCCACAATCCCCCCTCTGTCCCCAATATCAAAGATGTTCTTAAACCACTAGATATAGAATGCTTGGACTTTGGGTTGAAACTGAAAGACACAGGCTCCAAAACCTCGGAGTTGAATGCACAATAGATTGTCTTTAATAGGTTTAAGAAGATCTCAGCCCTCAAAATGAAGGTGTCAAATAATTTTCCTAGAGACATCAGTGACATTGCTCCCATGTCATAAAACTAGAATATAGAGAGACCCCAAGTGGATTTCTCTTTTGGTGCTCTAGATGTCATCAAAGAGGTGTATGATAAAGAAGATAGGCTCAATAAATTTTCTCTCACTGTGATCCCCTCCCCCACAGCCCCTGAGATAGCCTCAAGAAGGACTTCCCTCTCACTTGAGAGAGATTTTCTAGCTTCAAGGATAACCCTATTCCCAAGTCTTGTAGTTCAGGTGATGATTTGGAAGAAGGAGAGATTAGCGGGAATGGAGTTGGCTGTGGTTTAAGAAGTAGAGGAGGAGCCCCCAAAATTTACCTTTAAAGCCAAAAAAAGGTTCAAGAAGCCCCTTACTAGGGAGCCATACTCGAATATCAACACTGGAAAGTGAAGTATCTCCTAATGTAGGAGGTTATCCCCTAGTCAAAAGGAAGAGAGGTAGACCTCCTAATCACATTTCTAGTATCAAACCCTCAAAAATTCAAAAGAGGACCCTCTGTAATTGTTTTAAGAGCTTTCAAGCTCCATAGAACAAGACTCGTAGCATGATCACGGATTTTAAACTTGCAACATGGAATGTGAGGGGTCTTGAATCCCAAATAGGAAGTATGTCGTTAAGAGATTCATCAGAATGCAAAAATGATTTGACTTCCTTCTTCTCCAAGAGATTAAAGCAGTAGGATTTTCTCTGGATGTATCCTTAAAATGTATATGGCAGGAAGCTAGGAGTGTAGTCACCCATCCCCTAAGAGGTAAAGGGGGGAGTGCCATCCTTATCCACCTTAGATGGGCCAACAAAATTTCTGATTGGGGATGTTTCCCATGTGATGGAGTTGTATGGGTGAGTTTTATGCATGGCAATGTAGAATTTGGGCTCTGCTCTATCTATGCACCATATGACCATTATGATAGAATTTAGTTATGGGAATGGATGTGTAATATTAAGACATCCCATAGGTGGTTGTAGGAGATTTCAACATGGTTGAATCACCTCAAGATAAAGGAGGGGGGTCTAGCATGGAATGTAAAGGAAATGAGAAATTCTTCTAGATCAAAAGGATCGGTAAGCTTAGATTGTTTGATGCCTTAGCAAGGTAGAAGAAAGAACATAATGGTATCTGGCATACTTGGTCTAGCTACCAGAAGGGTAGTAGGAGGATTTACTGTAGGCTGGATAGGGTGTATGTTAATAAGTATTTCTTTAGCTTCAGGAAGGAGTCCAGTGGTGAAAGTATTAGGGTGGTGCCATAATCCCTCTCAGATCATCATCCAGTTGTTAGCTCATTGTTTCAGATGGGGAGCTGCCTAACCCCTAAGAGAGGAGGTCAATACTTTCCCTTAACACTTCACATTTTGAAAAATAGAGACATCAAGGATGCTACCCTCATGATTATGTGGTTTAACCATGGAGTGGCTAGGTAGTAGAGTGTCATTGATTGTTGGAACCAGTGCACCATTAGTTGGACTCAAATGTTCCTATTTTTATGGAAGAAGTGGGCTAAGGACTCTATAAGAGCCGAAACACAACTACTGAAAGAGTTATACAAGTAGAGTGGAGAAGCTAGATGGACCCAACAAATGAAGAAGCAACTAGTATCCTA
Organism: Chamaecyparis obtusa; assembly: GCA_027943335.1. NCBI lineage: Eukaryota > Viridiplantae > Streptophyta > Pinopsida > Cupressales > Cupressaceae > Chamaecyparis > Chamaecyparis obtusa. Next base: position 99,663 of record BSBK01010791.1, on the reverse strand, counting down.
GCTTGGGCTAGAGACTTGCTTAGGAAAATCCAGCAACACAAGATCAATGGAGCAAAAATTAGGGCAAGGGCCAGCTAGATCAAGGAAGGACATAGGGGTTCCAAATTATTCTTCTAACTCCTAAATGCTAAGGAGACTAAGAATAAGATAAGCTACATTTGTCAGGAAGGAGTAACCCTCTCAACCAAAGAAGGCATTATGTAAGCCTTAGTTGATTACTACTCCAAACTGTTCATGTCAGAGGATTCAGGAGCTAAGATGAGAGAGAGGAGGAACATAATTAGAGACATCTTCCCTCCCTCTCTCAAGGAAGAGGATACAATATCCTTGAGTAAGCCTCTATTAGCAGAAGAAATTATTGAGTCTATAGGGTAGATGAGTAATTACAAAGCCCCGGGCCTTGATGGTCTACCTATTGAATTTTACAAGAGTAACATAGATTGGATTGGATAGGATCTACTATAGGTCTACAATGAGGCCATAGATGTGGGATCCCTAGGGATATAAATCAACACTAGGTGCATTAAGCTTATTCCAAAGGATGGAGATAAAACCCTGATCAAGAACTGGAGATCCATTACCCTATTGAATGTGTCATACAAAATTTTGGCCAAGGTTTTTTCTAGGAGGGTGGTAGATATTTTTCCCAGTGAATAGGGCTAAAATGGCATCACCACTATTCATATGAAAAATGGATAGATGTGTGGGGGAAATATGAGATCTATTCCCAAATCCAAATTCTCAAAGGAGAGATCCAATTTGATCAACCAAAAGCTAATGCACAATTGAATCAATCTATGAAGAATATGAAAGAGAGAGAGAGGAACCCAATGTTTCCCTATAAAGGAGTTATGCTTGAAATATAAAATAATTGAAATACAAGTACTAACCTCAAATTAGGGCAGATCTAGAAAAAGCCAATTTTTGATGTCTATGTGTACTTTCAAGCAATTTTGCAACATATTTTGTACAAGAAATGCCGAGACAAAGAAAACCCAAAAATCTTTTTCCAAGATGAGGTCAGGTCAACTTTGACCCTCATAAAAGGTCAAAGGCTAGATTCTTTATTTGAAGGTCGATTCTGACTTTGTTCACAGATCTCAAAAGTTCACCGAAAAGGGTATCCAAATGCGCTCTCAAATCCAAAATCCCGCACTTGTACCTACAAGGAAATGGGGGGTTTTATTGTATGGGGGGTTTGCCTTGATCAAACCCTAATTTAGGAATTAACCTTGAAATTGAATTGAAATGTAGTGTGCATAAAAAAAGTAATTGAAACAAATCACCTTGCTTATGTTGAAGTCCTTGTAGAGGATTTGAATCCTCAAATCCACAAGTAGAAATGATTCAATGGATGTAGAATGAATGTAGGATGTCTTGAATCAATGACATTTGATCTTCAACACCAATCTTGAATTGATCTTTTCATATGAGGAGGCTTGGATGAATGTAGAAGGATAGATCTTCAAGGGGGCTCCAAAGAGATTGAATCCTTCAATGGGTAACAATGGATCTCCTTGAGGGCTGGATGATTGAACACTTGATTTCTTGAAGGATTGATTAAATGATTGAATTCTTTCTTTCACTTCAGAGCTTGAGAGATTGCAATTGCTTGAGATGAGATGTGAAAATAAGAGAGGAAGGCCTCCTTTTATAGTGAACTAGGGCACAATCCTCTAGAGGGGCCACTTTGGAGAATTAAATCCCAATTAGGACCTAACCTTTAGAAAATATAATTAGATTAAATGCAATTTAAGGATTTACCATTTCAAAACCCAAAATAGCCAACTCGGAGGAGGGAAAACAAATATCCCCGAAACCTGATACCCAAAAATCAAGGAATTTTGAAATTTGAACAAGCGGGGCAAAATTGATCTTGTAACTGACCTAGTCAGGATCGAGCTCAATTTTGACCTAGTCAGGAGCAAGCTCAATTCTGACCTAGTTAGGATCAACCTCGATTCTGACCCTGTGGGCCTAGATCCAACCAGAATTAGGACAAGAGGTCCCGGGGATGCGCGAAGACCTAAAAATGATACCAGAAATGGGTAGAAAGCTAGAGATAGGCATAAAATCCTATGATGAATATGATGAAGGCTAGGAGGACCTATTTCTAAGTCCTACCTATAAAATAAAGCCATGGAAGAGGGAAATTAAGGAGAATCCTCAAGATCCTAACCCAAATTTCACCTATAATGAAGAAATCAAGTGCAGAAAAGAAGTGGAAAGTGGGGAGAAAGCCAAATACATGAAAAGACCTTATCAAGGCACTTAACATGACCCCAAACCACTTACTTGGAGGGCTAAATGCTCTTATCATGTAAGTGCTTCCATTTTAATATCATACATTAAGCCCCCACTTTAGCAAGAGTATGGACTCAATGCAAACTCTTGGTAAAGGAGATCATAATGAAAAGATAATCTTATCGTAATCTAAGGGACAAAGGGAAACCTTAAGGCCCCAGGGACTCAAGTCTTTGTTGACTCCTAGATCACAATAAGAGAGACATCTCTAGAGAGAGAAAGAAGGTGTGATTACCTCACCCAATGAGAACTTATGTCCCATTGTGAACCACACAAGAGAATGGTGCAACTGGAAAGATGGAATTGAACCACCTAGTGAATGTGGCTACTCACTAGTCAGCCCATCAAGGATTCATCCTTAGGAATATTCTATTCCATAAGAATAAAACCAAAAAAAATAAACAGATCTAGTCTTAAGGACATCTCTGATCTTAAGGGATCAAAATATATGTATATTTGAAATTGGAGGGGTCAAGAGATCCTAAAATATAAATCCATGCTTTAAGGATTAGTTACTAATCCAAAAAGGGAGAAAACTATTTTAAAAAATAATATGCATATTGAAAAGTGTGTGTGTGTGTGCAATATGTGAGCAGAGCGTATGCCCCCACATTAAATTCATTTCTGACACTTTAACAGGAGCAATGGCTTTAACAAAAACATAAACAAATCCACTGATTACGTTTCCATGTTGAGATGCCCCCAGATGAAGACAAATCAAGGGAAATATCATAGAAACATACAGAGAACACATAAGGGATCTACCTACCATGGGGTCAATATGATCATAAGATAATATATATATGATATTATTGCAAATGAATTGACATCATTCCCCAAAGAAAGTAGAACTACAATCACAAAGGAGGAAAGATCACATAAGATATACAAAGGAGAATCTTTTCAGACCATGACATGGAGACTAAAAATAATTAGTGCTACCATATCTCAAATCCAAGAACATTACACAAGGAAACATTTACAAACAATAGCACATTTACGACATAACATTGAACAACACATAGAAGAATAGAGATACATATAGAAGAATTTGAACAATAGTTTTGATTCTTTCATCACCTTGCAGCAATTGAGTAACAAGGATTGTATAAAAGAATTTAACAACATTTAGCAAACACATTACGGGAGAAGCATAGTACAATAGGCAAACACACAACAAAGCTACCATGAAGGACAAGCTGATCAAGTGTGCCACCTACTCTCCCCATCTCATTGTATATCATTTAGGGAAGGTGGGTAACTCACAAGAGGGACTATATCCAACACAGTAGGAATGATAGCCAATTCCAAATAAGGATCCTCTTGAGAATCACAATGTTTGACACTAGGTGTAAGAGTTAATTGTGATGACAACATATTAGGTAAATCAATGTCAATGTCAATAGTCTCATATTCATCATTAACATCATCAATATCATCAAGAGTATCTTCTCCATCTAAATTAATCAAAATAGGATCTCAGATACGAATAGAATCATCATAATCATGAATGTGAATATCATTATTAGTAACAACCTATTCTAACACATCGTGCATAGGTTTCTCCAAGGAAGGTAGAGATCTTTGAAGAATAGAATTACGAGCTTTAGCATGAGCATGATGCTTTTTACGACATTCATTAGAAGATCAATTATGTTTTAATTTATTGGAAATAGGTTGATAACTAGGAGGAACAATCTCAGGATCCTTCATAGGTTCTTTAGGCAAATCAATAGGATTATTAATAGTAGGAGAAACAATCACAGGATCTTTGATAGGTTCAGTAGAAGGAATTGATTAATAGAACTAGAAGCCATAGTTAAAGGAGGTATAGAAGGTGTAGGAAAAAGACCGTGATTAAGATCCATAGGAGGTATGCTTAATTCAAGAATCTTACAATGTTTATAAGCTTGATATGATCAAAAAATATTATCAGGTCGAAGAGGACATGAATTAGGCAATGAAGGCCAAAAGAAATCAAGAGCAGCACAATCTCTAGGCCTAGAAGGCTGATATAAACTATGATTAATCATCTTTACTTCTTCATCATAAATGAACTTAAGACACTTGTGGATAGGTGAAGCAACAACATGCATGGCAGTCAACCAAGGAAAACCTAGCTTAACTTGAAATTGATTAGAGGTAGGAACCACAACAAAGGTAGTGTTCTCAATTTTTCCACAAAGTTCAATCGGTAAAGTAATAGAACCAAATGATGGATAAAGAAAACCATTACAAGTTTGGATCGACACATCTGATGTATCATAAAAGTCACATTGTAAGCTTTTCATAAAAAAGATTTTCTTTAGTGATAACATTAACTAAGGATGTAGGGTCAACAAGACAACCACGAGTAGGTTTCTGAGAAATCCTAGCAGCAATGTAAAGGGGACCATCAGGAGCTTTAATAGTCTTAGAGTCATCAAAGGTAATCAAAATTTCCTGAGGTCTTTTATTCTTAGGTTGTTGTCAAGGTTTAGGTTGAGTTTTAGGTTTAGGTTTAGGTTGAGGTTGAGATTGAACTTGAATCTAAGGTTGAGGTTGAGGTGGAGATAAAGATTGACCAACATGCTCCACTTGATTAACAACATGATTGAGATCATAAATCTTTGAATCATAGACAATTTCCATAGAAAATGGATGAGCAATTGTATTAGTATCATACGCAGGTAAAGGGTTCATATATATTTGAAAGTTCTGATTAGGAGGAGAGACAAATTTATTCCCATTACCATCAAGATTATCAACAAATAAGGCATTAGAATCAATTAAGTCTTGAACCTTATGTTTTAAAGAATAACACTTCTCAATATCATGACCATTTTGATGATGATATTGACAAAAAGCATTTTGATCAAAAGATTTAGATGCAATCATAGCAGGTAAAAGAGGTCAAATAGGAGGCAAAGTAATCATATTAGCAGTTAACAACCTATTCATAATAGCATGTAAAGATTTAGAAAGAGGAGTAAACCTATGATTTAATTGAAAAGTAGTGGATGCAAAAGTGGCATTATGAGATGCAACAACAACTTGATCAACAATTGCATTTTCTTGTTTATTTATCTTGATGTAGTTGTTGAATTTTTTAAACTTGTTTGGATTAGGAGTAGCATCACTCTTATCAACTGGAACAGGAGCCATTGGAGTGTTTCTCTCAAATTGACTCACTTGTAATTGATAATGATGATGTGCTGCACAAAGTTATTGAAAAGAGGTAAATTCAGTAAGCAGAATCTTATCTCTAATATCCTTTTACAAATTTAAAATAAACATACGTTGAATATGTTGGTTACTTTTCCTTGCAGGACCAAACTTGAATCAAAAGGTGGGCTTGATCCTCAAATTAGGCACTCAAGTTTGACAAGAAAATAGAACCAATTGATGAGGATAGAGAACATCCTCCTTCTTCTTTGAGCTCCACATCACTCAGGCAGGTATTGCCTTATCTGCACACTCAAGACACCTCATGATAAATAATAGGCCTGCAGATAGATTATTGTGGAATAGTCTTCAAACCCCTATAGGTATCCTGTACCTCAATGAAACCAAGATCTCATGCAATAGCCCTACTTGCATAGGATGATTCTGAAGACCAGAGACCTATACTAACCACATGAAAGGGGAAAGGGTGGAACTGAAAGTAAATGATTTGAAGATGGGTTGAAGGACCCCTGAGATGTCCTAAGTCCCTGATAGACCAGTGCCTTGTCCAATGGGCCACAAAGTCAAATACCCTATTGTAATAGATAACTATGAAACAAGAAGACAATGTACTCAATGTGTTGATGCCTAACATCAATCACACACCATGACCAAACCTCACTTTAACAACCCACTTGTGCATCCAAGTATGTTATTACCCATTCAAAGGATTTTAACCCTCCCCTTAGAAGAGACCTATAAATAGATAATACATTAACCAGCATCCACTAGAAGACAAGCATGACATATCTTTGATACCTTAGCTCATACATACATGAAAACTAATCCCAAACTTAGTTGCTTCTGTGAAAACAACTCTATTGCAGACACAAAGGAAGTGCAAATAGAAAGATGGAAACACCCTTGATGCTTCAATCAATAAGTCTGAAATTCAAATGGAGACAATTTGATAACAGTAAGAATATACCAAACCCTCATACATAAGACAAATCAGTTACAATACATATCATATTCTCTGAGCCAACAAAGGAAGGAAGAACACTCTATATGCAGGGACGTAGAGAAAATCTACAAGAAAAAGACCCTTCATGGAACCAGTTCCCCACAAAATTGTAGAAGAAGGAATGCTTACAAAATCAAAACTTTTACCATATATACCACTAGCTACCTTGGAATCCTAAATAGGTTAGGATGCAACAAGCTTTGAATAGCTAGGGTAAGGGTTAGGGTTTCAACCACCAGACCAACTGAAATGATCACAAATTTATTACAGGGGTGGAAACCCAGGCAACCAGGAGAAAGAAAAATCCTGGAATGATCCTCAATCATGAAAAATTCTCACTGAGAAGGTATTGAGAATCATGTACAATTCCCAAATGTCAACCTTGCAACACACCTCGAGCACAAAACCACACAGTACAAACCCTGCAAATGAACACGGCACACCCTGGACCACACTGCAACAGTAAACAGATCATCTCCCACCAGCACCAATCACTTCTGCATTGAATTTTAGTCCTTCTAGTTGTAGGAAACCCTCTGTAAATTCAAATTTGAAAATAAACAGCTACTTTATGGTGCTAGCGGCAGATCGGTGGTCAAAATTTAAACCTCGATCAACTTTAAGTCATGACCATTAGATCTTCATGTTTCGCAGTCTTTTAAATCTTAACTCAACTGCCACCCTGGGTTTACTTCCAGCAAACATGCAACAAGGCATTATTCTATTCATGGAAAGAAAACCTAACCCATCACTTAACTCCATGACTTAGTGACCCAAAGAATATTCTAACCTTGGCCCCACATTTAGCAAACTAGCGACAAGAGGACACCACCAGTTCGCGAAACACTTTATCTATCTACCAGAAAGTTTAGCAATTCCCTGAATGCTTGTTCACTGAACCTCTAAAACACTTAGTGAACCACCTCTATTTCACATGAACGAGTGAAGCCTTCATAAATTTGTCAAACCGACAAAACATTTATCCCTACCACAAAAAGACTGAGAAACTTTGACCGGGCCTACATCAGGAAGATCGACAGTCGTCTGAAGTTTGCAAAGACTTCCAAGATTCTATCAGATTTCATGCCCACCATTAGATTGAGAATCTCCTCCCATCTTTGACAACCCTCTTACACAAAACAAAATCAACGGCTGTCACAAGATCTTAAGCCTTTGACAAAACCCATAAGATCATAAGATCTTAAGATTATACTGACAGGATCAGGACTAACTGACATATTTGAAAACTAGGTCCCACTGACAGGATTCCACCTCATACTACGTGGACCAATTAAAAACCTCCAAATCAGCTCCACCTGACACCGGGACCACCGCCAAAGATACATTTGAGATAAATGAGATCAATGACTGGCGTAAGATCTCAAGCCTCTGACAGATACCATGAGAACTTAGGCCCATCATTGGATGGATTACGGATGTCAGGACTCTTTGATCCATCAGAAAATTATGTCCCACTAACACATGTTGAGTTGTTTACACGTGGACCAATAAGAAAATGCTGACATGGCACACCTGGCATGTGGACCCACTTGAAAAGAAAGACTACATCATCTGGAAAAATCAATGATCGGTGTAAGATCTCAAGCATCTATCATAGTCTATGAGAACTTATGCTGACTGTTAGATGGAGATGGTGTCAGAGCTAGGCCTAGGGAAAATAAAGGCTGCCAAAACATAGGAAAAATTAAAATCACTGGGCACTGGGAACTTAGGAAAGATTAAAGGGCACCTACTAACACATGAAAACCTAACCGCCGAATAGCTAAAGGATTTAATTAGCACATGCAGATTAGGACTTCAAGTGACCCGAAAAAGGTTAACTTGAAAATAGAACAAGGTCAGGGTTTTCAAAGGGTAACGGCTAGTTTTTGAATATTTTGCAAGGGTTTCAAGGCTAGGGTCACAAAAATCATTGCAGGGACTAGAAGAAAAAGGCTAGAGCAATGAAAATTTTTCTAGGTGCTAGCAAAATATCAATATCAACAACAAGATAGTAAACCTGAGCATGCAAATGCTTAAATCTACCAATAAATTCAGTTAATTTTTCTTTAGGACTTTGTTTATAATGCATCAAGTTAGTCAAAGACACTTGCGAGCCAATGCTATTTTGAAATTATTGAATAAAGGCATTAGCAAGTTGTGGAAAGGAATCAATGGAATAAGGAGGAAAGGAACAATACCATTGTAAGGCCTTGTCACGGAAGGTTCTAGTAAATAGTTTGGCTAAAATCCTATGGTCATGAGCATAATCGCTATAAAATATTTGGAATGTTTTAACATGATGAACAGGATCTCCTTTTCCATTATAATTCTCAAGAAAGGGCATCTCACCTTGCTGAGGAACAGGAGTACAAATAATATCCTGAGACAAGGGACTTCCCATGTCACATGTAGGAATACTAAACTTGTTTTGAGTTAAGGAAGCAAGTTTTTGTTATAAGGATGACACAGTTTGAGCCAAACTAATGATTGTTGAATCATTAGATGAAATAGGAGTAGCAACATTAGACACACTAGGTAAAGTGTAAGAAGCTACAGGAATATAAGACACAACTAGAGGAACACTGGGAACTACAGTTGGAAGTAGATTGGAATAACTAAAAGGAACACTATGATATGAAGGTTGTGATGTAGGAAGGGACACAGAAGGCACACTCATATGAATAGAGGGAACTGTTATAGTCACCAAAGAAGGAGTATAGGTAGGAATACTAGGTAAAGGATTAGAACAAGGTTCAACACTAGTGATAGGAGGAATCAACCCTAAATCTTGAGCTAAAGGTTCAACATTTGAATGCACAACGTGAGTAATACCATGCAAGAGGTTAACACCTTGATCACTATCATGGAGAACTTTCTTAAGAGCCTCTATAGCTTGAATGGAATCTTGATTATGGTTCTCTTGAATAATCCAATTACCCATTTTATCAAGTTCAGTGGAAATTTTTTGGACTTGTTCAGGAGGAACTCTTAAAGCATTATCCTCATTATGAGATGAGTGAGAGGAGTTTTTCTCCATTATAGGATTGGAATCATGAAGAATCAAGTTATCATCCAGGATCCTAAGGAAAGGAGAGGAAGATTCAGGATCAAAAGCACCCATGAGTCTACGAATTCATCTAACCGAAATGTTATAAGTAGGACTAGTGGTAGTAAAGCTCATAAACCAATGTAATGCAAATGAACTAAACTAAGAACACATAAAGCATGAATATGAAATCTAATTAGCATGCAAGATCTAACACAAAAGAAAAATCTAATACACAAGATAAAAGAAAAGCACAATAGGGCATCCAATTCCACAAAAGAAAAGAGAGTAAGTATGTTGAGTTCATCAAAATGAATAGGGTTAAAATGGCATCACCACTATTCAAATGTAAAAATGGATAGATGTGTGGGGGGAATATGAGATCTATTCCCAAATCCAAATTCTCAAAGGAGAGATCCAATTTGATCAACCAAAAGGCTAATGCATAATCAAATCAATCTATGAAGAATATGAAAGAGAGAGAGAAACCCAATGTTTCCCTATAAAGGACTTATGTTTGAAATCTAAAATAATTGAAATACAAGTACTAACCTCAAATTAGGGCAAATCTGGAAAATGCCAATTTTTTATGTCTGTGTGTACTTTCAAGCAATTTTGCAACCTATTCTGAATTGGAAATGCTGAGATGAAGAAAAGCCATAAATCTTTTTCCAAGATGAGCTCAGATCAACTTTGACCCTCATCAAAGGTTAAAGGCTAGATTCTTTATTTGAAGGTCGATTCTGACTTTGTTCGTAGATCTCGGAAGTTCACTGAAAAGGGTATCCAAATCCACTCTCAGATTTGTTGGCTTTTAAACTTGTTCCCACATGGTGCCAGGTTTACACTATGATTGACAAACTGGTTAGTCTTCACTCCAAAGTCTGACAAGGGAAAAAGTGCTAATTGATGAGGATAAAGAACATCCTCCTTCTGCTTCAAGCTCTACATTCACTCAGGCAGGTATTGCCTCATTTGCACACTCATGACTCTTCTTGAGTTGATGAACAAAAGGCCTGCAGATGCATTACTGTGGAATAGTCCTTAGACCCCTGTAGGTATCCTGTACCCCAATGAACCATGACCTCATGTAATAACCTGATCTGCATGCAATGAGTCTGAAAACTAAAAAGAGACCTCCTACTACTACTACCAACATGAAGGGAAAGGATTTCATTTCAATGATTGATGCTGGGCTGAATGGACTCCTGAAGTACCCCAAGTCTCTCATAGACCAGTGCCTTGTCCAATGGGCAACAGAGTCAAATACCTTACTGCAACAGTGCTATGAAACAAGAAGACAACACACTCACCCTAACCAGATCACACATTACCAAACCACCTGTGCACCCAGATATGCTATCACCTATCCAAAGAAAAGACCTAGGAATAGGCAATACATTAACCAGCATCCACTGGAAGACAAGCATGATGTATCTTTGATACCCCAGCCCATACATATCTGAACACTAACTCTAAACCAGTTATTGCTGTGAAGACAACTCCACTTGCAAACACTTAGGCAATGTAAACAGACAAATCAAACACCCTTGATGTATGATTAATGATTCAAAATTCAAATGGAGACAATCTGATACAAAAACAAGAATGTTGCAATCTCATACATAAGACAATCCTGTTACAAAATGTATTGTATTCCCATAGCCAGAAAGGGACAAAGGGAACACTCTATATGAAGAGAAGAAGGGAAATACATGGCAGGAAGAACATTCATGGAACCAGTCCCCACAATTGTGGGAGAAAGGAACCCAGACAAAGTCAAAAATTCAACCTTATATACCACTAGCTGCCTTGGAAACCCATGACAGGTTGCAACAAGCTTAGGGACAGCTAGGGTATAGGTTACAACAGCTAAACCAATTGGAAATGATCACAAAATTTACTACAGGGGCAGGAAATACAAGCAACCTGGAGAAAGAGATCTCAAATAGATCTTACAATTATGATAGTCAGTACAAAACACCAGGTAGAACCATGAAAACCAATCAAATCAGCCACCTACAAATAGCCTACCGAGCACAAAATAGTCTTTCATATGGCATAAAAGTCTCCATGCAATCAAGTAAGAGGCCTCTAGACCACCTTGCAATCATTGGCACCACCAAACCAATCAAAATCCACCCCAAAAGCATTAAAACCAGGTACCTCCTACCACTGCAACACACAAAAATTCAAATTTGAAACTACAGCAGTCACTTTGCATCTGGTGGGCTTTATGCTCCTTAACATTTTACTCTTAGTTGCACAATTATGTTGTCATCAATTCTCACCGCCACAGGGAACGAGCCTCAATTCATGTTTGGTTGCATGATCACATGGCCAAAAGATAGCCCTTGCAATCATGTGACATCAGCTTTCTAATCGTGCAAAGCTGACCACAAACTTTCCTGAGAAATCCTCACCTCCACCACCAGCCAATCAAACATCAACACCTTAGCACCCATAAGATGCCCCACCAGACTTAGTGAATTGGCGACAAAGGTCCTTCACCAATTCGCTAAACATTTCGTTCCTTTGCGAAACACTTAGCGACTTCTCGACTGCTGCTCGCGCATTTTCCAGACAAACAAGAAAATCCTCTAATCTTTCAATGAATGTGTGACCACATTAAAATTGTCAGCACCGCTAACCTCTTTTTTTCTCCGGGCTGCCAAAACCAAGACCCCACCTGGGCCCGCCCGACGCCACACATCATGCCACTACACACTGCAACCGCTGAGATACCCAAGCCTAGGCCCGTGTTCAAACTCACCTTCCCCCCAGCATGGTCCAACCAAAAACTGCCATGATAGCACCCTCCACCAAGCCCACCAAACAGCTGTAGACGGGCCCACAGGGACATGTGGCACCCTGTCACATGATCGCATAACCTAGGAACAGGCTATGCAAGCATGTGACAGCTTGCTAACATTAACCGCCACTAGTAACAACACCGCAACTATCACCACAACCGTAAGGGGTATCACAACCATCACCACACTACCAAGGACATGTGTCACCTGGCTGCATGATCGCATAGTCGAGAGAAAGGCTATGCGATCATGCGATAGCTAATAGGAAGCTGCCACATCACCACATCTGCCAGCGAGCCCAAAGTGAACAAACCATCGGCACCAAATCAGATGGTGGGTGCATGATCACATGGGCATGGAATATTCCATGCGATCATACACCGACCATAGATCTTTGATCTCTAGCCCCACAATGTCGCACCTGCACTGTTATAGAAGTAAACCACTGGCAGCTGGACAGGACCGGGACCCACACAGCCACGTGGCAAGCGGTCGCCTGATCGCATGTCAGAAAAGTCTGACATGCGGCCATGCGACAGCCAATAGGGAAGAAGCTAGACCCACCACACGGTCATACTTGCGTAGTTAGAGAAAAACACCATCAATCAGGGCAGAAGCGCGGTGTGGAAAACACACAGGGTTTTCACACAGGTCGAAAACACACAGGAATTTCCGACAGACCAAAAGGCAAACAAGGGAGCTAAAAACAACATGGGTTTCTGATGCCAAAGGATAAGCAAATGAAATAGGAAGCACAGGGTCGAAAACAACACACAAGTCGAAAACATCATGGACTTTTTGAAAACACTGTGGGTTTTCGACACTGTGGCAAATTTTAAAGAATTTTCCCGTAGACCTTAAACTTTGAATAACTTTTCGGATTTTGTACTTTAGGGAACGTGACTTGAACTGGAGCCTGGTGACAACATGAAGGACATAAGGAAAAGGGTACAAACTAAGAAAACTTTCAAGGCAATAGGCCATTTTCAAAGGATTTTCACTATAGCAGAAAACTGGCCTAACAAGATCCAAAATCCTGCACCTATACCTGCAAGGAAATGGGGGTTTTTATTGTATGGGGGGTATTTCTTGGTCAAAGCTCAATTTAGGAATTAACCTTGAAATTGAATTGAAATCTAGTGTGCATAAACAAAGTAATTGAAACAAATCACCTTGCTTATGTTGAAGTCCTTGTAGAGGATTCGAATCCTCAAATCCACAAGTAAGAATGATTCAATGGATGTAGGATGTCTTGAATCAATGGAATTTGATCTTCAACACCAATCTTGAATTGATCATTGCATATGAGGAGGCTTGGATGAATGTAGAAGGATAGATCATCAAGGGGGTCCAAAGAGATTGAATCCTTCAATGGCTAACAATGGATCTCCTTGAGGGATGGATGCTTGAACACTTGAATGCTTGAAGTCTTGCTTGAATGTTTGAATTCTTTCTTTCACTTGAGAGCTTGAGAGATTGCAATTTCTTGAGATGGGATGTGAAAATGAGAGAGGAAGGCCTCCTTTTATAGTGAACTAGGCAACAATCCTCTAGAGGGGCCACCTTGTAGAATTAAATACCAATTAGGTCCTAACCTTTAGAAAATATACCTAGATTAAATTAAATTTAAGGATTTACCATTTTGAAACTCGAAATAGCCAACTCGAAGGCAGGAAAATAAATATCCCCAAAACCTAATACCCGAAAATCAAGGAATTTGGAAATTTGAATAGGGGGGCAAAATCGAGCTTGTAACTGACCTAGTCAAGATCAAGTTTGATTCTGACCTAGTCAGGATCAAGTTTGATTCTGACCTAGTCAGGATCAAGTTTGATTCTGACCTAGTCAGGATCAAGCTTGATTCTGACCTAGTTAATATCAACCTTGATTCTGACCTTGTGGGCCCAGATCCAGCCAGAATCAGGACAGAAGGTCCCGGGGATGCTCGGAGACCTAAAAATGATACCAGAAAGGGATACAATGCCAGGGATAGGTATAAAATCCTATGATGACTATGATGAAGGCTATGAGTACCTATTTTTAAGTCCTACCTACAAAATAAATCCATGGAAGAAGGAAATTAAGGAGAATCCTCAAGATCCTAACCCTAATTTCACCTATAATGAAAAAATCAAGTGCAGAAAAGAAGTGGAAAGTAGGGAGAAAGATAAATAGATGCAAAGACCTAATCAAGGCACTTAACATGACTGCATATCACTTACTCAGAGGGATAAACACTCTTATCATAGAAGTGCTTCCATTTTAAGATGATACACAAAGTAATCAACCCTACCCAAAGCGGGTTTATTAGAGGTAGATTTATTTTGGAGAGCCTCATTACTTTCCTGGAGACTATGGAATGGGCATGATTCTCTAGTCAATATGTCAGTATGCTCCTAATAGACTATTAGAAGGCCTATGACAGGATTGAGTGGTAGTTTATTATTACAATGTTAAAAGCTCTAGGTTTGCCTAAAGAATTCAATAGAATGGTACTAACCTTAATTGAAGGGGCTACTACGGTAGTAGAAGTTAATGGAGCTAGGTCTGAACCATTTCCATTAACTAGGTCAATAAGATAAGGATGCCCACTGGCTCTAGCCCTATTTTTTATTGCAGTGGATTCCTTATATTATATTTTAAGAGATAATTTCATTTCTCCCAAAGTTAGAGGAGTTAGCTTGCCCAACGATGAGGAACTTATTAATATTTAGTTCACTGATGACACCTCCCTCATAGTGGAGATGAGTGAATCTTATTTCAAGTGCCTCATGGACAAGTTGGACATTTTATGTCTAGCCTCTAGTAGCAAGGTGTCCATACCTAAGTCAAACCTTCTTGGTTAGGAGGACTCTCTACCTAGATGTTGTAACCAATTTTGTTTTTCTTGGGGAGATCCTCTTCATAAAGTCAGATATCTTGGCATTCAATTCTCTATTAAACCTAATCTCAAAAGCATGTGGAAATGGGTGAGGGATAACATAGAGGTGAAGTTGAAGAAGTGGAACAACATATTCCTTTCATTGGTAGGTAGACTTCAGGTGTGCCAAAAGATACTTGATGCATACCACATATACTACGTCTCAGCCTAGATTTTTAACCATGGGTGGATCAAATACCTACATAAAACAATTAGGAATTATATGTGGTCAGATGGCAAAGGAAATAAAAAATCTCATGCTGTGAGGTGGGACTTGTGCACAAGTGCTACTGAGCAAGGAGACCTAGGGTTGAAAGACCTCAGTTGGTAGGGTAATGCTCTAGAAGTTAAGTGGATCGATAAAGCCTCTCAAGGTAATGAACCTTGGAAGATTCTGGTGAGACACAAAATTAGCAAAGGTACTCCTACTAGGGGTAGACAATGGAAGAATTTGTCTCTCATTGACATCATGATAGGGAAATTTAGGGTTAGCGTTACAAGTTCTGATGTTTTTTAATCTATTTGGAAATGATGGGAGGAAATAAGGGTCAATATTAAAGGGAATAACCTTCTTGATTAGTATCAAAATGTTTGTGAGGAAAGGTCCATCTGGTGGAACCTCTTTAAAGGAGATAAGTTGTTAGCCTAGTTACAGGGTTGCTCATCTAAGAAATGGAATGCAGTGGGTATTAGCTACTTTTTTTATATCATTGAGAATGAGAACCTGATTTCATAGGAAAACTTGTCTCTAAATTTGACTTACCTGCCTCCCAATAGAGGACCTACACCAATATTAGGGATGCATGCTCATCCCTTAATCTCCCTAGAGACACAACTATGGATTTAGACATGATGGACCTCATCAAATGGATGAATGGAACCTTACTATGGAATACCAAAGTCAAAACAGTATATAGAGTACCTGCAAGCATAGAGACTATCTATGACCACCTTAACACTAAATGGAATATGAGACTAGACCCATTCACTTGGAGTAAATACCTTTGCAATCTCTGGGACACCCCTAGGGAACCCAAAATACTCTGTTTCATGTGGCATTTCCTTCTGCATAGGTTACCTATTAAGAACCCCTCTAGGGAACCAAATCTCTGCTCCTTTTGCACTAAACCTGAAACCATCCTCCATATATTCTTTGATTTTCTATTTTCCTCTGCCACGTGGAAGCTCTTTGGCTTGAAGCTCAATTACAAATTCCAAATTGTGAATATCATTTCCAGTTCTATATTGGGTCTGAAAAAAAGTTATAATCATTTCTAGGATTCTCTTTCTTTTCATATACTTTGGCATATCTGGAAGTTTAGGAATGATAATATCTTCAATAGTAGGAGTAGAACTCTCACAGAGTCTCTGCGGAGGCTCATCACTCTTAATGTTTCCACACAGGTTACTATGGTTATGCAGGTGAATGAAAATCAAGCCTTAAGAGTCACTCATGAGGTTGGAGAGGTACTAGATAGAGATCAGGTCAAGTACAATATGACTACCAAGGCTGATGTCGAATTTGATGTTAACATCACTATTGGGTAGATGCTACAATAGATTGAAAATTAGAGGAAGGAATCAAAATTACAAACTGATATACGAGATAGAGCTGATCAAGGTGTACAAGTTCATCAGGCAGGGGAAGGATCTGGTAAGGGTACCACCATAATAGTTGAGTAGGAGACCACCATGGTAGTTGAGCAGGAGACCACCATAAGCAAGTCAGCAGGTTCGAACCTAGATATTCAAGAGAACACTACATGCATCCCTTGTCAGCCATCCAAGGCCAATTTTGTGTATGTGTCACCTATGGAAGTGCTTCGTCCACTACCTTGGGAGCCATATTTTTCCAACCCCTACAATATCCTCATCCATAATGACCCGTGTCTCAAGTGGGCAGACCACTAGCAGCCATGGATGACATGGTTTCCCAGATAGAACCGATGTTCTTAGTATTCTAGATAATTGATACATTAATTTTTTTTGCATGAAATGTGGATCCTAGTTGTGTTTCCCTATGCATACTTGGGATAATGTATTTTTTGTAAAATTTAAACTGATTTAAACTCTTGTTTCATGTTAATATATATTATGGTTAATAAAAAAAATTTAAAAAATTATCCCAAGTAAATTTAAGTTAAGCGTAATTAAGAACATTGAATTACACCAACAAAAATAAGCTATTTAATTTACTATTAAAAATTGAATATTAGCATATAATTACAACTCATGTACTTCTCCTATTGCATTGATAGTTCTTGAGTTTACTAATTTTAAACTGAATAGCTAGCCATTAATAGTTCAATGATCTTCGATTTTGTATCAAAATATGTGCATTTAAGTTTAGTTATCTAATAATAAATAGTGAATGAACTATAAGAGATATAGTTCGTTCACCACTCAACATGAGCGACATTAATCTAAAAAATTATTATCAGTTTTAAAATATTTTTGGCATTTATATAATAATTATAATGTTTCTATTGCCCCATGTTCACATACTATATTTTATGCTATAATTAAGCAGTTCAGTGTTCCCATGGAAATTTAAAAGTGTGAAAAATAAATAATTCAAAATTGTTTTCTAGTTTAGTGGATCACCTACAATTTGGGGATTAAAAATAAGCAATGACCACAAGTTGAAGAAAGATACCATGTGGTTCCACAAATATTATTCCCTCTTTTTTTAAAAGATTTTATTTCTCCTTTTTTCTCAAATATTAAGTGTACAAATTATTATTAAATTTATTGATACAAGTTTTACATTTTCTTCTTAAAAATAAACAAAAAATTAATCTTCATGGGGCACAATTATCTCTTAAAAATGTTGAGCAACCACTCCTAACCAAAATAAGCTAAGTAGTGGCATGGGAACATGCACTTAGGGTGCCGTCCTATTAGGGACTAAAGCTTTAATTTTATAAGAAGATGTTTCTTGAAGAAGAAAACAAATTGTGGTCCAATGAGGGGGGCTTAATTTTCTATTTTTGAGGAAGAAGAGGTCCCTAGAAGAGGAAAATAATTGTTTTAAAATTATTTGGAATATTCTCCATGAAAATAGGAGGTCCTACATTTTAGTGTTGAGAAGAAAAAATATGGTGGGGCTAGAACAATTTAGGAAATTTATTATCCACTTGTCCAACATCTTGAAAACTAAATTCCCAACAGGATTGGTGCTACATGGCATTTGAGTAGCTCCCCAAAGATCTTAAGGAAGTGCTTGCCTACCAAAGAGATGATAGAAGGATTAACTATGTCCATGATGAGGTTATAGTATAAATTTAACCCTTGTATGTTTTTTATTCTAGAAAGGATCTCAAAATAAAGTATAGTGAACTATAAATAGTTGGATGGTAAACCAATTGTTGATTATAAACCTATAGAAAATTACTATGCATGGAATTATACAGAGGGGGAGGAAAGGATTATGACTGATATTAATAATAAAAGAAGGGACCATACTTTGGAAATCAACAACAGAAAAGGGTTTTTTTTAACATTTTATTTTCATAATAAGTGTTATTTGTAATATATTATTAATCACCTAATGAAAGTTATGAAAAATGATGTCAAGGTTAGGAGAAGTTATCCTCATTTATATTTTGTTAAGAGAAAAGTATTTATTGATATATCTCATATGATTATGAAGAAACCCAATGGTTTATTATATCCCACTTATCTTAATTACACCCACTTGAATGATGATGGTTGTTGGATGCCAACTTGGTAGTTAAGGCCAAATTTTTGCGATGACCAAAAAATAATTATTTCATTAATGATATTGTGAGAAGATTTTTATCCCATTAATTAAGTTGATTTTGAAAAAAAATGGAAATGTATGGTCAATAGTCAGGAGGATCATTCTAAAATCTTTCATAAAAAATGATATTTGTTGTGTCACTATTGCAGCGTATACTATCAATCTTGTTCATTCTTTTCCAAAGATAAAGGGATTCGATGTATGAGAAACTTTACTACCATTTTGGTAAGAAGAATAAAAAGGGTTTCTTTTTATTTTTGCATAATTTGGCAAGGTGGGCATCTAATATCCACGGATCAGTAGTTGAATCTCTTTGAGGTTAAAAATATGGGGGGGCCTCTAAAACATTCAAAGTCGAGATATTATAGGGAACTATTGCAGAATACTCAGATTTTGGGATATTTTTAGTAGAGGTAATTTCATGCCATATTTCCAAGCTATGAAGGGCTATAACACTACTCTTTCCAAGAAGTTTTGTATTCCTAGCACCTAAGAAATGTTTCTATTAGGAGTATAAAATTTTGTGTGACACTTGAAGTGATAGTGGAGGATATAGGCTTAAAAACTAAAGGTCAAAAAGTTAAAAGGAAGAGCTCTACTGACTATAATCTCTACATTAAGCATTTTTCCAAGAAAGGGGAGAAATTGGTGGTGTTGACTAATGATAATGGGTATGAAAGGATCTTTCTAGCCCCTTTGTATTCTCTAATTCTCTTCTTCATTATGTAATACATTACTATCAAAGGAAGGTATACTACCTTCCATCAGAATCACTTTCCTAGATTGAATCATTTGAGAAATGACCATGAAATTAATATTCCCTTCATTCTATATTCATCCCTCACTAGTAGCATTGTGAAAGTTTCCTCTCCTCCACTCCACCAAGGCTTAATGTATGCCCTTTATCATTATGAATTTTCAAATCCCAATTTAGAAGCCACCTTTTATCATGCCCTCAAAATGAACTAAGCCATATTATGAAGTCGACCAAAAGCATGGTTAAAATTATGTTTGTTTAAACAAACCCTCTGTGATAAATGTAACCCTAGTGGGAAAAAGGTAAACCCTTTTGGGAAAAAGAAGATTATGAACCGTAAAGCCCTTGGAAAAGATATTCCCCTTTAAGATGCCTTATGATATTACTCCTGAGAAAATTATAGTTGCTGCCACCAATCCCTCCTCTTTGAGGGACAATAATACCAATAAAAAGGTGAAAAGGATGAGTTATTTTATAGACACTGATAAAGAGGATAATAAGAATGAGGATACAAAACAAAGGGAAAAACCTGAGCATGAAGGAACTTCAAGGGAAAGGAGGTCTCCCCATATTTATAATAAGGAATACAAGAGTAAATAGATAGAGGAGGAAGTGGTTCCTAAGACAGACATGGAGTATGAGCTGGTTGAGGAACAAAATTCTATTAAGAATACTAAAGATGAGGATTATGTTGTTGAGGTTGAAGAGCTCAAGGAAGAGGAAAGAGAAAGATCGGTGGAGATAACTATGAACCTAAATCAGCTAGAGGATATGGTTAATATGGTATGTAATTCCCTTGGCCATACTAGTAATGATCCCTTAGAGAACATACCACATTCACCTATTTTGGAAGAGAAATGTGTTGCCGATAATATCCAAGATACAAAATTGATGATTTGTAGAAAAGAGTTGCATCTCTTGAAAGTTCTACTACTACTCCTTTGCATAATAATGATTACTTCAGTGATGTATTTTCTCCCTCTATAGTTTTTTTCATGCAATCATTAAGAAGGCTCCATTTAGAATTGTCACTAGGAAGAATAGCATAAGAAATCTAGTTTAGTGAGGAAGAATAACATAACAAGGGCATTGAGGAATGTTGAAATCTTCTCTACAATCTTTCTAAAGACTATGATATAATTGCTAGGGCTAATGAAATTTAATGCTGGTAGTCCTTTGTTTGTGGTTCTGATGCTCTATTTAGGTTATCTAATAGATTTAAACTAAAGTTTATTATTTTGGTTACTACAACATAATTTTTGTCAAATGAACTATTGGAATATTTCAAAGTTACATTTTGGTAGTTATAATGGTGGCAAAAGAAACATGAATTCTTTAAGAAGTATGATGATGTTAAACTCTCATGGTATTATGGTTGATAGTAGTAGCATTAGGAACTCTTTGAAGATGATTGTTTTGGTTTTGATTAATTTTGTGGGTGGGGATTTCTGTCTTGCTCTCAATTGTAATTTTCCTGAATAGGGATTCCAGTGCTGCTTATTAGTATTTTTTTTTTCTTGTATGGGATCAAGGCCCTCTCCCTACGGACTTAATTATAAAAAAAAAATTAATTTAATATTAAAATTCAAATATTAGTGTATAATTACAACTCATCTACTTCTCCCATTACATTGACATTTATTTAATTTACTAAGTTTTAACTAATTAGTCCTTAATAGTTCAACGATATTCAATTTTGTATCAAACTATGTAGAATGAATTCACCACTCAACACTAGTGACATTAATCTAAACATTTATTATATATTTTAAAATGTTTTTAGGGTATTGTTTTTTATAAATATAATTGATTACCCCATGTTCACAAGCTATATTTTGTGGAAATTTTTAAGTGTGAAAAAATGATAATTTAGAATATTTTGCTATTTTAGTGGAGCGCCTACAATTTGATAATTAAAAATAAGATATGTGAAAAAAGAAAGAATTATAAATAAACAGTGACCACAAATTGAGAAAAATACGGTGTCACTCCAAAAATATTTTTCTTTCTATTTATAAAGATTTTATTTCTCTTTTTTCTCTCAAATACTAAGTCTACAAATTATTACTAGATTTATTGTTACAAATTTTATGTTTTCTTCTGGAAAATAAACCAAAAATAAATATTTATGAAACACGAATATCTCTTAACAACCACTCCTAACCAAAATAAGCTACGTAGGAAAACTACCTTGCTACAGAAAATACTGACAACAGAAGAAAACTGCCGACGAAAAACCCACTTGACAGGTATAGAAGGTATACTTGAAAACCACCGATATAACCCCAACCCCAATTCCAGACAATATAGACAAGCAATTGCCACTCAAGAAGCACAACTCTCTAAGAGGTTTAAAAAAGCTATGATAAAAAGCGCAGACAGACCTTTATACACAAACAAAATTGAGAGTGAGCGCAGTCTAAGATGATGAATTTAACCTTAGAATTTTGAGGACTCCGCTATCTCCCCGCCCAATTTGATCTGACCCTTAAACCTCCGTGCTTGTTCTTCCTCCTGTGAGAATTTGGGTACATTTCTCTGATAAAAGTCTTTCATATGTCCGAAAGATCTAGAATGATCACCCAGTCTGATTTGGGTACTAGCATCCCTGAACATGCAGACACAAAACCAGTCTGATTTCGAATCTGATTCTGTACAAGATGAGGCTGTCTTTCCTTATACAAATACATATTATTCTCTATATTCTGACTGATGTTCTACTTTCTACCGTACAATTCTAAGTCTGTGCATGACATACTCACTATACTTATATACATAATAAACACAAGAAACCCATTAATCCCTATTGAGCATTTTCAGTTCACTGAATGCATTCTGAAGAACCGCGATTTCTTGATGGGTGGTTTGAAGGCCTCGGATTTGTGGAGAATCGACCACATGATGTGCACATCCTCATAGCTGCATGATGTGACCTCACTGTACAGCTTCCATACACCCTGCTCTTCAGAAGGATAACCAATCCTTCTAAGCCATGGCCATAAAGCGACACCCATTACGAATCTATGGAGCCTATGAATTTTATGGGACCAAATTCAGCTAGAGTTCCATTTGATGAATCTTTGGGGCCAGCTTACCATTTGATGAGGATGAAATTATGCAATTACATCCGCAATCATATTTTTTTGCACAAAACATATGAAAACAATGCTCTTAGGACAATGTGCGAAAGAATCATTGAAGTAAAATGATAGACCACAGGCTTTGAACCGCGAATTGTAAATTTATTTTTAATTTTAATTTCAAAATATTTTTGAAAAATATGTAAAATTATTGTTTTTGATTAAAATGACAGGTAAAGAGCCCTGAACCCAGATAGAGAGGGCCCTGGGAAATTATTGTTAATGTTTTTTAAAAAAATTAATATAATTGATTTAATATTTTGTTGAAATGTTTTAAATTTGAAAAATTAATCTAAATATGTTTAGCAAAAATTTAAGTGAGGACTACAGTCCCCAAGTCATAATAACTACAACTATTTATTTTAACAATATATATCCATAACAGATGCCTGTATTGTCTAATACAACTCAACTTGGCTCAAATCAGTAAAACCGAGGCTAAATTTATTCATAGATTATAATATTGCTTCCAATCGTTCTTTCCGCGCACACCGTTTTCTCAATCCTGTTGTAGTAATCTACGTCCATTGTCCACAAAGAAGGGAGTCGTGCAGATTGGGCAAGTGTTGTGATTCTCAAGCCATGGCCAAATACATTGAGAATGAAATATGTGGCCGATCATACAAGGAATTTCTCGAACCTCTTCTCCCAGGATAATGTACAGTTGATAGGATTTACTGATTCCGATCTTGCCAAAAATTTGGATATGTGAAGGTCTACTATTGGTTACACCTTCATGTTTGTTGGGCTGCTATCAGTTGGGCCTCAAGGGTGCAACATTTCATTGTTCTTTCTTCTGTCTAAGCTGAATATTTGGCACTTTCTGAAGGTGGTAGGGAGATGATTTGGTTACAACATCTATTTAGTGATTTGAAATATCAACAAAGTGATTATGTTCTTTATTGTGACAATCATTCATCTTGGCATCATTCAAAACATGTTGATATTCATGCTCATTTTGTGTGACATATAGTTGAAAAGGGCAAGTTAAAAGTTGTTAAAATTGACACAAAGGTCAATTGGATAGACATTTTGACCAAGGTTGTACCTAAGGAGAAGTTTGAATGTGCTAGGACTTCTCTTGAGCTTGTAAAGAAGAGATAAATCAGCAAGGCGCGTAGGGGAATGTTTGATCAGTGGCAACATCTATTAGCCATCAGGTGTGAGATTGTAAATTTGAAGTCTAACCGTCACCTATTCTTTTCCCTCCAATTGTTGGTTGTTGGGCTTCTTTGTTGTATTCAGCCTATTTATGTTGTGGTTGTGGCATTGCAATGTAACTTTTTTTTTAACATTAATATAATTCCTCTGCTCAGTGTGGATGTAGGCAATTTTGCCAAACCATGATAAATCTCGTGTTCTCTATTTTATGTTTATTGTCTGTTCTTCAATTATATTTTTCTTCATTATTTCTTCCAATTCAACAAAAATACTAATACATGTAATTTACTTTATTTTGGACAAGCATCATACGCTACATCTATTTACACATTCTCCAATATTTATGACCCATATTCAATGATATCTTACATTCATACAATATTTCACAATGTATTTTAAATAGTTGCACTATTTATTTTTGTTATTAAAAATAAGATAATTTATAATTATTTCTTTCTTATATAAATTATATATATATTGAATATATATAAACAAAGATTTGAAATCTTATCCATTTTGTTTGTGAAACATTAAATTTTCTTTTATTTTTGTCCTTTTCTTATATGCTTTATACAAAAGCATTAAAAAAACTACATGACTTGTAATGATTTTCTTGTGCCCTCCAATATTTATCTGTGTTCCTTTTTCTTCTCTACATTTTCTCTTTTCCCTATTCTCTCCTTCACACATACATATGCTTCCTTTTTTCCCCTTAAAATTCTATAAAAATATGCTTCCTTTTTTCCCCTTAAAATTCTATAAAAATAAAATCCCAGTATTAAAAAAATTTAAGATCAAATTGTCACAACAAATTGCATAGACACCAAACCCTTACTTTACTATTAAATTTATCACTCAAAACTCTACAATATATTTTCTCTTTTGCCTACACTTCCCGTCACACATATGCTTCCCTTCTTTACCAAAAATCTAATCAAAATAAAATTCTGCCATAAAAATTTTTTAAAAAAAATTGTCACAAAAAAATTATATATGCCAAATAGTTTATTTACTACTAAACTTGCTGCTTGAATCCCCAAACTATTTTCCAATATAATAATGTAACTTATGTAATAGTTAAATATATTTTATACTCACCAAACAACAATATCTTTACGCCAATATTTTTCCGTGAGTGAAAGACAAAGGAAATGGATTCCAAAAAAATCAAAGCTAGAATTCTATTTTTAAATTTAATTTAATTATGAGCTACTTGTTTTCATGCCATATCTTTACATCTTGTGGTCATAACATGTGACTTCTTACCTTGTTAATATTATAGAGGATCGATTGGTCTACAATGTATACTGATATAGAGATGTGCTAAATAAGTTTATGGCATCGATCTATAAATTACTTGTTATTTACTATTTATTTAGATGTAAATTTTTCTTTTCTAATTTTAATAGGTAAAATTTAATTTTACATGGCTCTCGTCTTAGTATTCTTAGCAATGTCTAGGTAAATAAAAATTTGACATGATCTATTTTTATTTTCCTATTTTAAAGTATCTATAACATTTTTCTTTGCACATTACAATTTTTAAAAGAAATCTAAATATATGATTAGAGAGGCATTCTTATTTCTTTTACCTATATTTCTAATTTTTAAACTAATATAATTTTTAGATGTAACAACTTTTAAGAAGAATTTTTTTATCTTAAATTCGTTTGTTTTTATCGCTCTGCAACTTCCCGCTTTGCAACTTCCCACCCAAACTCATTTTTCAAACTACAGGCTTGCATGCCTATCTCCAGTAGGGGAGAATCTACCCCCTTGGCTGACCCCCCTGTTGGTCCTAATGGACCCCAAGCTATTCCCTTGATTCCCTCTGTCACAGTCGCAGTGGCTGAGTCAACGGTGGAATCTCAAAAAGTGTCCTCTTCTATCGATTCCCCGTTGTCCCTTCCAAAACCCAACTGGAAAGGGGTCCTTGTTGGAGAAGCTCAACAATCTCTGGAGGCTTTGCTAGTGGACTTTGTTCAAACTAAGGAAGTTGTTGAACTATCACTCCCGGACTCAGTTGTGAATAGAATGATGGCAGATTTTCAGTTGGCCCTGGTTTGTCGATTCTTTAACTTTCGACCTACCATCAAAATGGTTAGGAAAAGGGTGTCTAACCAGTGGAAGATCAAGGGTTTTGTCCTTGTTTCTGCTATGCCGGGTGGGCTTTTTCTGTTTAAGTTTATCACTCTTGAGGACCTATCCTTTGTTCTATCGAGATCGTGGTTCTATGGAAAGCACTTCCTAGGTCTTGCAAAATGGAAGGCGAGATTCAATCTAGTGATAGAACTGACAAGAATGGCCCCGGTTTGGGTCCGTCTCCCTAGCCTCCCACTAGAAGATTGGGATGAGCAAGTTTTTTGATGGATAGGTGACTCCTTCAGGACATTCATCAGAAAAGACCTGGTGACCCAATCTAAATCTAGGTTGGTTTTTGCTAGGTTTTGTGTGAACATTACTCTGAATAAAACCGTACCCAACTTTGTCATTTTGAAATCTAAACTGGATAGATGGACCCAAGCACTAGTGTATGAGAATACTACCCTGTTCTGCCAGAGTTGTGATAGCAGAGGCTACTCTAGTGACACTTGCATGACCTCCAAGTCAAGAACTTAAAAAGGGAACAAGGATGAAGGAACAGTTGAGGGACCACCCCCCACAGATGAAGTTGAAAAGGAGGAGACTAGGCCACCCTTGGTGACTAATGAAACAAAAACCCTAGAAAAGGAAGATATGGCTCTGTTGGAAGGTGAGATCATCCCCCTTCTGGAGAAGGATATGGGAAGCCCTATTCTCAGCTCTCCTGAACTCCTGCCTACAAAGGAACCCATTCTCTAGCCGGTGGTGGAGCCGATAAAGAACCCCCTAATGCACCCCCTAGAGGGGAGGAAGTCTAACCATATTGAGGTAGAACAGCCTACCATTGTGGTTTCTCTAGAGCTAAAATCCCCAAAGCCAGATGCCAAACCCCCCCCCCCCCCCCCCCCCCAAAGCTTTTGAAGAAGAACTCTTCCAGCTCCCTAGATAGTTTGGAGGATGATGAAGGGGAATGGAAAACACAGAGAAAAAAAACCAAACCTAAGAAGGCTAATGTGGGAGTGGAAACACCCAGGGGAAGGCCTTCAGACCGCACAAGAAGATCGAGAGGGACCACAAGGGATGTTGTAGCAAGTAAGCATCAAACCCTGGAATCTAGCTTTAAAAGTAAGAAATGATTTGTCTTTCTTGGAATGTGAGGCATTTGAATAGCTCCCTTAGACAAAATGTTGTTAAACACTACATTTTTAAACATAAGCTTGATGTTCTGCTCCTACAAGAATTTAAGATGCGTGCTAGTAATTTCGCTACCCTTGTGCCCAATCTTTGGCCGGGTGTTGAGTTCCTTTACTCCAAAGCTGCGGGTGCATCCAGAGGCATTGCTATGATCTAGAACCCCAATAGGATAATTGGTCAACTGGCTGCTTCTTCCTCAAATTTCCTAGCTATCACCTTTAGGAAGAATGGATTTGAATGGATCACTTTTAATATTTATTCTCCTAATACCTGGTCTACCAGAGCCTCTCTGTGGTTTGAGCTAGGCCTTTGGCTGGATCAGGATAGTTCTATGAATTTCTTGCTGGCTGGTGACTTTAACACCCTGCTTTATCCCTCAGAAAAGTGTGGTGGACTAATGGACTACTCTGATAGCATGGGGGAGCTGGCAGATTTTATTTCTTCCACAGGTCTTCTTGACATCACTCTGAAAGAGAACCCCTTCACTTGGACCAATAATAGGAACGGATCCCATCTCATCCAAGTTTGGTTGGACTGTGTCCTTTCTACCTCTTCGTGGGACCTTTGTCTGAACTTCACCTTGTCTTCCCTCCCTAAAACTATGATTGATCATAAACCCCTCCTTCTCTATTGCCATGATGCCCGTAAAGTCAGCTCGGCCCCCTTCAGATTTGAAATCATGTGGTGTTCCCACCCATCCTTTAGAGATCAAGTGAAATTATGGTGGGTGACTAACATCAAAGGTACTACCATGTTCAAAATTTCCCAAAAGCTTGAAATATCAAAAGGGACGTTAAAGGTTGGAGCAAACATAACTTCAGTGACTTTCGTAAAGAGAAAAAGGAACTGATAGAAACCTTAGAGTCCCTCCAAGCCCAATTGGCTTTTGGAAACCACCCACCCCATATTCAGGTGGAGGAGAAGTTGACTAGAAACAAGTAGTAGGAAACCCTAAAAAAAGAAGAAATCTACTAGAAGTAAAGATCCAGAATCCAGTGGCTTGCTAAAGGGGATAGGAACACAACTTTCTTCAATAGGTCTTCCAACAACCATAAAAGAAGAAATACCATCACTACTATTAAGGATGAGGGAGGGAATGAAATCAAGGAGAAGGACAAAATCAATCAGGTTGCAGCTAACTACTTTAAGGGGTTATACTCTAATGAGGGATCTATATGCCTGAACAACATCCAAAATCAACTCCTAGACCACATCCAAAGTGCTATAGCTCATAGGGATAATGATCAACTCACAAAGCATGTTTCTAATGAGGAGGTCAAGAATGTGGTCTTTGCTATGGGAGCTTACAAAGCTCCGGGGCCAGATGGATTTCCTCCAGCATTTTTTTAGGAATTTTGGGATATTGTGGGGACTGATGTTACCCATGCTACTAGAGACTTCTTTAGGATAGGGTGCCTCCTCAGACATCATAATAAAACCTACATTTTACTTGTCCTAAAACATGAAAATCCTACCACTATGTTGGATTTCAGGCCCATCAACCTTTGTAACACCTTCTACAAGATCCTCACCAAGATTCTGGTTGGCAGAATCAAGCGTCTTCTTGATAAGATTATCAGCACTACTTAGAAAGGTTTTGTTCTGGGAAGACAGATCCATGATGCAGCCTGTTAGGCCTTCTTTCTGTCATTGCAAAATCTTGTGACGTTGGCCTATTCCCTGCAATGTTTTTGTTTTGCTGTCCTGCCATGCCTGCAATCTCAGTCTTGACTTGTGATGAAAATCTTTAGTGTTTCACGGTATGCATGTCCTGCCCCTGGTAGTTTATGTTGTCACCTGGCCCTGGTTCAAACTGCATCTCCTAATCCATAAAACCCAAAAAGATTTTCAAATCCTTGGGTCTGCAGGAAGCATTTTAAATTTTTGCCACAGTGTTGAAAACATACTATGTTTTTGAAAATCCACGTTGTTTTAGACCTTTTTGGCCTGCATAAAATCCCATGTTGTTTTTAGCTTCTTTGTTTGCCTTTGTGTCATGTTGAAAACTTTGTGTGTTTTTGATCTTTCACAGAAAACACTGTGTGTTTTCGACCTTGCCTGTCTTCTTTTCTGGTGGCTCTCCTTGTTCTTTGTCTTAACCGTGCAAGTGCGACTATGAGGGGCCAGAGGGAGGAGATCAACAGTCGGTGTGTGATTGCATGGAATATTCCTTACCCATGTGATCATGTGCCTACCGTTGATCTTATTTGTTCCAACGTTGCTTTTGTCTGGTCGGGCACAGTCCTTCAAAGTTTCTTGTCACTGATTCTCTAGGTCTCCGGGCGGTTACATCTCCTATTCTGTGACTTGGTGACCATGTTATTGCTTGGTCTCCTGATCCTTGGTGGTTATCGGTTCTCATTCGGTGACCTGGCGGGTGGTCTTTTTCTCCTTAATTGCGTGATCTCCAAATATCTGGCGGTTATCTGCTAGCATCTCATGATCACGCGGGTGGTTAGTTTCCCATGGTTGCATGATCGCAGAATGGTGGATCTGAGTTTGGTAAGGCTGCTTGGTAGTTTACTTAAGTGTGCAAGTCCAATGTGTGGTGGGACCTGGTTTCTGGATTGAGCAAAGGATCTTGGCGTGTTAGAAGATCAACGGTTGTCGTTAAAGCACGAGCGATGCATCAAGGCTATGCACTTTTGCGACAACTGTCCAATCCCCTAAAGGGTGAGGCTCCTGCTTGATTGGTCCATGTGGAAATGACTTGTCAGTGGGGCCTGGTATCACAGATCAAAGATCTACGGTCGGCCTATGATCACATGGAATATTCCTTACCCATGCGATCATGCGCCCACCGTCCAATGTGGATAGCGGGTGGTCGCAACGTGGTCTAGTTGCAGTTCCATGTCACAGAGTGCAGTGATGTGGTGGCTTCCTATTGGCTGTCGCATGATTGCAGAGCCCAGCTTTTGGCTATGCGATCATGCGACCAGATGACAAGTTTCTGTGGTCTGGTTGCGGCGGGCGGTGGTGTTAACTAGTGGTGGTTAATGTAAGCGAGCTGTCGCATGTTTGCATAGCCCACTTCCGGGCTATGCGATCATGCGACAGGGTGCCACATGTCCATGGCAGTTGCGGTAATGGCTCGGTTGGCAGGTGGTTTCGTGGCATCGGGCAGGCCCAGGTGGGGTCTTGGTTTTGGAAATCTGGACAAAAAAGAGTTAGCGGTGTCGATAAAGTGTTGTCTTGTCATGCATTCATGAGATGGTTTGGCAGTTCCCCATTTCATTTGGTGACTTGGCGTATGGTGGTCGTAGGATCGCTAGATTCTTTAGCGGAGGTAGGAAGTATTCAACGAACTGGTGGAACTTCTTTGGTCGCTAGTTCACCAAATATGTGGGGTCCGTATTTGCGGTGACTTGACAAAGTGGGGCTACGTTCGGCGGTGAATGCTAATGGTTAGTCGCATGTTCACATACCCTTTTTCAAGGCTATGCGATCTTGCGACTGACATTTGCGTGAGGACTTAGAGGTGGCGGTTGCAGCAGGATTGAGATCTACGGGTTGTTGCATGTTCGCATAGCCCGTCCCTGGGCTATGCGATCATGTGACTAACCATCCGTTTGTCATGGTTGTGGGGTTGTGATGGTGTTGCAGAGACCAATTGAATGTGGTTAGGAGACCACGGTTGGATGATTGCAAGGGCCATTTCCAAGGCTTGCGATCATGTGACCAAGAATTTATTGAGGCTCGATTCTTGTGGCGGTTAGTGATATGATAGTGCGGTTGCGTGACTGAGGGTGAATGGTTAAAAGGTTTATTTTCCACTAAATGCATGATAATCATTGTAGTTTGAAGTTTGATTTTCTGAGTGACAGGGGGTACCTTTGTTTATGGAATTGAATGCCAGATTTGACCCTGTTTGGTGGAGGCGGTTTGCAGTATGGTCCTAAGTTCTTGGCAATTTTTTGCAAAGGGATTTGTACCGTGAGGAATGATTGCACTCTTGGCTCGAGAGGTGTTTGCAGGTGGCTGATTTGATTGATTTTCATGGCAGCTCCTAGTTCTCTATCCTGGCTCGTAGATTTTCATGATTGCAGATCTGTTTGAGATTTTCTTTCTCTAGACTGCTTGGTTTCCCACCTTTGTAATAAATTATGATGTAAATTTTGACATGTCGGGTGGTTGAGACCCTTGCCCTAGCTGTCCATAGCTTGTTGCATTCTCTCTGAGAATCCCAAGGCAGCTAGTGGTATAAGTTGCAAATTTTTGAATTTTGAAGGGGTTCTGAAATCTCATTGCTTTTGGTCCCAGGTTTCTAACTGTATATACTGATAGAAGTCTAGTTTTGTGACTTTTCTCATCTTGGTGTCATTATAATTGTATGTTGATTCTAGATTTGTTAATGAAAACATCATTGAATCCCAATATTGTATCTTGTGTATGTCTTCTTGCTTGTCCTGAGCTCATATATGTTAATATCACAAAGTGTGTTAATGTATGGTAAACAAAGAGTATTTTGAATTCATCTCTAAGTTTCTAACAAAGTTAGGACTAAAGACTTTTAGGTGAATTCAGTGAGTTTACAGCCAGGTATAGAATTTGATGTCCTTGTGCTTGAGGGAAAGGGGTAATAGGAAAAGCACTTACTCTAGTTTCCATTATGTTTGATTTGAGGTATTCAGTTGAGGTATACAGTTAGGTGATTCTGAGCCCTGGGATAAGGCACTGGTCTTTCCTCTTGAGGTATGCATGGTTAACAACCACAAACATAAACATTCATTTCATAAACCTTTTATAGATTTGTGTTGAGCATTGTATACATCATTTTGAGACTCCTTTAGATAAGTGAGTCAAGGTACACCCACTTGAGCATTGAAGCTCAAAGAGTAGAAGGATCTTTGATCCTTGTCAGTTGGCCCTCTTTGTTGTGGACTTTGGAGTGGTGATAGAGTTAGGAGTTGTATTTGAATTATCCATCAAAGTGTAAATCTGCAAGTTGAAGATCAAAGGGAATAATCCACAACCAACACAGCCATAGCCACCCATGAAATCATCCACTCTATGGACAGGAGCAAGGTTCTAGGTATGGCCTTTAAACTGGATATCTCTAAAGCTTATGAAAAAGTTAACTGGTCATTCCTGCTTAAAATTCTAGCTAGAATGGGCTTTAATGAGAAGGTTATTCAGATTATACAAGAATGTACCCAAACTGTTAGCTTTTATGTTCTTGTCAATGGCACCCCTAGTGGCTTCTTCAAACCTGAAAAGGGTCTCAGACAAGGAGATCCTCTCTCCCCCTACCTCTTTATTATGGTGGCTAATGTTCAAAGCAGGAATCTGAGTATGCTTTCCTCTATGGGAAGAATAAAAGGCATCAAACCTACTTCTACCCTTCATCAGGTTGTCTTAGAACAGTTTGTGGATGACACTTTCCTTTTCAAGTATTCTTCAGTGATTGAGGCCAGACAGTGGAAACAAATCCTTAAAGATTATGCCTGGGCTTCTGGACAGTGTATTAACTATCAAAAGAGCCAATTGTTCCTCTTCAATACCCCTATGGAGATACAAAACAAAGTGCTTCAAATCCTAGGTTGTTTGTTGGCTTCGATCCCTTCTACCTACCTTGGCCTCTCACTTACGGTTAAGGAGGTGTCCCACGAATTCTGGAACTCCATCCTGGAGAGAACCCAAAGGAAACTCGTTGGTTGGAAAGGGAAGATTCTAAGCAATGCTAGTAAACTTCAACTCATGGCCTCCACTCTCCAAGGGATCCCTGTTTACTTCCTATCCCTCTTTAGGATCAAAAGCAACATGGCAAACAAACTTGACAGAATTTAGAGAACCTTTCTATGGGCCAAGTCTAAAGAAAAGAAGAGGATGTCTCTTGTCAATTGGGACACTATCTGCCTCCCAAAAAGACTGGGTGGTCTAGGACTAAGAAGAATTGGCCTGATGAATAAATCCCTTACCACGAAAGTGGCTTAGAAACTCATAGAAGGAAAAGAGGACTAGTTTAGAATAATGGAAGCTAAGTACCTCCAAGGACATCCCTATGGGAGGATGTACCATGATAGTTACCTCCCAAGTGGATCCAAACTCTGGATGAACATTTGTAAATGCAAGACCTTACTGTCTAAAGGAGCTTTTTCGCAAATTGGAAATGGGAGATCCATCAGATTTTGGAATGACCACTGGATCCTGAACCACCATAACCTGAGCTGTAGATTCAAACCTCTTATGGACTACCTCAGTCCTATCCTTGGTAACAGAGCCTCCAACTACATTGTTGGCAGGGACTAGAAGGATTTACCTAATCAGGTAAGAGAAAGATCGGATCTTCAACAGTTGGCCAAGGAAATCATGGAAACCCTAACTGATATCATAATTTCATGGCTTGGTGACTCCATTATTTGGGCCCCCACCCAGGCTAGTACCTTCTCAGTAAAATCTACTTACAATCTACTTCTGAAGGAGGACAGTGACCTGGGGGACTAGAAGAAGGTGTGGATCCCTCAGCTCACACCGAAAATAATTTTTTTTGGTAGACCCTCATGCATGGTAAGGTCCTAACCCAGGATAATCTTATAAAGAGGGGCTTCTCCATGGCGAACAGATGTGTCCTATGTAAGAAGGAGGAGGAAATGGTGAATTGCCTATTTATCCACTATGATTATGCCACAAGCATTTGGCAAGCGGTAATCAAAAAGTTGGGTATCTTGTCCCTTTGTTCCTTTTTCCCTCGGGCCAGCACCCTCTTGTTGCTTTTTCTATCAAAAACAAAATTTAAGAAGAATCAAGTAAATTAAAGATAAAATTATTGCATATTCTTCAATAGATTACATAGTACATAATAAATTCATCATTAAATTATTAGATTTTATGATATATATGAGAAAAATAAAATTTTAAAAGTACTAAATCTATTTACAAGTTTACAAACTATAAGAAATCTCAAATGCATCAAAAGAATAGAAAGTGAGTCATAATTAAAGTTATAAAAAATATAAAGAGTAATGAAATGAAATGATTATGTTTCTTCTAGGAATTTTGTATGTACATCAACATAATTTTTTTAGTTGCACTAAAGCATTTTTATTTGGAAAACACTAAATTACAACATATGAAGAAAAAAATTGAATAATTATTTTTAAGTCAAATAGAGGAGAGGACAGAGCGGGAGAAAGAGTGTGGGGGTATAATTTCAAACATAGTGGATATAGCGGAGGATAGGGTAGATGATGAGGAAAATGATGAGCTCCCATTGCATTTGTTCTAGTTTATGTGAATGCTTCTACATTTTCTATTAGAATTTTGTTTAAGCCTTTGTAGACATTTTTTTCATATCTCTAGTATGGCTCATATGGTTTTTTTTCCTCCTAATCTAAAGGCACATGGTTTTACTTGTTTTCCTAAGATTTCACTTTTATTTTTGTATGGCTTGGCCTGCATCATGGTCTTCTCTAAGTTTACCTTATCTAATCCTTTGTTTGACTGTTGTGTTGTTGTAATGAGCTTGGTGAATGAATTCTATTAGCATGTTTCCTTTGGTTGAGGTTGGTCAGGTTGCCTCCATTTATGTATACGGATTTCAATGTCTATGGTGTATTGTGATTTCTTACAATCTTGGTTGTGCTTCCAATTGCAAATAAAGATGGTTTGGGTTTTTTCTCTTCTTTCTAGTTTTGGGCATTGGTGGTTGTTAACATTATCTAGTTTCATCATTTTGTGGGAGAGCCTTGGTTTTCTTCATGGTTGGAGCTCAAAGATGATGCTAGTTTGTGCTTCTTTTTACCACCTATAATCCCCTTTTCTTGTCTAAGTATTGTTTGTTGGGTCACTTCTAGTGTCTTCTTCCCTTTTGGTGGCTATTAGGGCTTGGCCATGGGTATATGGTACATCATTCTTATTCTTCCTAACTTTTTTGGTCTCTATTTGAGGAGATTACAATGTCCTTTGTGTTGGCTTTCTTCATGCCTTAGAGGCCATGGTGGTTCTTTGGGTTTTAGTGGGTGCTACTTTTATTGTGACATGTTCTTTTTGGCCTAGGTTTTTTGATTTGGCACATATCTAAGCCTAGATTTTCAATTAGACTATCCATTTTTTTCTAGTAAGGACAAGAGTTTTGTTTTATTTAATGGATACTTGTTTGCTATTAGTTTTCAAGGGCTTTTAATGGCCCTTAAATTTTTTTAGTTAATGATTATCATAGGTTTTGAGGCTTTGGTCATCCATGTTGAACTCGAAATCTATCTTCTCTTTTCTCAAAAGTGGCCTTCTACTTATTTGTTTTAGGTTCTTTCCAATGGGTTTTATATAGAGGTGGAGTTTTGCCCTATTGAGGTCAAGTGTATTTTTATCACCATAGAAAGGCTATGGATCATTTCAGTTTCTTTATCTCTATTTAGAATTTCTTATGGAGGTGACAGAATCACCTAAAAAGGTGCACACTTTCTTTGCGAAGGAAGCTAATTCCAAATTTATGCAATCTTCTCTTTTCTATGGCTATGTGAACATTGTATAGAATTGTGATTGGTTCTCAAATTTAATGGTTTCTTCCTTTTCTACTCCTATAGAGGTGGGCTCCGCTTCTTTTGAGGTGGAAAGGATTTTTATAGAAGGGGGTTGATTTTTAATTGGATTTTTATAGTTGTTTATTATTGGATAGTTTTGGGAGACTTTTAAAACCTTCTTATTACATGGGAGGTTGATTTTATTGTATTTATTTTCTCCTTTTGGATATTATCTCTATGATTCTAGAAGTTGAGGTTTTGAGAACCTTTTTAAAACCCAATGTTCAAGTTTAGGGAGATTGGAAAAACCCTTTTATTATATTTCAAGCATAGAGAGCTTGGAAAAACCCATTTTTATGTTTTAGGCTAAGGGATAATTTTAAAACCTTGTGCACTATGTCAATGGCTAAGGCCTTTTGATATTGCATCCTATACTATTTATGACTTCTTGTACTTAGGTGATTGTTTTCTCTATATGGTTTGTGGGGTTGTTGGTTTTTAGGGTTTTATATTTTGTAGCTACCTTTTTTAGGGTTATAGATTCTTACCAAAATCTACTTTCATGGGGTTTTGGGGTCCCTTAAAATCTTGTTTTTCCCTCATAAAAAATATATAAACCAAAAAGATAACTTTCAATCAAAATGGCCCCTAGTGTAGTGAAAAAAAATACCTCCTACCTCCTTGAACTAGATCAACTAGCCTGCTATTAGACTAAGGAGCAAGGATAAGGGAAGTACCATTGTGGATATTATTATTAAACTGAAAGTTCGTTAAATAGTTTTTAGTTTGTATTGGGGTGTTAGATCCATGTTTTTGTTTTCTTTTTGTCATTTTTGGTCCATTCAAAAGTAGTTTTCCTTTAATCAAAAAAAATATTTATTCACTATTATTTTAACTATTGTAT
Organism: Chamaecyparis obtusa; assembly: GCA_027943335.1. Lineage (NCBI taxonomy): Eukaryota > Viridiplantae > Streptophyta > Pinopsida > Cupressales > Cupressaceae > Chamaecyparis > Chamaecyparis obtusa. The sequence continues at coordinate 62,949 of BSBK01010791.1, read as the reverse complement.
GAGTCAAAATTTCTTAATTAAGATGATTCATTAATTTTTCATAGTAGTGTTCACAAAATTTCATTAATTTATAAATAATTATTTTTCTTACGATAATGTTTTCAAATCTATTTTTATTTAATTATTAATATTATCTTAAGATATTTTTAGAGTCAATTTTTGTAAATTAGTATTTTTTCTTTTAATTTTTATTCATCAAATTATTAATATCCAAAAATAATAATGATTTAATCTTTAAATTTTAAATTTTAAATATTTTGTATGCCTACTAAAGTCTATGTTCATGTGAAACTAAAATCGATATAGACCATTTTGTAGTCACATATTCTAATCGTAAAGCATTATTTGATATACTAGCAGTTTTAAAATCTTACAAAAATTTTAAACATTTATAGAATACAATGGTCATTAGATCTAAATATAAATAAATATAAGAATATTTAATTTAGTTTTACATCAATTAAAATAAATAATTTTAAACTATTTTATTTTATGGCCATAAAGCCACACCCATTACGAATCTATGGAGCCTATGAATATTACGGGACCAAATTCAGCCAGCGTAACATTTGATGAATCTTTGGAGCCAGCTTACCATTTGATGAGGAGAAATTATGCAATTACATCCACAATCATATTTTTTGCACAAAACATATGGAAACAATCCGATTAGGACAATATGCGAGAGAATCTTTGAAGTTAAATGATAGCCCACAGGCTTTGAACCGCGAATTGAAAATTTATTTTTAATTCTTATTTCAAAATATTTTGGACAAATCTGTAAACTTATTGGTTTTGATTAAAATGACAGGTTTAGGGCCCTGAATCCAGATAGACAGGCCCCTGTAAAATTATTGTTAATTTTTTATAAGACAAATTATTATAATTGATCTAATATTTTGTTGAAATTTTCTAAATTTAAAAATTCAATCTAAATATGTTTAGCGAAAATGTAAGTGAAGACATAATCACTGCAACAACTTATTTTAACGATATATATCCATAACAGATGCCTATATTGTCTAATACAACTCAACTTAGCTCAAATCAGTAAAACCGAGGCTAAATTTATTCATAGCATATAATATTGCTTCCAATCGTTCTTTCCGCGCGCACCGTTTTCTCAATCCTGTTGTAGTAATCTACGTTCATTGTCCACAAAGAAGGGAGTCGTGTAGATTGGGCAAGTGTTGTGATCCTCAAGACATGGCCAAATACATTGAGAATGAAATATGTGGCCGATCATACAAGGAATTTCTCGAACCTCTTCTCCCAGAAGAAATCATCGCTGCAAACTCCACAGAAAATCCCATCGCCAACATGAAAATCTGAAATTTTTACAATGGGCAATCCCTCTACCAATTCTTTGGCCTTCCTTTCATTCTCTATTATCTTGATGATCTTTTACCGTAGAAAATCGAAGGTATTAAAGACCCCACGTAACCAACGAATATTACGAGGGATTCGGTGCTCGTGAACTGCAATGACGAGAAATTCAGAATGTAAGGAATCATGACGGTTATCGAGCTGTTGCAGGCGACGAGGCAGATCTTCGCGGTTCGTAAGACAATTTGCTTCGATGAAAAGCTCGGTGGCTTCGATACGTAAATCTCCCATGTGGCATTCGAGGCTTTTACACCACTCTGCAAATTCCTTCTCCATACAACCCATCTGCCTCTCTTGTTGCATTTGCATTTCTTCAGTTCACTGCCCTTCTACCAAATGCTTAGCAGTCTAATAATGCAAAGGTTTTTCAATTTGGTATGCGAATTTGTCAAATGGATTGCACTCATCTAAGAATATGTACTCAATGAAGCGTCAGCAATAGTTTCTCTTGTCGAGCCCTCAAAGAAGTCGACCTGTTGATCCAAACGATACCTAATTTCGGCATAACTTTTCACAACTCATGCTTGTAAAATGCTTCCAAGTTTAAATAATTTTTAGGTATATTTGGCTTATTTTGAGTTTTATTTTACCGAAGAGTTCATAAGCAAAAAATTCACCTATATTTAGGCGACAGAGTAGATAAAGTATATTTTTTAATCTCGATTTAGGGCAAGTAATAAATATCGCCAATAAACAGTTTATATTTTAGTTTCTTCATAAATAGTTTTAGAATAAAATAATTTTTAAAAGAGGCGTAAAATGGATATTTTTAATTATATTATTTTAAAAAAATTTAAAATTCTAAATAAAGTAAAATTTAAAAGATAAAATACAAGGGAAGAGACATAATTAAATTGTTATTGGGATAAAATTATAAAATAGAACAATTCTAAAAGACAATTTGTATAATGCGCATAGATCTATCACTAGTTCCTTTTAATTATTTTCTATCTTCAATTAAATGCATTATTTAAATTGAATTAAATTATAAAAGAAGTACAACTTGTGTAAAGAGTTGTAGAACATACTATGTTGTCAATAAAAACATTAAAAAAATCATGTTTTAGCATCTCTTAAGTATCTGCAATTCATTTTTAGTTTACAAATATATATGTATGCATGCATATATGTGTGTGTGCATTACATACACATGTATGTATGCCATCAACATAAAAGAAATCTCATATTATAGTTCTTCTCTATCACATAGAAATAAATTGTATATACATGTACGATTACATTAAAATACTAATACATGCAATCAACTTTATTTTGGACAGTCATCATATGCAACATCTATTAAAACATTCTCAAATATTTTTGACCCATATTCAATAATATCTTACATTCATACAACATTTCAGAATATATTATAAATAGTTGCACTATTTATTTATGGTATCAAAAATAAGACAATTTATAATTATTTCTTTCTTATATAATGTATATGTTTATTGCATATATATAAACAAAGAATTGAATTCTTATCCATTTTGTTTGTGAAACATAAAAATTTCTTTTATTTTTGTTCTTTTTTTTAGGCTTTATACAAAAGCATCCAAAAACAAACCACATGAGTTGTAATGATTTCTTGTGCTCTCCAATATTTTTCTATCTTTCTTTAATGCACAATCTTCTCTCTACATTTTCTCTTTTCCCTATGCTCTCCTTCACACACATATGCTTCCTTTTTTTTCTCCTAAAATTTCGTAAAAATAAAATCCCACTATAAAAACATTTAAGATCAAATTGTCAGAACAAATTGTAGACACCAAACCCTTACTTTACTATTAAATTTAGCACGCAAAACTCCATAGTATATTTTCTTTTTTCCCTACTCCTCGTCACACACACATGCTTCCCTTAATTGCCAAAAATCTAAATACTAGCTAATCTATGCTCTATATTTAAAATACATTGAGATGGTTTATTTTAAGTATAGAGTATATATTCTCTAGTAGCAGTTGTGGTGTGTGTAACACATTGAATAAATTAATATGACTATTGTTAGCATTTAGGGTTACAGTTTATATCATGGTTAGGGTTACCATTAGGGGTACAATTTATACCATGTTTATATTAGGAATAGTCACAAGAGATAACTGAGAAGGCAGGATGAATCAGATATCTACAAGATTCAATTCTTTTTCCAATTAAGTATATAAGAACATTAAGCATAAACACAATGAAAGAACACTTAACACAACATCACAATTTTGGTTACAGGGAAACCCAAATAGGTAAAAACCCCGGTGGGAATTGACATCCACTAAGAACTAGAATAGTCTATTATGATCCCTGTTAGAAGATCTTACAACCCTCTTAGGAGTTGATCTTTACAATGCAATAAGTACAATGACCTAGTCAAGCGTCAGACCCTGTTAGGAGTCTTTTACAATTAACCCTATTAGGGGTGAGGACACACTATCTGAGAGCACACTGCTTAAAGGGTTGAAAGCTACAACCTTCTGTTTCACAGATACACACTATATCTAGATCTTGGTGAATTGCGCATAGACCTGCTATCTTGATTAGTTCCAATAAATAGCTTAAACTCTCTACTATATCACATAGACCTTTTGCTAATGACTCAACACTTTTCACTCTCTACTCTGCTCATCTCTTTCAACTATTAGCCATACCTAGCAATCACAAATGACTGCATATAAGTATCTTTCCTCTAAATGATATAATCAAGCCAGCTTGTAAGAACCACCTTGAAATCATATTAGAGAAACAAGAAAACTCTCCAATAACATCTCAGTCGGCTCTACTAAGTACACAACATAAATTGGGGCTACACAATTTTATGTGAGTAGATGCAACGCTACGCACAGTCAGCTCTACTAAATTAACTCCAAGTTTCTTCTCATGCTGAATTATGTTATGTATTATTAACCAAACATCCTTAACTTCGTTCTTAACATAAATACAACTGCAAATACTGAGATGATAGGTGCAACTACCGCAATCATATAAACACTGTCGGCTCTTCTAAGTAGACTCAGGAAGCTGTGACTATCAACTAGAGACTTCATAACTAAATGTGTACTGCATATCTGAGTCTGCATCCATGAACATAACATTATACATATGTCTACAAAATAAATATAAACGTGCAAGGCTCTACTGTAGCCATACTATAAATCATATACAGAACTGTTCTTGGCACCTTTCAAAAACACTCACTGATATACACAACTGTACTACTATCTTTACTTAGAATCAACCTATGCATCTATGATATCATGCTAATAACATATCCATGCAACCTATGCTCAAGGCTCTATCCATCACGCTTCCATGCACGCTACTTACCATATGTTTTCATCAATGACAAACATACAGTCAACACTAACTTCCAGGCAAATCTCCAACATTCTCCCCTTTTGGCATTGATGGAAACATATGGAATGAAAAACACCATCAATCCAAATGTTTAATTCTTTTATAAAATTCTCCATTTCCTCAACAAAGCTCCCCAAAGAAATTATCCTCCAACTATTGTAATATTCTTTAATATTCTCCATTTCCTCAATTGTACTGCTTCCCATGACTATATTTTTACTCCGCCTTTTTACTTGTTTTTTATTACTATATATTCCTTCTTTTTATGGTTTTCATGAATATATACTACTCCCGCTTTGACATCAATGGAAAAGGGTGCCAAAAAATTAAGCACCGGTACTACTCCTGAGGTAGAATAGTCCACCTTTCATCAGTTAGTGAGGACTGATGCACTACTACTATCTCTAATCAGTTTTAGGGAAGGGAATTACTCCTAGCTTCTCCCTGAGATACTCAAAATTATCTTTAGGTAAAGACTTTGTGAATATGTCTGCTAGCTAATCTTTTGTACTTACATAGTCCACCATTACTTCTTTCTCTTCTACTTTCTCTCTAAGGAAGTGATAATTAATCTCAATATGTTTTGTCTTTGCATGCATCATAGGATTCTCTGACATATTGATAGTGCTAGTGTTATCACAATGAATAACAATAGGGTAGTCAATCTCAATACCAAAATCTTTTATCATCTACTTGATCCATACAATTGTAGAACAATTTAATGTTGCTGCTACATACTCTGCTTCTACTGTTGACTATGAGATACAATTCTTCCTTTTACTTGTCCAAGTAACAAGTCTATCTCCAAGGAATACAACTCCTTCAAAGGTACTCTTTCTATCATCCACACATCCTGCCCAATCTGCATCTGTATATACATGAAGCTTTACATTCTCTGGATTAGGATACCATAAACCATAGTCTAAGGTTCCATCCAAGTATTTGAATATTCTTTTTACTACCATGAGATGACTCTTCTTAGGTTCTGCTGCAAATTTTCCAACAATACCAATTGCATTGGAAATGTCTAGTCTGGTTTGAGTAAGACATATAAGTTTACCAATCATAGACTTATACAAGGTTATGTCTACTGTTGGTGAATCATCTTCTTTTGAAAGCTTGCATCCTATTATCATAGGGGTACTTACTGGCTTGCAATCATCCATCTTGAATGTCTTCAAGATTTCTTTCACATACTTAGTCTAATTTATGAATATACCTTTGTCTATCTGCTGCACATTCAATCCCAAAAAGTACTTGATAGGACCAATCATGCTCATTTCAAATTCGTTATGCATCTCCTTAGAAAATTCTACACTAAGCTTATTGGTACAACCAAATATAATGTCATCAACAAATATAGAAACTAACAATAGTCCATTAGATGTCTCTCTTATGAATAAGTTACAATCTGCTTCTCCTTTGTTGAATCCAATCTTAGTCAAGTAACCATCAAGGCTTTCATATCATTCTCTAAGGGATTTGTTAAGTCCATAGAGGGCTTTCTTCAATCTTCATACCATATCAAGTTTGTCTAAGAAACTAAATCCTTCTGGCTTCTCAATGTATACTTATTCCTTCAACAATCCATTCAGGAATGTTGACTTTACATCCATCTAGTATACCTTGAAGTTATTGAATGTAGCATAAGCTAGAAACAAATTTATGGCTTCCAATTTTCTTACAGGAGAGAATGTATATGAATAATCAATTCCTTCTCTTTGCACATACCCTTTACATACTAATCTAGCTTTGTTGCTTACTACTATTCCATCTCCATTCATCTTATTTCTAAATATCCCCTTGGTTCCAATCACATTCTTATCACTCAGCCTAGGAACCAATTACCATGTATCATTCTTAATTATCTGATCTAGCTCTTCTTTCATTGCTTCATGCCAATCTGAATCATTACATGCATCTTCAACACTTAAGGGTTCAATCTATGATAGTAAATATACCTCTTCATTTTCTATGGAACTCTTTGCTTTTGATCTTGTCATGGCTTTTTTGCTCTAATCTCCTATGATGTCTTCCTTTGAATGATATCTAGATATGAATTTAGGAATATTAGGCGTGACTTTTTCATCTTCCTTTTGTGTTTCTTCTTCACTTGTTTCAAGTTCATTGAATAGAACATCTATGCTGTCAAACATTTCTTCAAAAACTACTTCACTACTGGTAGGTCTAGGTTATTCTTCAATCATAGGTGCATAATCATGGTATCTCTCTTGAATCATAAACTTCTCATTAATATTAACATGAGCACTTTCAATGATCTTCTTCAATCTCAAATTAAAACATCTATAAGCTTTTCTTTTAGTAGAGTAACCAAGAAAAATACCTTCATCACTTCTTGCATCAAACTTGCCAATTGCTTCATCTCTCTTGATGTAGCTCTTGCTTCCAAAGATTTTGAAGTATTTTACTGTAGGTACATTCCCAAACCAAATCTCATAAGGTGTTTTGTTCGTGCCTGACCTTAATTGAATTCTTTTTGATAGTATAGACTCCAGTATTGACCGCATCTCTCCAATAGGTGTGTGTGACCTTTCCTTCAATCATGATGGTGTGCGTTGTGTCAAGAATGATCCTATTCCTTCTCTCTGTAATTCCATTCTGCTGAGGGGTTCTAGGGGCACTTAGCTATCTCTTTATCCCATGTTCTTCATAGTACTCATAAAATCTGTTAGAGGTGAATTCTCCTCCTCTATCTGATCTTAGACATTTAATATTCAATCCAGACTCATTTTCAACCTTAGCTTTGAATATTTTGAACTTGTCAAATGCTTCTGATTTTTCCTTTAAGAAAGCAACCTGCATCATTCTAGAATGATCATCAACAAACAAAATGAAATACCTTTCACCATAGTATGATCTTGTTTGAGTTTGTCCGCATAGGTCTGTATGTATCAGATCCAACTTGTTCTCGATCGAATTATGCTTTCTTCTGAATGAATTCCTTACATGCTTTCCCATCACACATTCCCTACATATTACATCATCTAGTTTTGCAATGCTAGGAATATCTCTTACTGCCTTTACATTACTTATCTTTACTATGTTATAAAAATTGATATGACATAGTCTTTTGTGCCATAACTAACTGTCATCTACTTTAGCATCAAAACAATTTGCTTTAGGATTAAGCTAAAAAATATTACCTTTAGTTTTTGAACTTGATGCAATCATTTCTACTCTTTTTTATTAATGATGCATTTATTATCTTTGAACTCCAACTAGTAACCTTTTTCAAGCAACTGTCCAACACTTAGTAGGTTATGCCACAAACCATCAACATATAGAACATCATCAGTGTTGTTCTTTCCATCCAGGGTGATGGATCCTCTACCAATGATAGGTTTAGGGGTGTTGTCACCAAATCTAACCATACCTCCTTTGTATCTATCTATATTTACAAATCTATCTTTGTCTTCTATCATGTGGTGTGAACAACCACTATCAATGATTCAATCTGTCCTGATGTTAGCTTGTGAAATTAGTGCTAACTCTTGTGCATTCTTTTCATCTTTAGGAGAAATGAATCCAATTTCATCCTCTTTTGATTCTTCATCTGATACTCCATCTCCAACATAGTAACATTCATTTTTATACTTAGGCTTGTAGTTATTTTTTAGCTTCTTAACTCTTGTAGGACACTTGGATACAACATGACCCATCTTATTACATGAAAATCATTTGAATGGTAATTGACCTTCATATTTTCCTTTTTCTTTCTTTTATCTTTTAGCAATCATAGCAATGAAATCGTCAAGTGTTTTCTCTTCATTATTATCATCAAAATTACCAGAGGTGTTCAAGGATTTCTTACCATGTACTGAAGCTTTGAAGATGTTTCACTTTTGGGCTCTATCTTCAATCTTCTTATCTCAAAGGCTGAATACTTGCTGATTAAAGTATCTATTTTAAAGTCTTTTGTGGAGTACATAGTTTCATCTAGGATGCATATCTTGTTGTCATATTCTGGTGTCAAGGTAGTCATCAATTTATCCATTATGTCTTCTTCTGAGATTTCTCCACCATTGTTTCTGATTCCAGTAATTGTTTCATTAATCCTTTGATTGTAAGCTCTGACATTCTCATCAAGTAGAATCTCTAATGTATTGTAGCTTTTCTTCCTTGTCTTTCTGTGTGCATTCTTGGCTTGAATATCTCCTTCAAACATGTCTTCTAGGTACTTCCATATCTTATAAGCTTTGTCCATTTTATTGCTATCTAAAAAATCACTATCAGATAGGGTGTTGATAAGGGCTTCTTTGGCAATAGTATTTGAAGTGAAAATCTCCTTTTGCTTCAAGGTTTCATCTTCTTTTTCAAGATCTTCTAGTGAAGGAATATCAACTTCTTTGGTAGCTACTTCAAAAATCTCAAAGGAAATGCACTACAAATGTGCATTCATTTTGTTCTTCCAGTCTAGATAGTTTTTGATTAAGTAAAACATATTTTACAGGGTGCCTAAAACCTAGAAAAAGATTAAAAGTAGTAATAATGAGATCATAATAGAGCTAAAGCATAAAAAACTAAGAGACAGGCCAAGGAAAGGCCAACCAAGAAACAACCATAGAAAAGGAAGTACAAAAATAGAGAAAAAAAGAGACAAGCACTAGATTAAGCTAGGGTACTGAGCATGGCATCTACATTAAGTTCAAGGACCTCCATTTTCTCTGTTGCCTCTTTAACTTTTTGAACATCCATGTTTTTCTTTGTACTGGCTCTGGTTCTTTTTCCTGGACCCTTGCTAGGCTTCTTCTTTTCTTCCTTAATAGTACTTTGTTCATCCCTGTTGTCCATTTTTTCTTCCATTTTGTTGATAAGAAGCTTGATGTGGTCATTCAACACTTTGAGAATGTTATATTTTTTCTCAGTGATAGCCTTTAGGGTTTCCTCAAGACTGATCATTTTAGATTCTAGGTGTTCAACCCTTTCTTCCAAGATTTTCTTTATGTTTGTAGTGTTGTGATCGTTGAAATTAGTGATGTGTATTTTCTCTTTGAGATCTTTGATTTCATGGAAGACACATTTGAAGGACCTAAAATGATCCAACATGATATTCTTAGTTTTTTTAAGGAAGTCCATCTCCATTTCCCTGGCTCTATCGCTGAGAACCACCCAAGTGGGATCAATTAGCTCCGCTTTGTGGATTTTTCCATCGGTATCCTCTAGGATTTGTGGATAGAAAACCTCCCTTATGATCCCCATACATACTGTATTGATATTGAAATTTCTCCATACCTTTTTCCCTTTACCAGAATCTTGACTTTGGTATTGCCCTCTGGAATTCTCTTCTAAGGTCTCAAGCATAATTGGGGACTGAGTAGAGGGGTTACCCTATTCGTCTTTGGGATCCTTGGGAATAGGATCTTGAGCCTCATTTATGGTTCTATATGGGGGCTTAAGAGGGGAGGATTTATCTTCACTAATCATGAGATCAATAGAGAGGTGACTTGAGTAAGCCCTCATAGAGTTGGGGTTTTCCCTATGACTTGTTCCATCATTTTAGTGGCTTTCTTTTCTGGGTTTCCCACCTCATCATTAATTGTTTTCATGTCTTCCTCATTGTTTTTATATTCGTCATCCGAGGTAATCTCCTTTCTGTTCTTCTTTTTCAAAGCTTTTTCAATTTTGATCGAGCTCGAGGGTCACTTCTTGGATGAGGACCCCCTTTTAGTTTTTTCCTATTCTTCCTCGCTATCGACACTATCCTGAGAGTGTTTTCTCTCACTGTTACCTGGTAGGATGTAGTCTAACCTAGAATCTTTACTATTAGCATTGGCCTCCATGATTTCCTTACCCAAAATTTGGGTTTAAAAAAATTCATAAATTAACAAAAGCTAGGCTTCATGCAGAGTAGGGTTAGCAATGTTATTTTCACTAAAGCCATTGATGTTCTCATTTATGGTGGAATAGAGATAAAATGGAATTGAAATCTTCTTTCCATGCCTAAAGTGATTCAACAAGACCAAATGTTAGGTACTAATTCTATCAAACTTGGTATCCAGAGTGACGTATGAAATGAGGACCTTAAGGACTAACTACCACAACATTTTCAAACCTGCAGGCTAATAGTGAGTGCCCTTCTTGACTATTTCCTTCATCTCATCATCGTCTCTAACAAAATCATTAACAACATTATCAAAAAATTTACGATCTCTGTAAAAAAATTTCCCAACAATGGGAATGCTGGTAACCAAGGAAATCACCTCTTCCATGACAGTGAAGGACTTTCCCTCAATTTCCACATTTCCTTCATTCCAACTTTTAACAAAGATATTGGTGATCTCCTTCCTACAACCATGGATTCTTTCTATAAAGGTGGTGATTTTCCCTTTCTGCAGGGCGCTCCAAACTTTGGTACGATTATTCCACTTCTTGCTATCATTCTCTGGCCCCCTTCTATGTCTTTCCACAACTATGGGCACACTATTGTCTATGTTATAGTTTCTCTCTGGTGATGTGGAAGCTTAATGCTTTCCATCTTTCTATCAACCTTTGTTCTAGGCTTTCTTGAATTATGTGTTTGAAGGTAATTACAGTTCTTGGGAAGGGAAACATAGAAAGCATGCGGACTAGGATAGTTCCAGTCTAGATTTTTCTCTCCATCAAACTTAGGACTTTCTTTTCTAAAGAATACCATCTGATCAACCTCAAGTTATTTAACCTTCTCTCTAAGGAACTTGGCTCTGATACCAATTGTTAGGAATAGTCCCAAGAGATAACTGTGAGGGGGGGGCATGAATCAGTTATCTACAAGATTCAATTCTTTATCCAATTAAGTATATAAGAACATTAAGCATAAACACAATGAAAGAACACTTAACACAACACCACAATTTTGGTTATGGGGAAACCCAAATAGGTGAAAACCCTAGTGGGAATTGACACCCACTAAGAACTGCACTAGTGTATTATAATTCATGTTAGAAGATCTTACAACCCTGTTAGGAGTTGATCTTTAAAATGCAATAAGTATAGTGACCTGGTCAAGGGTTAGACCCTGTTATGAGTCTTTTACAATTAACCCTTCTAGTGTTGAGGACACATTGTTCGAGAGCACACTACTCAAAGGGGTGAAGGCTACAACCTTCTATTTAACATATACACACTATATCTAGATCTTGGTGAACTACGCATAGACCTATTGTCTTGATGAGTTCCAATGAATAGCATAAAATCTCTACTTCATCATATAGACCTTCTACTAATGGCTCAACACTTCACACTCTCTACTCTGCTCATCTCTGTCAGCTATTAGCCATACCTAGCAATCACAAATGACTGCTTATAAGTATCTTTCCTCTAAATGATATAACCAAGTCAGCCAATTAGAACCACCTTGAAATCATATTAGAGAAACAATAAAACTCTCCAATAAAATCTCAGTTTCCTCTACTAAGCATGTAACATAAATTGGGACTACACAATCTTATGTGAGTAGACACAATGCTACACATAGTCGGCTCTACTAAATTAACTCCAACTTTCTTCTCATGATGAATTACATTATACGCTCTTAACCAATTATCATTAACTCTCTTCTTAACATAAATCCAAGCATGCATACTGATATGATATGTACAACTACCGCAATCATATAAACACTATCGGGTCTTCTAGGTAGACTCAGGAAATTGTGACTATCAACTAGAGACTTCATAACTCAACCTGTACTACATATTAGACTCTACGTCCATGAACATAACACCATACATTTGTCTAAAACATAAATATAAATGCACAAGGCTCTACTAAAATGATACTACAAATCATATATAGAACTATTCCTGGGACCTATTAGAAACACTCACTGATATATACAACTGTACTATTGTCTTTATTTAGAATGAACCTTTGCATCTATGATATCATGTTGATAACATATCCATGCAACATATGCTCAAGGATCTCTTCTTCACACTTTCATGCATGCTACTTACCATATGTTATCATCAATGACAAACATACAGTCAACCCTGACTTGCTAGAAAATCTCCAACAAGTTATGTTTCGCATTAGGGTTAGATGTTGGTTTATAAATTTATTATTATGATTAGGGTTAGTGTTTAGTCTTAAGGTTGGATTAATGGTCATGGTTGGGAGTATAATTAAAGTTAGGGTTATTGTTTGGACTAAAATTATAATAGGATTCTAGGCTTAGGCTTAGAATTATTATTATGCTTAGGATTAGGGTTTAGGGTTTAAAAATAGGATTATGGTTAAGATTAGGGTTAGGTTTAAGATTATGAGTAGGGTAAGGGTTTACATCATGGTTAGTATTATGGTCAGGGTTAGGTTTTAGGGTTAATATTAAGGTTTATGTCATGGTTAGTATTATATTTTAGGATTACAACATGGTTAGGGATAGAGTGAGTGTTTAGGTTAGGGTTATGGTTTAGGTTTGGGTTTGGGTTTGGGATTATAATTAGGATTCTAGGATATGTACATCATGGTTAGGTTGTGTTTGGTGTATTGTTAGTGCAAGACTTAGAATTGTAATTATAGTTAGGGATTAGGTTGAAATTACAATTAGAATTATGGTTAAACTTAGGATTAGGGTTCAAATTAAGGTCTAATTAGGGTTAGGTTTAATATTATGGTTTCAATTATGCTCATGCTTAGGTTTCAAGTTTATATTTTAGATTAGTAGTATAGTTAGCTTTAGGTTTAGTCTTAGTTTAGAAAAATGTTAAGGTCAAGGTTTGGATTAGGATTAGGATTAGAGTTAAGATTATGGTTAGGGTTTAGGGTTATTCTTTGGATTAGGATATGGTTAGGGTTTAATTTATACATCATTGTTAGGGTTAATAGTATGATTAGGATAAGGTTTAGAATTATAATTAGGGTTAGGACTTATGGTAAAATGTGATTAGGGTTATGATAAGAATTATGAGAATATTTAAGATTAAGGTTTCAGTTTGGATTAGGATTTAAATTATGGCTAGGCTAGGATAGGATTAGGCTTAAGATTGTGGATATAATTAGGGTTTAAGGTGAAGGTTATGATATGAGTTATGGTTTGGATTAGGGTTTATGGTTTAGCATTAGCATTAGGATTAGGGTTTAGGGTTTAAGGTTAAGATTATGGTTAGGAGAATGGTTTACATGGTGAATAATATTATAGTTAGCTTAGGGTTTTAATTATGGTTAGGATTTATATTAGTGTTCTATGGTTAATATTACTATTAGGTTTAGGATTATGGCTAGAGTAAGAGCTTACATAATAGTTAATATATTTTTTTAATCAAAAAGTGATGGAGCACTTATATTTTATTATTTTATAACTAGTTTAGGGGACTCCTCAGAGAAAGAAATAGAAAGAAAATTCATATTCATAGTCCATGTACAAAATGTCATCAAAGTACGTAGAATCTGCGTTTAGAAATAAATTTTACAAAATATAATTAGCTGGAAAAATACATTTTTGAAATAAAAATAAAAATCAACGTACATAACTTTACAAATGAAAAACAAGGATCATCATATAATATATCTAGCAATAGATGGTATATTCACCAAAAACAAATTATAGTAAGTGTTCACACCAAATTCCAATGGCCATGTCAGAGTATCTCATTCATGTGGATAAGGTCATCGGAATAATATAAGACACCATGAAAGAACAAAAATAGATTTTTTGATACCTATTGAGCCCCATAGGACCATTAATGTAACATAGGATCCTAGAAGTAGCCAAAGATGTGTTCTCATTCTGTTGCGCATTCCCAAAGGAGAAGGTGTTTTCCAAAATTTAGCCTGAAATGCATCATGGGACACAGATCTCATGATCATCTTGTGGTGGTCGTTAGTTGATGAAGAATGTTGAGGGACTTACTCTAGGAATGCATCCTCTTTCTAGATAATATTTCCAAAAGGAGGAGATCCTTTCTTAATTTGACCTTATATACATCTTGGTGGTGAATCTTATGCTCATCTTGTCATTGTCGATAGCTGATGATAGATGTTGAGGGTCCCACTCAAGGCACACATCTTCTTTCTGGAGAAATTTTCCAAAAGGAGGAGGTTAGTAGTCAAATTGGCTTGGAATGCTCTGTGGGCTCTTGATCTAAAGTTCATGCAACAACTATTAACAGTTGATGATGGGTGATGTGGACTCCACTTACTTTCTCCATTATAAAGTCCTCAAGTCCATCGGAAGAGGAAGAAGAGAGATGTCACCACCGACAAAGGGAAGTAGTACTCTTTTCAAAATTTTGAAGGAAAGACTAAAAAAGTTTAAGTTATCAACAAGGTTTGGCTATTTTTGGTAAATTAGCCAATGATATATAATAGTCAATATTATGTACAAGGATTGGAGTTTTTATCAACGTTAGGATTTACAGCTAAGGATTATGATTAATATTTTGTTAGGCCTAGGATTATATAATAGTTAGTATTATTGTTTTAGTTAGTATTTTGATTAGGGTTAGCATTCGCATAAAAGTTTGTTCTCATCTCATAGTTACGATTTATGATTTAGGCTTGTGGTTTAGATTAGGATATGGTTAGGGTTTTGGGTGTAATTAATGAAGGGTTATAAATATCATTAGGGATAGGATTTAGGTTGAAATATGATTAATTTTAGGATTAGAATTATGGTTACACTTAAGATTAGGGTTTGGGTTTGGATTAGGAGTCAAATCAGAGTTAGGTTAGGATAGAATTATGATTAAGATTATGATTATAGTAAGGATTTTAAGGTTAAGGTTATGGTTTAAATTAGGGTTAGGGTTAGGATTAGTATTAGGTTTAGTTTAGGGTTACTTTGATTAGGTTTAGTGTTTAGGGTTAGGGTTCAGGGTTAGGGTTTAGATTTTAAGGTTAAGATTACTATCAGGTTTAGGATTATGGCTACAGTGAGGGTTTACCTCATATTTAATATTATGGTCAGGATTTGGGATTAGGACTTACGATTAGGATTATCATTAGGGTTAGGGTGTACATCATAGTTAGCATTATAATTAGAATTAATATTTTAAATAGAATTAGGTTTAGAATATAAGTTTATATACATATGGTTAGGATTAGGGTTATATTTAGGTTTCAAATTAGGATTATTGTTTATCATTTAGGGTGTGGTATTTAGGATTAGGGTTTACCATTTAGGATTATTGTTTAGTCTAGGATTTAAAATTTGGGGTTTAGCATTTAGCGTTTAAGATTAGGATTAGGGTTAGGATTAGCATTTAGAACTTAGGGTCAAGGTAGTTGTAATATTAAGATATGAATTTTTAAGATTATATATAAATATTTTTCTTTAATGAAATAATCACTTGCTGTGATCCATCATCAACATAAGAGAGAGAGATAAAGAGACATAAACATGACATAATGCAAATCATGACAAAAAATATATTTGTAACTTATTTATCTAACCATGGATATATTTTTTTAACAATTCTAGTCTTTAAATAAAATAAGGTAGCGATTTAATTTTGAATTTCTTCTACTCATACATAATTGGTCCAATACTAAAATTATCTTTACTTAATCTATTGAATTTATTTATTTTGAAAAAGAAAAAATATATTTTAGATCAACAAATTATATTAGTGTTGAAGATTAGAGTTCAACATTTACAATTATGGCTTTGTTGAGGATTTAGGATTCAGAGTTTAGTATTTAGGATTAAGTTTAACCATTTAGGATTATGGTTGAGTTTAGGGTTTAGCTTTTATGATTATGTTTAAGATTAGGGTTAGGATTAGGTTTTAGAAATTAGGGATAGGACACTTCTAACATTGAGCTATGGAGTTTTTGGATTATACACATAATATTTTGCATCAATGAGACAATCACTCTTTTTGGTCCATCATCAATATAGAACGAAGATAAAGAGAGTAAAAAAATGGCACGTTGGAAATCATGACTAAAATAAATTTTGTAACTTTTTTTTAAATCATGAAAATAAATTTTAACAATATTCACCTTTAAATAAGTTATGGCTTCTAGTAAATTTAGCTAAATTTCTTTAACACATGTAATTTGTCCAATACTTAAGCTACCTTTTTTGATCTATTACATTAAAAAATATTTAAAATGGAATAATTTTATTACCACTTCCTAATTGTTTTATCAAATAAGATAAATAAATTTGTATTGGATACTCTAAAAAAGGAAATTACATTTTAATATAAAAATTATTTCATTATCACATTGATCTATTTTCTAAGATAAAATAAGAAAATTTTCATTCCATATTCTATTAAACAAAATTCTTTCTAATATGAAAATTAATTTATTATCACCTCCAATTATTTTATACAATAAGGAAATCCTATTAAACAAATTTACTATTAATATGGCACTATTTTATTATCATCTCCCTACCACTATTATTTCCAATAAAATATGGAAACTTTTCTTTCATGTTCTATTAAATAATAAAATAAGGAAACATTCAATTCCATATTCTGTTAAATAGATATACTTTCTAAATCATCTTTTTTTTAATTTAAAAATTGACAGAGCACTTATATTTAATTATTTTATAACTATTTTATGGGACACCTTATATAAAGAGCTAGAAAGAATACTATGATTCATAGTCCATGTACAAAATGTGATCAAAGTACCTAGAATCTACCTCCAACAATAAATTTTACAAAATACAGTCATGTAGAGAAATACATTTTCCAAATGAAAATCATAGTCAACATGCATGAGTTTAAAAATGAAAAACAACAAGGATCATCACATTATATATGTAATAGCATATGACATCGTTTCCAAAATCACTCCATAGTAAGTGTTCTCACTAAATCGCAATGCGCCTATTGGAGTATCTCACTCATGTCGATAACGTCATCAGAATAATATAACACAAAAATAGGTCTCACGATACCCGATGAGGCCCATAGTATCATCGGTATAACATAGGATCCTACAATTATCCAAAGACATGATCTCATTCCACTACATATTCTCAAAGGAGAAGGTATTTTCCAAAATTTGGCCTGAAATGCATTGTGGGCCATAGATCTCATGATCATCTTGTGGTGGTCGTTAGTTGATGATGAATGCTAAGGGATCCACTCTGGACACACATCCTCTTTGTGGAGAACATTTCCAAAAGGAGGAGGTCCTTTCTCAATTCCGCCCAAAATACATCTTGGTCTTGAATCTTATGCTCATCCTATAGTTTTTTATAGTCGATAATAGATGTTGAGGGTTCAACTCAAGGAACATGTCTTCTTTCTGGAGAAATTTTCCAAAATGTGGAGGTTATTCCTTAGTTTAGATTGAAATTCTCCATGGACCCTTGATCTGAAGTTCATCCAACATGGGTTGATAGTTGGGTATGTGCAAGATCACGAGGGGCCAAACTATGCCCTTAAGTGGCAATGAAAAATCAGCAAATCAGGGTTAGTCAACTTGACGTGAAAATTTCAACTAGCTATGAACCTAATAGCAAAAACTTGTAAGAATAGAATCTATAGAAAATTGAATGTAGTTTCTAAACTACTAGGCCTTTTTTGAGAAAAAATTAGTATGAATGGTGAAAAGTATAGATTTCAATGCAGCAGTACAAAGATTTTAGGAAAAAAATAAGAAGTAGGTGTATGTCTGACCACCTTAATCATAATCAAATGATAATATTTTATTATAAGATTTTATATATAAGTAGTAGACTCATGCTCGAATGTGACACATACTTTTTTGTAATTTTATTCCAAAAAAAATAATTAATTATGAATTTTTTGCTACAACATTTTCAGAATAAAAACACTATTGTGTCTGACCACCTTAACTCATTCAAAACTTTACAAAATTCAAATTTTTTTTTCCTTATAGTAGGTGAAGCATAGAATGTGACACATAATTTAGATTTGAAAAATGTTATACCATCTGAAAGTTATAGTCATTTTTCAATCAGTATATAAATCAACACTTTAGAGGTAGCTCAATTAGAAAATAACTAATAATTACTTACTGAATTCAAAATTTGATAGCAATTATATCGATAGAAAGCTGATAATCTCCTTAAGATACCCTTTTCATTTTATCAAATTCGGGTGAAAAAAAAGTCATCAGCTACATTGTCAAAGTTTTGAACTGACATCGCCACTTTTTCGCCCCTCATGAGCTTGCACATACCTAGTTGATGAAATATGAAGAGAGATGACACCACTGGAAAAGGGAAGTAGTGCTCTTTCCAAAACTCAAGAAAAGATGAAAAGAGTTTAAGTTATCGAAAAGGTTTGGTTATTGTCAGTTAAGTATCCAATGGAGTGTAGAAATTTGATGCTCATGTTTCCCTATGTCATGATCCCATTGATTTGAAACCAACATAATACCAACCAGACACATGTCGACAATCTCGCATCGAAATCCAAGTTAGTACCAACTTGATACCAACTTGTCTATGCCTGAGCCTATCAAAATATCTCATGTCCATAAAGTCATGAACAACACCTCTACCAAGAGAACAAATATGGTGGGCTTCCAAATCTAAGTGAGAATACATTCTTTCAATTGCATGACATGGCGTATTTGACCTTGTAAATACAAAACCCTAAGAAATTACTTCCACATAAGGTATACTTATACCACTACAACTAGCATCATGTCGCCATAAATAGTTAATGAATAAAAATAAATAGATATTTAAAGAAATAATCTATTTGGCTACAAAAGGTGACTCCTGATTAATATATCTTTCTAATTTAAATTTCTATTGATTACTTCATCTAGGGTGAAGGATTTGATGAAAAATTTATTATCACCCATATGGGAAAGCTAATCTGCCAAAATATTCCCTTCCCTTGATGTATGAGAGAAATAATGAGCTTCAAATGTGTCTATTATATCCCATTCTTGTTGCAAGATATATGCAATTTTCTAGTTTACAGACAAATGAGATATGCATAAATTAATAATTACTAGAGAGTCCCCTTCAATATGGATGTGTTTAATGCCACATTTTTTTGCTAAAACTATCTTGGAAAGGAGTGCTTTTGCTTTTGCAACATAGATTTGTTTATAGAAGAGAAAGCATAGAAACTCCAAATGGGACCATCTTGTCTTCTAGGATGATATCCTTTCCTTCACTCTATCAATAATGGGATTCCAAATACTAGTTTTATTTTCCCTGATAAAGAATGGGATCCAAGGGTAACTAGAAGGAAAATTTTCTTCCTAAAATTCCAACACTCTAGTGATCCTCTGTGCTACTATCCCATTTGTATTAAATATAGAAATATTTATTTATTTTCATTGACTTTCTGGCTTGAAATAACATTATATAAATCTCAATTTTTCTTGATTTTCTTTGCTTCATGTGCAAAAGGCTTACCAAATAATAAAGTCTCATATGAAAATAAAGAGTGAGACACCGATATTGGTTTACCTTCTATATGAACCCCCTACCACAATCCTTTGTCAAATTTCTACTTGATATATATACTAAAATCCTCAGCTAGAATAATTAGTAATATTGGTGAGAATGGATCACCCTGCCTAACCCCCTTGTGATGAAGAAAAAAACCACAAAAGCTCGCCATTAATGAGGACTGAGAACCATGCACTTGACACACATTTCTTTACTAACTTAGACCATTTTTAAGAGATTCCAAATTTGTGAAGAACTTTAAAATAAAAATACCAGATACTCTATTGTAAGCCTTCATCATGTCAAGTTTTAGGACAAAATTGGAAGATTGATTTTTGTCAATAGAATGTAGTGCCTCATGGGAAAGCATGGCCCCTTCCATAGTTTCTCTACCTAGAACAAAGCCCTCTTGTTCTGGGGAGATGATGAGTGGGATGAGGGGTTTTAATCTAAAGTATATAGCCTTAGTGACAAGCTTGTATATTGTGTTACATAGGGATATATGATAGAAGTCTACACAACTAGCTGGTTCCTTTGTTTTTGGAATGATGGAAATATTAGTTTTATTGAAGCACTTAAACATAGATGCATTTCTCCTTGATTCTTAAACAAATTCCAAGAGATCCCTATATATAAAATTCTAATATTTCTAAAAAATATGGCTATAAAACTATCTGGCCCAAGAGCCTTGTCCGAAAGAAGAGAAAAAATCACTTTCTGAATCTCCTCAATTGTGAATAAATCCATGAGCCTTCTATTGGTTTTAGTTGATACTAGAGAAGGTATGAAATTCAACATCTCATTGACTGAAAGCTCATCTGGTGGATTTGATTGTGGGGTTGTGAGGAGTTGTTTGAAGAATCAAACCCCTTCCACTTGTAGGCCTTTTGCATCATTTATAATCAAACCACTTTTTTATTCTTTAATAGAAAAGATTATACTTTCTACCCTTTTATGTTTGGCTAACGCATGGAAATATTTTGTATTTTGGTAACTTTCTTTAAGCCACAACTCCCAAGACTTTTCTCTTAAAAAGTACAATTCTCTCTTACACAACTCATCACATTCTTCTTGTGACAACTTGTATTTCTAAAATGTGTTTGAGTTTAAACCATTCTGAATGATATCCTCATTAATCTCAATCAATTATTTAGAAAATATCTTTTTGTGGAGAAGACATTTCTGAAAACTTTGTCATTCCAAACTTTAATTTGAGCTTTGACATATCTCAATTTCTTATAAAAATGATACATTTTAGTACCTCTACAAAAAGGTGCAAAAAATGACCATTCCTCAAGTAAATCATGAATCTATGGGTGTCTAAACCACATTCATTGAAACTTAAAAGAGGAAATTTTCTATTGTCCCTATTGAGAGCTATTTTTACACACATCTAGGAGGTTAAGGAAATGGTCTAATTCTAAAAATGAAAGGATTTCAGCTGTCATGGAAATGTCTAGTAACATCTAGCATTGTGACATAAGAAACATGTCTAATCTTTCAACAATTCTAATAATCTAGTTCTTCGATTTATCCATGTGAATGAACCATTGTGAGGAAAAATTTCTACCAAATCATTGTTTATTAAAAAGGTTGAGAAGTTGTGTATGGTTCTTTCCAATGGGAAGATCCCTCCTTTTTTTTCATATAGGGAGGAATTTCCTCACCCTCCTCTGACCTAGCTTTTAAAAAATTCAATTGAAATTGGTTCTCATTTTGCCTATTAACCTTATAAGCAACCCAAAACTTGAATATCGATAGAAACCTAGAAATAATTTTCTGAAAACAAAGGTGTTCCAACACTCCTTGGAAAGAATTATTGGTGGTGAATATGGAAAGATTATTAACTGATGGATGCTTATTGTTCTTAGGTGTGTTGTAATTTATTCTTGGTGAATTAGGTTACTCCTGTGAACCACTATGGTTGATAGATTAAGACTTAAAAAATGCACAATAATTTGGGTCTGTCAAATAATCCATACAAACAAAATCATTAACCTATTGTTCTTGTTCACATTGAGAAGTAAAATGGCCAAGTTGGTCCGCATGCCTATCCACTATGGTGTCATACTGAATAAGAATGAGCTGATCCCATGAGCCCAACTTGGAAACAATAGTGGTGTTGGATTGCATGGGCTTATGTATTTTGAGAAATAGATAGACCCTAACTGCTATATGGGGAAGTTTAAATGGGAGTACATCATATTTTAGAAAAATTCCCAACTAGTTAACTAAACCTCTATAATCTCTAGGTCCCTATATTCTAGAGGTAGGGATGAAATGGAAATCCAAAAGGGCATAAAATGATAGATATTACTATTTGATTTAAAGATTGGGATCCAAAGGATAGTAAACAAACCTAATCCTTTGCAAAACAAACCTTTAAATTTATTAACCAAATCTCTACTATGTTTGGAGTCAAATAGGGGCTATGAAAAATTCACATTCATCTTGTACAAGCCTTTCTACTCCATTTTCACACAGAAAGAATATCATATATCAGTAATAATTTTGCATGAAACTTAATAGTCAACATTATCTCCTAAAGATAGGAAGTATGTAAAGGTAACATATCTTTAGGAAAGACTACACAATGGATACCTCAATTCTTATTCTTCCCTTGTCTAGATTATTTGTATGTATCTTGTTCTCGTGACATTCTCCTTCAATATTCAAATTTGACTTTGTTTGGATTATGGTGAGCACCATAGCTATCATCCGCTAGCCCTCTGAGCTCACGTTGGGAACTAAGATTATCCATTTTTGTTGGATTACCTCAATCCCCAATTCCTCAATTTTGATGCACAAAAACCTTAGGACCTTGATCTAAATATGGATCTATATTTTGGTGAGAAGACTCGTTTATGCCTCCATAACGATCTGAACAATTACCTTCTTCAAAATATAGGCAAACCTTATTATGCTAGAATCCCTTTGTTGGAATGTGAATGTTATTTTAGGACAAGAGAAACCTAGGATGAAAGATAAGGTGATTATTTTTTGAGGAGACATAAGCAGGATAATACAAATACCCTCCATCATGACCTTGGTTGGACCTACCTTCCTAGCCATTTGTAGTTTCCTATGAGGAGGAACTGAAAGATGAAAATGACAATGGAGGCATTCCCTCACAAATATTGAAAATGGTTTTCTCTATTATTCGAGACAACTGATGATGTGGGAACAATCATTGCTAGAAGTGATCAGCTTGTTGATTCCTCCAAATCCTACCTTGTCTACCATGAAACCTGCTCAAGTTTTGTCACCACCATCTTTTTTGAAATCTTACCTGACCCACCATTATTCAGTGAATTAGTTTCTAAATTATCTTATCACCACCTCTAATTAATTTATAAAATAAAGAAACTATTTCATAAAATTAAAAATATTAGTGCTTCGTGTCCCATCATGCAGGCATTCCTCATGTTTGGGTTTCCTTTATGTGCCCCGTGTTTGCTTCATGGAATTTTGTCCTTTGGTTTTTTTAGGTTTTGTTCTTTTATTTTATTTTTTTCTATTTCTACATTTGGTCTCTTGTTTTTATTTTTTGGGCTCCCGTGTATGCTTTCTTCTCTCTAATTTGTGCCTCTTAGGGCTTGTTTGTTCCAGTCGTGGGCGTGTGAGCCTTCATGGATTATGACATCAGCAAGAAGGGAGAGAATGATGGTTCTAATCATAATAAGGAGAGGTAGGGTGATACTAGTTTGAAGAATGATGGTGTTTGTGCTGATCATGGTGTTGGATGTTTTAAGCCTTCCTTCAAAGCAGTGGTGGCTAATGGGCCTACTACCAAATGCCTAGATTCTGCATTCTTTGAGTGTGCTTTTGTTGAGGATTATGTGGTAAGCTAAGGAAGCTCTCCCAACCCCCATAGTAATTGACATGGAGTCAATAATGTCTTAGGTAGTCCCACTGATTCCCTTGGAGGAAAAGGTAAGGCTCTGAACCTTTCTGGTACCACTCTTTCTCTATCTCTGATTATTGACATGGTGAATGCTATCAAAGATGAACAATCTAGACTTTAAAATGTTTTTGTCTTCTTTGTGTGTATGGATGTTAAATTTATCCCTGCACATAAGTTTCTTAATGACTGGATAAACAATTTTTGGGGTAAAAAACTTGGCATTATTGTTAGTTTTAGTAGGATGATCCAAAAAGGTTTTTTTTGTGATGTTTTTAAAGAATCATGCAATGCAAGAAAAGGTTTTGAGTAAAAGTGTTTGGAATTTTGGGAAAACAATGTTCAGAGCCCTACCTTGGTCCCCAAAAGGGAATCTTAATGATGTTGTTTCATAGGCCTCCCCGTTTTGGATGGAAATCTTAGGAGTTCAACCTAAATTCTAGCCCTTCTTGCTGTATGTGACTGAATGTGACCTCTAAATCAGGCACAACACAACATGGTCATTATTCACTTGATAAAATTTGGGAGAGAGTATGAAGAACTCAATCCAAATTCCATGGTGAGGTGACCTGTTGCCTCCTATGTGAATGGGGTGTTTGAATACTCTCAGAACGAGAGCCAACAGCCGGGAGACCAATTCAACAATGGAGGATTTGAAAGCAAATATGAGCAAAATGAATCTAAGCTAAGAATGAATGCAATTAATTTAGAAAACTTTGAAAGAAATATGAAATGCAGATTTTTATTTGATTTTGAAATAAAGATGATATTAGACTAAGAACAAGTAAGCAAATTTAATCTAAATGTGAAATGAAATTACACTAATATGAGAAATTAAACTAGATAATGCAATAAAAGAGCTTTGAAAATAATGAGATATGAGACTAAAAAATGCTATAGTAAGGATGCTCTCAAAAATTTCTCTCTCTAATGAAGAAAAAGAGCCCAAATAAATAGAAGAGCCAAGAGGAGGAGGAAGAGTTTCTTGATTCGAAACTCCTGACCCTTCATATCCCTTTTGGGACAAATAAGCATGAATTACTTAATTAAAAGAATGGAAAATGCCACATGAGGACCTTTCGAATATCTCAAATTATTAATTCAAGAAAAAGGTGTCCATTCAAATAACAAGCAATTAATTAATTCCTTTCAAGGGTATTTAGCTAAAGGGGGTGGAGTTTAATTTAATTAAAAGTACTTAGGACTTCACAATTAAATTAATGTATCATAGGGGTAATTTAGCCAATTAAGTCAAAGACTTTAGGAATTAATTTAGCATTTGATTATTGCAATTTATGGTCTTTGCAATTGACATCAAGTCAAATTAAGTCAGGTAGGAGAGAGAAAATTGCCTAGGGAACTAGGACTTTGGTGATGAAAAATCGAGATAATGCACCAAAATTGATGAAATTAAATAGGTGCCAATTTTGGGGTATTACATTTGCCCCTCTTTGAATTGATGTGCGAACAGCGCGTTGATTCAAAGAATAGTCTGAAGTGACAGATGAAAGGAGATCAAAGCATGAATTTTTTGAAGTCTAAGTTAGATTGCGAAGACAACGATCTTAGAAGAGAACCAGAATCAGGGTTAGATTGCCCCAATACCAATTGATGAAGATGCAGATTTAGGACTATCTCCGAATCAGGGTTAGATTGCCCCAATACGAAGCTTAGTCCTCCGAGACCCAGGTTAGATTGCCCAGATAACGGTCTAAAAGAGATTTTGAGAATCATCTCCAGAACGAAGCTTGACTCCCAGGAATTAGGGTTAGATTGCCCCAATACCCAAAAGATTTCAAGAACCATCTCCAGAACAAAGTTTGGCCCTTGAGGATCCAAGTTAGATTGCTCAGATACCTAAAAGATAGATGATAAGATAACAAGATGTGAGGCACCAAGATGCCCCTAGCGATAAGAACTGATGATTCAAATCAGACTGATTCAAGAATAGATTCGACAAGATTCAAATGATGTAATCATCCTGCCCCCTCGGGAGCGAAATTGAAAGATGACATGTCAGAAGGATGATAAACAACAAGAGATTGTAGAGCAAAAGCAATTAGACTAGATTCGCGAAGCTACAGAAGTGAAATGGAGCAAAGAAGAGGTCCTGTTGACCAAGTTTGACCATAGTTGACTAAATTTTGACTAAGGTTGACTTGATGAAAAGAAGAAAAGATTTGAGAACATGATGCAAAGATGAGGATCTGGCAGGAAGATGACACCAGAAGGCTGACTGCACAAGCATCCGATCCAGAAGGAGTCCAATATTTAAAACGCGATTTTGAGCCACTTAGAGATGTTAGATTTCGATTTCGATCCCGAAAATGGATGCAGCCAAGATGAGACTGGGACAAAAGATGAGAACCTTTGATTAGAAGATCCAAAAGAAAGCAATCAAGAGAGAAACAAGAAAGCACTCCAAATGCAAGCCTAGAATGAAAGATGCAAGTCTAAATGCAGGCCTAGGATGAACAAATGCAATCCTCCGGACTCAGCTGTTGGACTCATCATATTTATCATCATTGAGTTCTTTTAAGCACGGGACAATCGCAAGATACCATACAATTCTCCCCAACATGAGAATATGAATATGACATAAGTCTTAAATTTGTCGGAATGAGGTGTAAGCATTAAGGCACAAGAAGCTAGAATGACCTGAACACCTATTCCTTTTAATCTAGCAAGTTAACATAAGCATTAGAGCATAAATGCTAGAATGACCTGAATGTCTCTTGCGAACAAACACACCAAGCACGCAGGAGTTCTTTCTTTTGCCAAAGATTGCTCGCAGTGACCCTTGCGTTCACTTAACAGGACGAGCGTGCAATTTCATCAGTCGCAGAAAGAAGACACTCAAAAGACAAGGAGAAGAACCAACCTCACCAAAGCATCCATATAAAAGGAGTCGAGGTACGCATGGCCATCCAATACGAGATAGAGGCTCTTACAGACGGACACCCCTCTTAAATGAATTCTTTGGATCATTGGAACTAAACCAACAAGCAGAAAGCAAAGAAAGAAAACAAACAAACACTCAAAGAAAACAAAGCTCAACATGCCTCAAAGAAACACACATTTAGTTTTAGTTTCAGTTTAAGTTCGTGTGCAAGCGGATTGAAGACAATTCAGAAAGATAACGTTCGAAGTCTCAATGAGATAATGACAGTAGGCAAACGTAATGAGAATCACTGGTGATTGATAAAAGGGAGAAACCCCAAAGAAGAGAGATCAAATGAAAGCTAGGTATCCACAGGCAGGCATAGTGGGAACCACTAGCGACCAATGCTCAAAAAAGAGTTTCTGAAAGTGATAGGACAATGCCCCCTAGACCAGGCAGGTGCCCCCAAGTGTGAACCAGTTCCAATCCATGAAGAGTCGAGGAAAACTCAAAGACAAGCGCATGAGCTAGCAAACCAAAGCAGGAAATAAACTAAAGCAGGAAAGCGGGAAAACAAACTAAAGCAGGAAACTAAGAGCCAAGCGATGCTGAGATGAGATGTTACTTCAGGAAAACAAGAGGCGCCTGTTTACCAGGTTTTCACCATCTTGGCAGAGATTCTATTTTTGCTACCATGACGCCTGTTTACCAGGTTTTCATCAATGGCACATTTTTCTCTTTTTCAACTTTTTTGTACTTTTCTCTTTTTTTGCTTTTTTTGAATTTTTTTTAATATCTCATTTTTTTTTGTATTTTTTGATCTTTTCATTTTTTTTGTATTTTTTTCAAATTTTCTATTTTTTTGTATTTTTTTTGAATATTTCATTTTTTTGTATTTTTTGATCTTTTCATTTTTTTTTTGTATTTTTGAAATTTTTCATTTTTTTTGTATTTTTCACATTTTCTATTTTTTTTTTTGTATTATCAAGGTGCTTGTTTACCAGGTTTTCACCAGGATAATAGATACATCAAAGCGCCTATTTGCCAGGTTTTCACTAAGATGATCATTTTTTCAGGACATTTTGCAATTTTTAGGATTTTTTGCAATATATCAATTTTTAGGATTTTTTCAGGATCAATAAGTATGTACATGAGCATACTGAGAATGTCAGCTGTAGAACTTCTTAGATGAAGAGCGTTGATGGGCTCTTTGAGTTTCTCTCCTTTAGTAGGAATCTCTGAGAACACAGTATTTTGTAGTAGTAGCCAGCTGAGAAGTTGCAGAATCAGAACCAAATGTTGTAGCAATAACAGGAGAGCCAACCAGTAGTGTCCAACAGTCAAGAGACCCATAGTCAAGGAAAGATCACTTAAGTGAGACCCACAAATATCCTCATGGACACACCTTAACTCTTTATCAGATTTCCCACACTCTAAATGCTTAGGAAGAGTACATTCTAGATTTCTCTTAGTCATGTCATTAGTAATAAGGAGATACTGATATGCACTTTGGGAAAAGGCAAGATGGAGTGAAGAGTGTAAAGTATGAGAGGAAAGGGTGATGGAATGGAGGGAAGCATGAGAATTTTGGAAGCTCCAATGGCAACTTTGATTTTTCCTTTCTTTGGAATCCACATAGCTTTTGAATTTTTTCTTCTTTACTTTGAGGTGTTTTTGATGACAATGCCTATAGAATGGATTTCGAGATCCATTTTTTATTTTATTTTCTGGCTTTTGATTGTCTTCTTCTTTTTGAGGACCTTTGCGGTCTTTTGAACACCTTTGTTTCTTTCCTTTCTTCATAGTCACATGTCGATTAGATGGGACATGGTGACCTTGAGATATAAGTGGATTCTCATTATTTTTCTTTATATGTTGCACATCCAAGTTACTTCCAAAAGACTCAGGAATGATGGATGAAAGAGGCTTATATGACTGGTTTAGGTGGAGAGATGGAGATGGAAGTGGACGGGCCACTTTTCTGGGAGATGAAGGGGGAAGAAAAGTCAATGGGATGGGCTCAAGTGAAAATATATCAGTATCATCCTCATCATTCATGAATGCATCAGGTAGATCAAGAAAGTAATCTTCCATAGAGCGTTGTTGATTGTGAGTCATCTTAGAAGAGTTAGATAAGTTTGGAGGAATATTATGTGAGCCTAACCAAAATGGTCTATTCCAAGAGTTAGGTCCCCTTTCAAGTGGCAAGAGTGCACGAATAGGAACCATTTCAATTCTGGATCTTCCAATATTCCATGAAGCTGTAATAGAATGGGGTCTTACATACCCATGATTTGTTGGAGCAGTAGGAGTATAGCTTGGAGTAGATGGCCTAGGAGCCATAGGAATGATCTCCACAGGAGGGTGGAAAGGATCATCATCAATAGCTTGATCTGGAGGATCATAACTTTCTCCTCTTTCTGAGTTGTTAAGACTAGCATATAAGTGCATAGCATCAACTAGTATTTCTGTAGTAGCATCTGATATAGAGTCCAATTCAACTAGAGACATATTCGGAGGTAGACTTTCTTCATCACTATCATCTAACAAAGGAAACGTTTCTTCAACAATAGGATCTTGTTTAGTAGTAGAAGCAGCAGAGTAATCTGGAATAGGCATATCTTGAGGCATACCCAAGAGAAGAGAAGCATCCAATAGTTTCTCCCAGTCAGTATATGTGCCATTGGAGTTGGAAATAGTAGGAGTCTGTTCAATAGCAGAAGTGGTGGAACAATCTAGAGTAGGCATACCCCAGGGCATACCCAAGATAAGGGAAGCATCCAGCAGTTGCTCCCAATCAGTATGTGTGCCATTGGAGTCAGCAGTAGTAGGATTTTGTTCAACAGTAGAAGTGGTAGCACAATCTAGAATAGGCATACCTTGAGGCATACCAAAGATAAGGGAAGCATCCAACAGTTGCTCCCAATCAGTATGTGTGCCATTAGAGGCAGTGACATATTCAGTAGTAGCTATAGTAGTAGAAATCTATTTAGTAGATTGTATAAAATCCTCCTGGTGAGGACCAAAATCATGTTCCTGAAGCACTTGAGAAGGTAGATAAGACTCTTTCTGGTAGTCTGAATCAGAATTTTGAACATTCAAAGATCTTTCATGTGTCATAGACTGAATCTGTGTTTCTTCATTATCTGAATCCTTGCATGAGTGAAAGCTGTAGCTAGGTTGGTCAAGCTCATCACTCTGATAGCCAATACCAAATCCATCTTTAGAAGGTTCCTCACAAGAACGTGGAGATGGAGGGAGAGATGTCAAAGACAATATGGACTCAATCTGATATTCCCCCATGCCAATATCTTTGATCTTCAAGGTCTTTTCTATTTCTTTGAGCTTAGCATCATAGAACTCAATGGACTCTCTATTGGCAGGAACAAAGCTGTCTGTTGTTTGGGTAAGCATCTTAGCAGAGCAAGTATTTAGGCTAGCACTATTGTTAATGAGGATGCGGGGGATACTCTTGGGGCCTATCATAGCTTCAGTGTGCAGGAGAGCATTATGCGGGTGGCTCAACACGTGATCATCTTCTTCAGGGAAGGATAAATAATGAGGTGAGGTCAAATGACCCACCATAGATTGAAACTGGTCGAGATTGAGATCTTTGGGGACATTTTCCTTAGTGAGGGCTTTATCCATAGATAGTTTTGGTTTGGATGTCGAAGGTTCGGGACCTTTGAGAACAATCTTTGCATGAGATCGAGGGATAGCATTCGCACAAGCTAGAGATTTTGTGGAGTTATACGAGGGAGACGCAGGGCCTCACAAGACAAAGGGAGTTTTGGGTTTAGGAGTATCCTTGCTCCTTGGAGAAATGATCATGTCACAATGAGAGATCCAAGGTTTGTTTCTAGCAAATCTGGAAGGCGGTTGAGCTTCTGTCATAGCCTTCTCAGTGGCTTTGATCGTTTGTATGTTAGAGCTAAGATTAAAGACAGACTTTGAGGGTTTTGGCATGTTAGAGCTAAGATTGAAAACCAACTTTGAAGGTTTTGGCATGTTAGAGCTAAGATTGAAAACCAACTTTGAAGGTTTTGGATCTCCCATCTTGTTGGTAGTATTACAAGAGATCGTGAAAGAGTTGATAGGTTCAAAAGGATCAACAGGTTTAATTTTAGAAAGTGACCCTTCAGAGTCTTGCTGGTCTTCAAACAATGGGTTAGAATATTCTTGAAATAATAAGTCAGACTGTATCTGAAACAATGGATTGTAATGCTCTTGGAATGAGGAGGAATGTGAGGATTCCTCACGAAGTTTAGATTTTGCAACATATTTAGGATGACCTATGTCTCAATTACAAGGTTTACTTTGATCTTGATCAGCGTTCTGAATGGGATAAGTCTTGCCACTTCGAGTCGTGACAGTCATAGATGAAGATGTAATGAGCAAAGATTCGGGATAAAGCTAGACTCTGTCTCAAAGATAACGAAAGGAGATAAATGGCTAGAACAGCCAAGATGCAAGATGAACCTGGTATGAATTGTCAAAAAGAGATGGCTAGAATAGCCGAGATAAGACAATTGCAACACAAGGTACAAGAGCA
This sequence comes from Chamaecyparis obtusa, assembly GCA_027943335.1. Lineage (NCBI taxonomy): Eukaryota > Viridiplantae > Streptophyta > Pinopsida > Cupressales > Cupressaceae > Chamaecyparis > Chamaecyparis obtusa. The sequence continues at coordinate 31,535 of BSBK01010791.1, read as the reverse complement.
CAACGAGATAAGGTAGACTAATGAGAGACAATATGAGTCAAAGCAAAGATCGATCGATTCCTAACTCAAGACAACTAGTTTCTGACGGTGAACGACAGGAAAATAGAAAAACAAATCATGGACAAAAAGGAAGATCAGATTTATGTCATTGATCAAGCACATAAGACAGCAATCAAGGAGTTCAAGCAAACAGTCTTCAAGCAATGGGCAAGGGACAAAGCAACCTTGCGCATGAACATGAATAGTGACTTAGTATTTCTACTCCCTAAGGACTCTACTTGTGTATATTCTTGAGAATGTTTTAGCAGGCACTTAAAACACAACAACATCCTAGCAAGTTGTCTACAAGGATATACATGGATTTTCTAAAGGGATTCCTCGATATACGCAAGGTACGTGAGGCACAAATCCGTAGATGAGAAGAATTAGAAATCACACAGCCGGGGGGAGACGGTAACCCAAATCTCCTCCTTCACTTCTCAAAGGTATAAAGTTCTTTGAGGCTTAGCCAAGAGTGAAATCTAACTCATTCCCAAGAGAGGTGTCTTTGGATTCACCTCCCGATATTTATACTCCACCGGAACATGGGAGTTAAGGTCGTCCCTTGAGGTGATGAAATCCCCAAGCAGGCCTTCTAGAAATGAAAAAGTAAGTAATTCTCTATCAAAAGTATTGAAAAGCACTAAAGGTGGAACACTTAACCCTTCAAGTAAATGTGAGGTGAGTCCACAAAGTGGTGCATTTAACTCCTCACACAAACTCAAAGTGAGTCCACACCCTAGAAAACAAGTGAGTTCCAAAAAGCACAAAAGGGTTGCCAAGTGGAACAATTAACGCTTCTTTCCTATAGACCCCTCCCCTTTAATGTGGCGCTGGGATTGCAACCACAGGGCGGAAATGAGGGGCTGGTGGATTAGCGAGTCCAATAACCCAAGATAGAAATCTAGATCAATCACAAGTAATCTAAGACTGCTAATCAATACTACTCATAAGTGCAAGAGGGTTTGAATCATGGAATATTTAACTTTCCAAGTAAACATGAAGTGAGTCCACAAAGTGGTGCATTTAACTCTTCATGTAAACAAGGAATGAATCCATGCCCTCAATTACTCAATGAGATATTTTGATATTTGAAACCAAGAATTACTTAAGGTGTAAAAGACAAGCATGCACTTAAACACAAACTTGTATGAAAGAAAATCTATGTTCCTTTATTTCCCATTAAGAGCATAAAAAATGTGTTCTATGAAAGCATGTAAACACTCAAGCCAAACACATGAGAGATTACTTTTATGCCCAAAGTCCAAATGTTATAGAGATTTTAAGAACTCACCTTAGGTCCAAAGATCTGCAATCCAGCATTTAGCACACATTCGAAAGTACATAATCAAGACAAATCAATGGCAAACCGTAAGATATGTAACATTGCTATATTCAAGACAGTCTTTAAAGATTGATTTATTTGACCAATAAAATCACAATATTAAAATTTATGGAAAGAATGAAGTTTTTAGCCAACATCAAGAACTATCATTTTCCAAAATTATAAGGTCTTATGATTCCATTTAGTTCCTCAACCAATAATGTTTTCAGACTGCAATTGTTCTGTCATAAATCAGATTTAAAACAACAGGCCCTGCCTAGGGAGTCACATATCTTTCTCAAAAAGAATCAAAATGAAACCAAAATAAATTCACAATAACTATTAATGAATCTAGTTTCCAAATATGTAAGCAATTTATTTGTCTCATTCATAAATCATTTTCTAAGAATAAATCATTGCCTGCAACTCCAATGCAGATTGTTAAAAACCAGTTTTCACTCAAATGCCCATAAATTTTACAAATCTGCATGAAAATGACTCAAACCAAAAGGAAATGAAAGATAATTCACATATCTTTCCAATGAATATTATTAGAGATCTTGATTCTTCATAATTTGTCCGTACCATACATTTCAATCTGACTGTATTCAGAGAATCTCAAATCTGCAAATACCCAATTTCACCAAAATGATCATAACTTATTCATTTCTCAATAAAAATCAACCAAACCAAAAGCATGAGAAAGAGGATTCATCATTCTATCCATCCATTATTATATTAAAAAATTTTCAATCTGTAAATGGCCGTACAAGGCATGAAACCAACAGTAAAGCTGAAAAACCAATCAAGAATGAGGCCAGAAATTGATCTTTTCTGCCCCACGGTGGGCGCCAAAATGTATGTGACTGAATGTGACCTCTAAATCAGGTACAACACAACATGGTCATTATTCACTTGATAAAATTTGGGAGAGATTATGAAGAACTCAATCCAAATTCCATGGTGAGGCGACCTGTTGCCTCCTATGTGAATGGGGTGTTTGAATACTCTCAGAACGAGAGCCAACAGCCGGGAGACCAATTCAACAATGGAGGATTTGAAAGCAAATATGAGCAAAATGAATCTAAGCTAAGAATGAATGCAATTAATTTAGAAAACTTTGAAAGAAATATGAAATGCAGATTTTTATTTGATTTTGAAATAAAGATGATATTAGACTAAGAACAAGTAAGCAAATTTAATCTAAATGTGAAATGAAATTACACTAATATGAGAAATTAAACTAGATAATGCAATAAAAGAGCTTTGAAAATAATGAGATATGAGACTAAAAAATGCTATAGTAAGGATGCTCTCAAAAATTGCTCTCTCTAATGAAGAAAAAGAGCCCAAATAAATAGAAGAGCCAAGAGGAGGAGGAAGAGTTTCTTGATTCGAAACTCCTGACCCTTCATATCCCTTTTGGGACAAATAAGCATGAATTACTTAATTAAAAGAATGGAAAATGCCACATGAGGACCTTTCGAATATCTCAAATTATTAATTCAAGAAAAAGGTGTCCATTCAAATAACAAGCAATTAATTAATTCCTTTCAAGGGTATTTAGCTAAAGGGGGTGGAGTTTAATTTAATTAAAAGTACTTAGGACTTCACAATTAAATTAATGTATCATAGGGGTAATTTAGCCAATTAAGTCAAAGACTTTAGGAATTAATTTAGCATTTGATTATTGCAATTTATGGTCTTTGCAATTGACATCAAGTCAAATTAAGTCAGGTAGGAGAGAGAAAATTGCCTAGGGAACTAGGACTTTGGTGATGAAAAATCGAGATAATGCACCAAAATTGATGAAATTAAATAGGTGCCAATTTTGGGGTATTACACTTGCCGCACATGCTTAAACCCCTTTGGTCTATTCTAAAAATTGAAGAAACCAAGATTACCCTTCCCCATCTTAATGCCTATGTTCTTTTAGCACCACCCCGGGGGTCTCCTTTCTAGACAATATTTCTTTAAAGTTTGAAGATGAATTTTTCGTATGGAAGGTAGTTAGACTTGGTGACATTGGAGCATGTTTCCATTGCAAGTTGAATGAAAATAATAAAAAAGAATGATCATTTCTTAAGAACATCTCTAAAGACTTTCAGGTTGTTAATCCTCGGGGTAGCCTTTGAAACCCTATCCATGTTAATAATATTGTTGATATCTAGCTCGATGGTCTTGTTACTCTAAATAATCCTCTATTTGAGGGGGATTATGAGGCTAGAGTTGTAGCTAATCCTAAACCGAGAGATAAGAGTTTTGTTATTCCTTAGTATATCCCAATTCCTATGAAAAAATATATTGATGTTAAAAACAATAAGAAAAATGCCCAACAAATTACATTGGAAAAAATTAAATCTGTTGCTAAGGAAGCTAATTCTGCTTCAATCCCCATATCCCCTCTAAAACATAGGAATGACTCCACATTGGCTACACCTTTACCATAGAGTAGTGAGACTCAAGTTGAGGTTGAAACCAATGTTGATACAACACTTACCAATGAGGGATTCACTGAAGTTGTATCTAAGAAAAAGAAATGGAAGACATGTGACATAAGCAATAGCTTGAAGAATAAGGATAGAGTTAATAAAACTAAAGGGAATGAGATTTCGGATTGTTTTTCTAGGTTATGCAAGATTACTACACCCTCTAATTGTCAATAATGAAAGTACAAATTCATAGATGGAATGTTAGAGGATTGGAAATGACAGATATGAAGTATATTGTTAGAAGATGGTGTAACAACCTTAAAGGAAAGGACATTATTTGTTTGTAAGAGATTAAAACTATTGGATATTAGGCTTTTAATGTGTTGAAATTCATATGGGGCGATTCCAAATGCTACTATTTTGACCATGATAGAGGAAAGGGGGTATAAAAACCATTATTAACTCCACATAGAGTGACAAAATCATTTCTAATGGGTTTTCACCTTGTAACATGGCACTATGGATTACTTTCAAGTATAAAGATAAAATTATAGGGGTCTATAATATTTATGCCTCAAATGATTATAGAGAAAGAGCCAATTTGTGGGAATGGCTATTAGTCAATCTTCCCAATGCAACATGGACCTTTTTTGGTGATGTTAACATGATTGAATGGCCTAAGCATAAATCAAGAGGAGGGATATTTGAATGGAAAGGAAATGAACACTTCTTTTGAACTAGGTTCAAGAGACATTTTTCTATCTATGATCCACTAGAGGGACTCAAAGGAATCCATGAAGAAATGTGGCTTACATGTTGTAATAATCAGTTTAATAAGTCCAAAATCTATTGCAAACTTGATAGAGCATACATTAAAAAACATGAATTTCATATGGTCAACAACATAGGGCACTATCCCATTAGTGTTGTTCCTACAAGCATGTTTGATCATTCTCCCATCAGTTTTTGTATTTGCCTCAAAGATGAAGAAAACCAATCCAATAGTAACTCTAAAATACATTTATTTAAATTGACTATCTCCCTTCTTAACAATGAAGATAATCTAGATGCCCTTGGGATGACTACTATCCTCTCCAAATTTTGGTCTATAAACTCCTCACCTATTGATAAGTGGAATCAGTTAATAGATTCTTGGATGAAACTGTCTCAAACTATAGGAACCAAAGAAGCCAAAGACATGAATTTTCAAGAAAGATCCCTCAACTCCAATCTCTTGAAAATTGAGATAGAGCTCCAAAACAAGGGGAGTGATGTGGGTCTAGAAAGAGAGTTGATTGATACAAAAGGGAAACTTAGAACTATTCAACAATATAAAATTTAGGGTCAGAAAGTTTGAGCTAAGGCCAACTGTATCAAAGAAGGTGACAAGATCTAAGTACTTCTTCAACATCATTAGAGCTAAACAATGCAGAGAGAAAATTAGAGGAATTTAGACTAAGGAGGGGTTCAACACCAATAATCAGGAGATCATGACAACTTTTGTGGAATTCTATGAAAAACCTTTTCACATCTGAACATAGTGAAGGCAATTAGTTATGTATGGAGAAATACATTAGTATCATTCCCAATAAGGTCAATAAGAAACAAGGAGATATGTTGGGAAAAGAAATTTCCATTCAAGAGGTAGAAGATAGCATAGGATCACTTGTTAATAGGAAATCCCCAAGTATTGATGGAATACCGGCTAAATTCTATAAAATTAACAAGGACTAGATCTCTACTAAACTTTTTGAACTATATAGATTTTCTTTTGATAATGGGACCTTGGGAGAAAATATCAACATAGGGCTAATCAAGCTTCTCCCTAAGGAAGAATACAAAACCCAAGTCAAAAAGTAGAGACCAATCACTCTATTAAACATCTCTTATAAAGTGATAGCTAAGCTACTGGCTAGAAGAATTGGTGAGGTTTTAAATGACATTATATCAATTAATCAAATAGGATTTATCAAAGGTAGATTTATCTTAGAGAATCTAATCGCCAGTTGGGAAGCAATGCATTGGGTAAAGGTAGATAACCAAAATGTGTCTATGATTCTTCTAGATTTTGAAAAGGAATTTGATAGAATTGAGTGGCACTTTGTGCTTGCTGTACTAAAATAGTTTAGCTTCCCAGAATATTTATGTAATTTGGTAAAGATTTTGTTTAAAGACTCTAATACAGTTATTGAGATTAATGGATAACTTTCTGACCCTATCACCTTGTGTAGATCCATCAAGGGTTTCCCTCTAGCTCCTACCCTTTATGTGATAGTTGTTGATACTATGACATATATTCCTAAAGCTACTGAATTTGTTCCTCCCATAAAAGGTATCTCCATTCCTAATAAAGAAGAACTACTGATTGAGCAATTTTCAGATGATAGGGATTTTTTTGTTGAACTCTTTGAAGAAAATTTTGATAGAGTTGTTTGTAGAATCCAGCTATTTTGTGAAGCATCTGGTGCTAAGATAGACCCACATAAATCTGTTATTCTTGGTTGGGACAACACCCCTCCCCCTTGGCTTGTGGAAAAGGGTGGCAATGGTCTAGGCCTAACTTCATTATTAGATACTTGGGTATACCTTTTCCCTTGATCCTTCACTTAATGAAGTGTGGAATTGGATTTTTAAGAAAATTGAAAAAAAGAACATAAAATGGAAAACTCATATGTTATCTCTAGCAAGAAGATTATAGATAGTTAAAAAGGTATTATCATCTCATGCCATTTATTATGCTTCAACTTGGTTTTTTACCAATCACCAAACAAATAAGCTAGAAAAGATTCTGAGAGATGTTATGTGGTAAGATGGTATTGGTAATAGGAAAAGGCATAATGTCAAGTGGGAGTGGTGTTGTACCCAAAGAATATAGGGAGGTCTAGGAATTAAAGACCTAAAAAAACAAGGTATAACACTAGCTTCCAAATAGATTATCAAGGCAATTTCGGGTGATGAGCCATGGAAATTTCTAATTAGGAATAATATTGCCAAATCCACTATTAAAAAAGGGGAATCCTAGAGCAATGTTACCTTCCTTGACATCCTCCTAGGTTATTTTTATGTTAGAATCTTTGGATCTAAAGTGTTCATTGCTCTGTGGAAGGCCTGGAGACATGTTAAATCACTCCTGTGTTCTAGAAGATCTATAGGGAGAAATCCCTACCTTAATGATAAACCTGTTTCCCTCACTCAATTTTTTTCAGCTAAGAGTTGGAATAACAAAGGTATCTCCCTCATTAGTGATATACTAGTTGATAATAGAATATCCTCCTCGGCAGAATTAAACAACAAATTTGATATTCCACCATCTCAAAAAACAACTTATACCCTCATTACAAAGGTAGTGGGTAATTGGTTTCCTAGATTATGCATTGATTCTATTCAAAACCCTTCATACATTAAATGGAGTGATGGTAATCTTCTTGGTAATTTTTCTTGCAAGCAAATTTATAAAATGCTTAATAACAAAGAAAATATCTTCAATGAAATCAATCAAGCTTGGGGCTTTAATTGGTCGTGCAATAAGTGGCATCTAGTCTTTGAGTTGTTATGGCATTCTCATGTTAAGCCCAAATAAGTTTGTTTTAAGTGGATTTTTCTATTGAAAAAGTATGCTATTGGTTCTTTTGTGTCTCAAGGTTCAAAAAACTCCATTTTTTGTTCTATTTGCAATTTTATTTAGTCGTATGAGCATCTTTTCTTTCAATATTAGTGGATTGTCAATATTTGGTCTTCTTTTTTTTATAGCAATGTCTTGGGGAATTTTTCTTTGAGTTTGTCTTGCAATGAAATTTTGGATGGTTATGTGGAGACTTTTGATAGCAAGCTTAATGACTTTTGGCTTACATTTACTACTGAAGTGCTATGGCTTATTTATAAATAGAGAAATGAAGACATCTTCCAAGCAAAGAGGAGGGACCTTATTGAGTTTAATTCTAAATTCACATATTTCAATATCTTGTCTCAGGTTAATGCTACCATCCAAATTCCAAGAGAAAGATTTCAAAGTATGGTAAAGATTAAAATAAACCAACTATTTCGTAAAACTAGATAGATTTAGTTTCTAATCTGAAAATTATTTTATTATCTCTCAATATTGTTTCTAATAAAATATATGAAAAAAATTCTAATATATTATAGATTTTTAATAGTATTATGGGAAATAAATTTTCTTAGAAACTCTTGTATGTGAAGGAAATATCTCCCAATATTGTTTTTGATAAAATAAGGAAACTTTCCTAATATATTTCAATTTTTTAATAGTTTAGAATACTAACTAAGTCTATGCAATAGATTTTTAATAGTATTATGGGAAAGAAATCTTCTTAGAAATTCTTGTATTCTTCTAATAGGATATTTTTAAAAAATCAAATAAACCTTAAGAATATTTTTGTAATTAAATTATTCCTTTTAATATTATTAAGCTTTTATAAAGAAATGAATAAACATGAAATATTTTATTTAATTGATTGTCACCTTTGTCCATACAAGATCTTCACAACTTAATATCAAAACAAAATGTGATTCTTTCTTTTTCTTCTACCATTTTTTAAAGAGATCCCTTAAAAGAGAATCATGGTTCAATATTCATTTTTTTTTAATTCTTTTCTATTCTAAAATAATATAGAAACCATCAATTCATGTCATAAAAGTCCATCTTTTGATTAACACATGATGAAAACCTTTCTACAACTATTTATGAGGATTCTATAGTTTGATTAACACAATATCCTGCCCTAAACAACTCACAATTTTCTCTTGTTCAATTTAGAGATCTAATAAATAATAAAGATAATTATTTGACTTAAAATAGATTCCTAAAATTCTTTGATACAAAAAATGGCTAGAAGCCCTCAATTGTTACATATGTTATAATCTTCCTTCCACAAAAATTATGAAAATTTCTAAGAAATCTAAACTTAAATGTTTTTCCATCAAATTTCCAAAAAAGAATCAGCAAGAGGAAATGTCTATGAAGCTAAGTAGAAAATAGTCAAAAGCTATGCTTAAAAATAGTGAGGCTTCTGATTTTCAAGAAATGCTGGTAATATAAAAAGTTCATGAGGCAATCAAAAAGTAAATGAAAGAGCTAGTAAACATGAAACATTAATTTGCTACATGTCATGGAAGGTAAAATCAGAGCTATAGAGTACATAAATTGGTACCCATTATTTCAGCACATAAAATGAGGATCTATTTAAAACATTGATTTTAGTAAGACACTCCAAAAGTTAAGATATCTTCCTCCAAAAATACAGTAAATTTTCTCAAAACTCAAAATGAATTTGAATGAAAAATACAACAATTTTTTTGTTAAAACATAGTAAACTGCAAAGAAAAAATCTTGCTGCCTTGGTAAAAACTCTAGACGCAAGGAAATAAAATCTCAGACAAAAACTTTGAATGAATCTCTAGACAGAGTGTACAAAAATATATCTCCTCGGTTTAGAAAAATCTCAAAATGAAAATACGGAGGTAGTAGACCCAAAAAGCTCAATATTATACACCAAATAATATCCATAATACTGAACATCTCACCACGTGCGTCCATTATGGTTTGTATTTGTGACGATGCATTTACTCCTCTAGCTATTTTCGTCTTATTTTACATGCAATGGTGATGACATGGATAGATAATTGTAAAGCTAAGGGTGGAATGTAAAATGGTTTTTTTTCCGTAAACCTTTTTTTTATGGCCTCCTATAGGGACTTCATACTGGTATAGTTTTATGCCTCTAGGTGTAAAAATAAAATCCCACCATAAAAAAATTAAAACCAAATTGTCACACAAAAATTAGATAGGCCAAATAGTTTATTTACTACTAAACTGTTGGAAATTTAGTTGGGAAAAGTGATACTCAGAGGGGGGGTGAATCATATATCGCCTACTAATCCATTTAACAATGCATAAAACTTTTGCATCGCATCAACAAAACTTCATCAAAACAAAGTAACTAACATGCTAAGCATCCTTCAAGAAACTACTCATAACACAATAATTTTGGTTATCCAGAAACCCTTGAAAGCTAAAACTAGGGTGGGGATGACACCCATAAATATTCACTACTGTAGTATAAAGTTTGCCTACTAGGGCTACAAATTTGATCACAAACTATGATCTACCTATTATACACTGAGTTTGCACCTTTGTTTCAAGCTCTTTTGGTCTTGATAACTCAGTATAACATGGGAATCATCTCAAGGTTGTGGTACCTTTGCTAATCGAGATGAAACCTCTAGGTTCTAGGCTGGTTCCTCTTGGATTATCACCTTAGTTTTCTCTTAATAGGAAAGTAAATCTTTGAAGGGAGAGGGGTAGAAGGAGTGCATGAAATGGAAATAACCGAAAGCAAACTACCTACTAGGTGATGCACCGAAATTAGGGTATGAATTGCAGTATAAAGGATGAAACCAGTACACAATCCTAGGTCTAAGAGATTACAACTTAATGAATAGGCCTGCATAAATATTTCATAGAGGGGTCTGCAGTAAAGTAATACTACGCAGGGAAAAGGATTTTCTCAAGGCAGTAGTACTCCTAAAGAGTCAGACACAGACTATAACTTGCAGACAAACATTCATCTCTGCAATTGGGTATAGGAATGAGACAGATTGCTAGGGGCTATAGTATACCCACAAAACATTCGAATCAGATCATTCACAAGCATACACATGAATTGCAGAAAGAAAGAGGAATCAAGAAAAACCTAAAAGTTACTGAACATGCATATACTGAATTCAATAAGATATAATCCACATAAGAAAGCATAAGGACAGGAGAATGTCACAAGATGCTTTATAATATCTGAATAATCAATGGGAATTACAACTATAGAAAGCCAAAGGGTAGGAAAATTGCCACAAATTGCTCTCTGAGAAAGAAACTTTCTTTTTACAATTGCTCGATTCTGAGCTCAAAAGCTCTCAAAAAATGTTATATACATCACTCAACTGCACGCAGGCAGTAGTCAAAATTAACCAGGGTTACAAATTTTACAATAAAATAATCATCCCTAGGGTACTGATTAACCAAATCTGATCAAGAATACACTTTTGCAACATTTCAACTAATCAAATAAATGACTCTATACCAAAATCCATCACCAAAATGCCCGCGAACAAGCCACCTTGATCTACCAACCCACCTGCAACTCTACTAAGCCATTAAGGCTCCAGACTTGATCTTTGCAGGAATTTGAAATTTGAAGTACAAGAGACCATAGGTGGCGCCAACCTCATAATTACTCCTTTGGCACAAGAATACCACACTATACTCTATAAAATCAATGGCATCGATGACCAGATCATCCACCATCATGCTCGCAACCTAAAAATGTCCTTAGAAATCAATTCTGAGCTACCCCACCACTTCGCAATGTCCTCTACAGAAGAAAGCCCACCAAAACTAGCTGCAACACTTTGAAATAGCACTGGTCACATGATTGCATGAGCTCAAAAAGCCTCACGTGATCATGCGAAAAGCCTTTAGAATCTACAATTTGCTTCGCAGCCCGCAAATTAGATTCAACACTGGTTGAATTTGAATTTTGGTCGCATGATCACATGAGCTCAAAAAACCTCATGCGATCATGCGACAAGCCCCTTAGAATCTGGCATCTTGCCACAAGACACCTCGGGTCCACCAAAAAATTCAAACTACTAGCCAAAAATCATGCCCGGGATCCAACTGCAAATCTAACTCCAAGCTCACCCCAGGTCTATTTTCCTTCTTAGTCGCCAAGTCGCATAACTTTTTCTTAACCTCAGTTACATCCACTGACCATGCAAAATATCTTAACCATGTAATTGCACATCTACTTTACAAACCCCGGGCCCACCTTGACTGAGATTCCAATCGGACGACGGGCGCAAGATTTCATGGGGTTGGAAGATCCAATGAGATCTAACAACCACCATAGATCTCTTTCCACCGCCACCAAACTGCAACCCAGACCCATAGACCGCTACATCATATGGTTGTCACATGATCGCATGGGGTTGAAAGATCCCATGTGAACATGTGACCATAGTAGATCTTTACCACACTTGCATCCTAGGCCCACTGTAAAACCTTGTCACCAGCCGACCAATGAAACGTGAGCACATCACCAAACTATAGGCCCTTATTAGCGTGGCTAACAGTTTGTCACATGTTTTCATAGCCTAAAAAGGGGCTATGCGATCATGCGATAGACTGCTAGCATTCTTCAAAAATAACCACCGGGCCCACCTAATCAAAGTTGTGCACATGGAAAATGCTGACACTAGAGAAGAATGATGAAGCGCTGAAGGGGGAAAAAACATAGAGGGCTTCAAACTGAAGGTCGAAAATACACTAGGCTTTCAGGGTGAAGGTCGAAAACATCCTGAGCTTTCAGACCAAAAGGAAGAAAACATACAGGGTTTTTGACACTGAACCTTTTTTTTTAAACCCTCCAACAGTATTTCCTACAAGCTTACAAATTGAAAATCTCTGAGGGTTTCATGAATTAGGTCACATGATCTAAACTAGGGTTTGACAATACATCAAAGAACATGGGGCCAAGAGTGCAAAGCATGAAACCTTGAGGATCTATTTCGCAAGCTAAAATGAGTTGCAGTAGGGACTTAAACATTCGCAGAGGCCAGAGGACATATCATACAACCATGAAAATTTCATGAGTACTTGGGAAGATAGAAACAAAGCCTGGGAAAGAGCTTGGCCAAATTGTATAAAATAGGCAATTTTGGGCAACATTTTGGCAATTTCTATGGGATGTCAACCTGCTAGACATTAGACCAGTGACCTTAACATATCCATTAGGCATGGGGTCTTTTTGAGCACAAAACTTCAACAAGGGGACAAAACTGTGCTCAAGCACTTCTTGGAAAGCAAGGAACTAACCTAGAAAATAGGGAAAGAAAGCAAGAAATACATATTTACAAGAATTTACAAGGACTTATAGAGAGGGATTAACCTCAAAGAAAGGCTTCAAGTGGAATCCATTCACTGAGATTGGCAGGGCATCTCCTCCAAGAGTTGAAAGTTGAAAAGCATTAGATCCTTTGCACTTTGTTATAACAAATGGTCTACCCCAAAAGGAATCAAACTTTTGGTGTTTGCCAAGCCTTGACTTGAATTCATCCCATTTGAGGACAATGTCACCAACCTTGAAATTTTTGATCCTGGCTCTTTTGTCAAAACTCTTATTTGTTTGATTTTGATGGAACTCCATATCCTGCATTGATTTGTTTCTAATCTCCTCTAGCTCCATCAACTAGGCATATCTGATTTGCATAGGATCACTTTCTTCAAATAGGGCATACTGAGTGGCTAAGTCTAGAGCTAGTAATTCAGTTGAAATAGATAACTTAGCCTCTTTGCAATACACCAACATGTATGGGGAATTACTAATGATCTTCTTCGGGGTAATTCTATCTAACCACAATGTAGATCTCAATTTAGTATGCCAGTCCCTTTGATTATCTTGCAGGGTCTTTTTTATTATTCTAATCAGATTCTTATTTGTTGACTCTGCCAAGCCATTGCCCTGAGGATAATAATTTGAACTTGTATTCAAATAGATGCCATTCTTGACTGCCCACTCTAAGACTTTGAGGCTTGTGAATGCCAATGCATTATCTGAAATGATGGAATCAGGAGTGCCAAACCTATGAAGTAAATCATCATAAAAAATCAATACGGCACCCTCATTAGCTTCCTTTAAAGCCACCACTTCTGTCCACCTAGTGAAATAATCTATTGCAGTAATTATCCACTTGTGTCCTACACTAGATGGAGGGTTAATCATTCCTATGAAATCTATACCCCATTTCATGAAAGGTTGATCTACTTTGATTGGTTGAAGGGGCAGAGTAGCAAGCCTCTCTTTGCCTGAAAACATAGCACACTTGACGCATCTTCTAACATAATCATGACTATCTTTGAAGATAGATGGCCAATAGTATCCAGCCCTCATAATTTTATAAGCAGTAGTCCTAGGAGAAAAGTGGCCACCAGAGGGACCATCATGAAATTCAAATAGGACCTCACCTACCTTTTTTAAATCAATGCATCTTAAAAGGACACCATTGTGATCCTTTCTAAAAAGAACATTATCTATCAGCACAAAAGGAACATTGCAATCTATAATACCTTCTTTTTTTTGAATCTAGGCCTGGAGGAAATTTTCCTATCTTCAAATAATTGATCATATTAGGCAACCAGCTAGTTGCCTTGGTTTTCTCTTCTGCAGAATGCACCACCAGAGATGCATCTATTTGCTCTGATTTCTTCAAACCTTCATCCCCTACCAAATGCTCACAAAGACCTCTTCCTCTAACCAGCTTGGTAGTCTAAATATCAATATCATATTCCTTTACCTTGGTGATCCAACCAGCTCTTTTCTCATTAAGGTCTTTGGAAAGCAAAAATTCTTTGACACTTGGATGAGAAACCATCAAATGCACCTTGCTATGGGTTAGAAAATGTCTAAATTTTTTGAGGATCTTTACCACAACAAGTACATGTTTTCCTACAAAGGAGTACCTCTGCTCATACTCCTCTAAACCTTTGCTAAAGAAAGAAATAGGCTGCTCCAATCCATTAGCATTTTCTTGAGTCAACATTGCAGACATGGCATCCGAACCTCCATAAGCATAAAGGATAAAATCCTTATTGAAATTTGGGTTTAACAAGGTAGGAGCTTCTGTTAAGGCTTCTTTAATAGCTTGGAAGTTAACTTTTCCCTCTTTAGTCCAACTGAAAGCTGAACCTTTCTTCAACATGGTTTTCAAAGGCTTGAGTAAATCTGCAATGTTAGGAAAGAATCTCCTAACAAAGTTAATCTTTCCTATGAAAGATTGAAGACCTTTCTTATGATGTGGAAAGGGTAGCTCTAAGATGGCTGCAATTCTCTCAGGATCCACTATAATTCCTTCTTTGGATACTACATATTCCAATAGTTTTCCTTCATGAACTGCAAATACGCACTTCTTGGGACTAAGGGATATCCCAAATTGTCTGCATCTTTCAAAAATCTTCCTCAAATGTTTGATGTGATCTGCTGAATGCTTTGAGTAGATAGTTATATCATCTAAGTAAACCAGTAAAAACTTGTACATGAGGCTTTTAAAGGCCATATCCATTGCCTTTTGAAATGTAGCACCTACATTTGACAAACCAAAGGGAATCTTTTGAAATGCCATGGTTCCCCACTTGGTTGTAAATGCAGTCTTATATTGATCCTCTTCTTTCACTAAGATTTGATTGTATCCTGAATAGCCATCCAACAATGAGAATCTCTTGGATCCAGAGACACATTGTAAGATTTTTTCCATAGAGGGTAGTGGATGGTGGTCTTTTAATGAGGCTCTATTCAAATCTCTGAAGCCAACACATAACCTTAGCTCCCCATTCTTCTTCTTGACAGGAACAAGGTTGGAAACCCAACTAGTATGTTAGATGGGGTAGATGATACCACTTTCTATTAGCTTGAGCACTTCCTTATGCATAAGTGGCTCAAGCTTAGGATTAACAGGCCTTTGCTTTTGCCTCACTGGTTTGGCATTAGGCTCCAATTCAATAGTGTGCTGAGCAAGGGCAGGATCAAAACCTTTGAGATCTTCATATTGCCATGCAAAAACATCACTAAATTATTTGAATAATTTGGTGTAAGCTTGCCTTTCTGCATTAGTGTTTACTTTTCCAAATTGTAAGCTCTTACCTGGCTCCAACTCTAATTCAACACAATGTTCCTACTGGACTACCAGGATAGCTTTATTTTTCTTGACTTCATCATCCTTGTTGAAGACAGTCTCTAAGGTGACAAGACCTTTAGGCATCTTATTAGATCTAAGTTGTATCACTTGATCACCATAGTTTTGTGATAACCTCTTTTGATTGTAACTTGAAAAGACATCTTCTTCAAACAAGAACTGGAGAATTTGTTCATCATTGTCAAACACTTGCCAATTAATATTATTATCAAGAATTGAAGGTATGACAATAATCTTGATGTGTTGTTGATATGCTTCTTTTGAAATGCTATTAGGGATGTCAAACTGAGACCCAATAGTAGCTAACCTATCTACATTGTGATTTAATTTTCTAGGGATAGCAACAATATTTAAAGCATGGAAATCTTCAATTGCATCCCAAACTCTATGTTTGTATGCTTTCATGATGTCATTTTTGGTTGCACTCATCCCTGTCACTTGACTAACAACAAGTTCACTGTCACCATATACTTTTAAGGCCTTGAGCCCTCTTTTTCTAGCCCATTCTAGTCCATTGAGTATACTTTCATATTCTGCAGTGTTGCTAGTGCAGGAAAAATTGAATCTAAAGGCAGTATAATACCTTTCTCCTTTTGGGGACACTAGCATAGCACCACCACTAGAACCATGTCTGCTTCTAGCTCCATCAAAGTATAGTTCCCAAACCTGATTGTTCTGATCTTTTGAGTCAGCATCCTTGAAAAGGTTGGGCTCTATAGCATCATTTTCTTGTAACAAATAGTTTCCCAAACTGGCATTCCAAACAACATGCTTTGATTCTCTTTCATCTAAGAAAATATCAGGGATATCTCCTATCTTAGTGCTTGCTTCACTAAAGGTTTGGAAATCATAGTTATCAAATATGGGGTAGTTTACATTGATTGCATTAGACACATAAGGTTCTACATGGTGTGCTGCCAATTTTTTTGACTTGATGGTAACCTTGGTACCATATCTTGTGTGGAAGAGCATATGAGACCAGTCAAAAGATAGATAACCACCTATCTTAGCTATGAATTCTCTTGATAAACATATAGCAAACAATGCAGGGAGATCTATGATATATATGTCAAGGAGGATAGAAAAATTAGGACTAGCATGGAGAACTAGACTAGTATCTTTGGCCACACCTATAGTACTAACTGAGGATCCGTCAAGTTGTGTGACATTCTTTTTGAAGGGTTCATATTTTAGTCCTAATTGGTCAGCCACTTTCTTGGGCATTATAGTACTAGTAGCTCCATTATCTACCATGCAATTATGTACTAAAGAATCTCCAATAATCAAATATACATAAAAGGGAGGTGGCTTTAAATTCCTACCTTGCATGGTATTATTTTTGGGGTTGCTGCTTGGAGTCTCCTTTTCTTGATCAGTGTTAACCAACACTAGCTTTGCAGCTTCTTTTGCAGGTTGAGGAGTTGCTGCTTCTGACATAGACTTCTTCAAAATCTCAATGTTGTTATAAAGCACCACAATGTGTATCTTTTGTTGTGCCTTTACTATGATGGGCTTTGCCTCCTTTGGAACTTGGCCTTCTTTGCTTGTGATGACAGGAACCTCCTTGGATGTGATAGGGGCAGCTTGCTGCAATGGCTCTGTAGATGTAGTGGCCTTGTTACCAGAATCTGCTCCCTCCATGTCTTGGGCTCTCCTCTTTTCTCTTGTGTAGGCAAGAAAAGAAGCTTCATCATTGACTCCATTGAAGTTTGGTTGCTCCCAATTGAAGAGAGTAGTCTCATCCTCTTATGTTTCTTGTGGAGGAATTGTCCCACTAGATGGAGGCTCTGATTGAGTATACGAGGCACTCTAAACCATTAGAGCTTGATTTCATTAATCCATTTGAACATGTAGCCTGATTATGAGGCTGATTGCAAGGGGAACACCATTCATAATCCATAGCCATATTATTTTGGCTAGAAACCATATCCCTCACTGGATTTGCAGAATTGAGAGGTGCAGGGTTATATGGTTGAAATGCTCTCTGATTGAAATTTTGCCTTTGCCCTTGATAGCCTCCTTGGTATGGTGGCCTATTTTTTTGATAAGGCTATCCTTGATTTTGGTATTTTTGATTAGAACCTTGGCCTTGTTGTTGGAAGGGTGGCCTGATGCCTTGATTTTGTTTCTTCAAATTTGTGACCTCCTTGGTTAGAGTCTGCAACAAGTTTTTCATTTCCTACATACTAGTTTGCATACTAGTTTGTTGACTACTCTTCATCTCTTGTGGCTCTTGAGAGAAATTTGTTGTTAACTCTTGACCACTAGTGCTAGCTTGAGGTGATGATATTGTGGGAATAGGGGTAAATGGTGTTACCTATGCAGGTGCAATGGGTTGAAGACTAGGGAAGATAGGCATGGGAGGTCTTCTCTGTATCATGCCTACCTAGATCAAACAATTTTCAGCCTTGACAGCAGTGTCAAAGGCTTGGGGTAAAGTTGTACCACCCATAGACTGGATCATGACAGAGATTTGTTTATTTAGACTTTGCAAGTAGTACAGGAAGGCATGGTCAGGTGATGGCCTTACAAACAATGGGATTCTATTCCATGTCTTAAGGAACCTACTATTGTAATCTATCATTTGTTCTTGAGGGTCTCTCTTAATGGTTGTTAACTGCTCAACCATAGAGAAATTATCTGATTTATCCTCAAAATGTTTGCGTAATGCATCCCCAAATTCATCCCATGAAGTGATAGAACCAACAGTTAAAGTTCTAAACCACTCTAGAGCCTTACCTTTCAAAGATTCTGCTAATAATTTGGTGGCCACATCCTCTTATGTAATGTTGTGTATGTTGCAGATGGTGGTCACATCTCTTATGTGGTCAAAGGCTGTAGTCTGCCCTTCACCAGTGAAATCAGGTAGACTCTTCAATTCCACCAAGGGCACATCATGATGCACTACAAAATTTAATGGACTCCCTTGATTGAAAGGTGCAAAGGCAAAATTTCTAGCCATTGTATGAGCTGGAATCTAAAGATTAACAACTATATGAGTTGTATTTGCTATTGGATTTAAATCTTCTTCTAGATCTTGGGTTAGAGATCTGCCTCTTCTTTTGGAATGAAAGGGAGAAGGTCTTCTTTTTGATGTATCAGGAGGTTTAGATTGAACTCTCCTTGTAGGGGATGTTCTTTGAGTTGACCTACTTTTGTGACTTCTTCTTGAGGGAAACTCTAAAAAATTGGTAGGTTTTGAGGTTCTAGTCTCAATCTTTCTCATAAGCCTTAAACAAGACTGGCCTAAATCTTTGAAAATAGTGGAGTTGCCAGATATACTTGGTAAAACAACCTCTAAGGGTCTGTATTATGCAACCTGCATATCAAAGATGACATAACTTCAACAAATGAACTTCTTTTACTATCCCATCGGGTGTGCTAGAATTGTTATACACTGAGTTTGCACCTTTATTTCAAGCTCTCTTGGTCTTGATAACATAATATAACATGGGAATCATCTCAAGGTTGTGGGACCTTTGCTAACCATGATGAAACCTTCAGGTTCTAGGCTGGTTCCTCTTAGATTATCACGTTAGTTTACTCTTAACAAGAAAGTAAATCTTTGAAGGGAGAGGGGTAGAAGGAGTGCATGAAATGGAAATAACTAAAAGAAAACTACCTACTAGGTGATGCACCAAAATTAGGGTATGAATTGTAGTATAAAGGATGAAACCAATACACAATCCTAGGTCTAAGAGATTACAACTTAATGAATAGGCCTGCATAAATATTTCATAGAGGGATCTGCAGTAAAGTAATACTATGCGGGGAAAAGGATTTTCTCAAGGTAGTAGTACTCCTAAAGGTTCAGACACAGACTATAACCTGCAGACAAACATTCATCTCTGCAATTGGGTATAGGAATGAGACAAATTGCTAGGGGCTATAGTATACCCACAAAACATTTGAATTAGATCATTCACAAGCATACACATGAATTGCAAAAAGAAAGAGGAATCAAGAAAAACCTAAAAGTTACTAAACATGCATATACTAAATTCAATAAGAGATAATCCACATAAGAAAGCATAAGGACAGGAGAATGTCACAAGATGCTTTGTACTATTTGCATAATCAATGGGAATTAAATCTATAGAAAGCCAAAGGGCAGAAAAATTGCCACAAATTGCTCTCTGAGAAAGAAACTTTCTTTTTACAATTGCTCAATTTTGAGCTCAAAAGCTCTCAAAAAATGTTATATACATCACTCAACTGCACGCATGCAGGAGTTAAAATTAACTAGGGTTATAGATTTTACAATAAAATAATCATCCCCAGGGTACTGATTAACCAAATCTGATCATGAATACACTTCTACAACATCTCAACTGATCAGATAAATGACTCTGTACCAGAATCCATCACCAAACTACTCACGAACAAGCCACCTTGATCTACCAACCCACCTGCAACTCCACTAAGCCATTAAGGCTCTAAACTTGATCTTTGCAGGAATTTGAAATTTGAAGTACAGGAGACCACAGGTGTCGCCAACCTCATAATTACTCCTTCAACACAAGAACACCACATTATACTCTATAAAATCCATGGCACCAATGACCAAATCATCCACCATCATGCTCGCAATCCAAAAATGTCCTCAAAAATCAATTCTAATCTACCCCTCCACTTTGCAACATCCTATGCAGAAGAAAGCCCACCAAAACTGGTCGCACCGCTTTGAAATAGCATTGGTCGCATGATCACATGAGCTCAAAAATCCTCATGTGATCATGCGACAAGCCCCTTATAATTTGGCATCTTGCCACAAGACACCTCAGGTCCACCACAAAAATTCAAACTGCTGACCAAAAATCGCGCCTAGGATCCGACTGCAAATCTAACCCCAGGCTCACCCCAGGTTTATTTTCCTTCTTAGCCATCAAGTCACATAACTTTTTCTTAACCTTGGTTACATCCAGTGACCACTTGAAATCTCTTAACCACGTAACCATGCATCCACTTTACCAACCCCGGGGCCACCTTGACTGAGATTCCAATCGGACGGCGGGTGCAAGATCTCATGTGGTCGAAAGATCCCATGAGATCTTATGACCACCATAGATCTCTTTCCATAGCCACCAAACTACAACCCAAACCCATAGACCGCTGCATCAAATGGTTGTCGCATGATCGCATGGGGTCGGAAGATACCATGTGAACATGCGACCACCGTAGATCTTTACTGCACTTGCATCCTGGGCCCACAATAAAACCTTGTCACCAGCTGACCAATGAAACGCGGGCATGTCACCAATCTACAGGTCCTTATTAGCATGGCTAATGATTTTTTGCATGTTCACATAGCCTAAAAAGGGGTTGTGCGATCATGCGACAGACCGCTAGCATTGTTTGAAAACAACCACTGGGCCCACCTGATCGGAGTTGCACACATGGAAAATGCTAACACCATAAAATAATGACAAAGTGCTGAAGGGGGCAAAAACATAGAGGGCTTCAAACTGAAGGTTGAAAACACACCGGGCTTTCAGTTTGAAGGTCGAAAACATCCTGAGCTTTCAGATGAAAAGGAAGAAAACATAGAGGGTTTTTGACACTGAACCTTTTTTTTTGAAACCCTGCAATAGTATTTCCTGAAAGCTTACAATTTGAAAATCTCTAAGGGTTTTTTGAATTAGGTCATGCGATCTAAATTGGGGTTTGAAAATACATCAAAGAACATGGGGCCAAGAGCACAAAGCATGAAACCTCAAGGATCTATTTTGCAAGCTAAAATGAGTTGCAACAGGGACTTAAACATTCATAGAGGCTAAAGGACATATCATACGGCCATGAAAATTTTAGGAGTGCCTGGCAAGATAGAAACAGAGACTTGGGAAAGAGCTTGGCCAAATTGTATAAAATAGGCAATTTTGGGTAACACTACCTTGTGAGGGGTCTACCATGTTAAGAGCTAGAAGACTTATACAGTCTACCTTGCAAAAGGATTTAAAACTTACAACAAAGTAAGCACTTAGTTAAGAGATTACAAAAGGTCTTTTAAAACCACTCTGTTAAGATATTTACCCTGATACACTTGTTAGAATGTCTCAGTACTTGATTCTTCAGTATGCATTGTTATGTTGATTAAAGATCTTCTCTTTATAGTATTGTTTTCATCTCATCTATCAAGTTTATCTCTCCTCTTTCCTTCATTTCTTTACTTGGTCACTGAACTCTATCAAAATGCTTCACTGATCTGAATGTATTCTCTACTTATCTCTTTCATTCCCTTCACATCCTCTCACACACAAATTAGGGTTCATATCTTCTCCTTATATAGATAACTAGACTTCCTCAATATTTAAGATCTATGATTCAAATTTACTCTTTTTGCCACTTAATCTTTACTAATTCTGATTGGATCTAAGTATTGCATAGGGATTAATGATTAAAAAATAGGTGTGTAATCACCTCTATAATTTCCTCAACAAACAAAATATAAAACATGAATGTCAGCCAAAATGTTTTATCTCAATGATTGTGCCATAAAAAATTCATATGTCAATTTTGGCTAACTCGGCAATTGATGTCTCTAGTACTCAACATTCACTGTACTCAGTGTTTGGTGATATCTATGTCGCTCAGTATAAAATTCTTTACATAGGTCAACAAAAATTGACTTGGCTAATACAAACATACATATTGACCGATGGTTTACTCGATAGTGACTATTGCTTGATAAGTATACATTACATGACTCAACCTATACATGATGACTAGGTCGTAGTGATGACTGACCAACATTTCCTATTTAATGACTAAGTGTAAGTCACTAATAGTCAACAAAACTATAGAGATCTACAATCTCCCCCTTTGACATTAGTGGAAAAAAAACTTTTTCATGACATTACAGGTACATATACAAAAGTACATAATATTAGCAGAATACTCCACTTAAGATATTTATACATAAAAAATCTGGTTACCTCCTATAGTTCCTATATATGTCATTTCATTTCCCCCTTGTTTTAGGCATGATTGATTTTTTCAAGAGTAGGAAGTGTGAGGTATTTCTCCAAAATTGGTTTACGAAGCATCATAACCATACATAGTGTAGTTTCCCATCCTTATGTAGCAACTTTCAAAACTTTTGTTTGCACTTCTAGCTCAATAGCTAGATTGACTAGTCCCTCGGCTATAGAAAGATTAGGATCTTTGTGTGTTAAGATCTTAGCCTTTGATATCTCCCTTTGAATGGTCTCTAGATGTGGTGTCAATATTATTTTCATGGAGAGTAGATGTGCACTTATCTTTCCATCATTATCCATTAATTCAGCTATCCTTCCTTGTGAGTGTAAAAGTTTAGCATTATGTTTTGAACTAGAATTTTCATCCAAGCTCAAGGATTGACCAATAGACTTTATTTCTTGTTGTAGTTTGTCTACCAGCCCTTGTTTATCCTTTGTGAATTCTTCTATGACACACAATTTGGTAAACAAAGATTACACATGCACGACTACTTCTTCTGAATCTATTACGAAAGAAGAAAGTGCTACATGTTTCACTGAAATCTCGGCAGATACCTTGTTCAACATCCTGGTCTTAAAATTTCTTTTTGACCACTACAACAACTTATCACTGGCTTCACTATCTTCATTATTCACTTTCTTGAGTATATGGACAAGTTGTTCTAGTATAGGATCAAAACTATTTACATCAGATAACTCAAAAGCATCAATAAATATTTTTTTATATCATACAAGACATACTTTTATTGATGTTCTCTTCTTAGTTCTTATTGCCTTCTTTTCCTCTTCAATAGATCTTGCAGTATTTACATCTTCTCATAAGATAATTTATCGGAATCCCATTTTGAAATCACAATAACTTCATCAATTGTTACCTCTGGTGAAGATATTTTTACCTTCTTTTTAGTGCCTTCTTCTTTGGTGTACTCTCACTCAGTATTTGTACAAGACCTTTTATTGCATTTTTTTCCTTAGGCTCTTGTATATCAATAGATTTGTCATTTTCTTCTTTTCCCTTATCCTCCACATGAGGACTTGTATCATTTAATACAAACTTCTCTCCTTTGTCTTGTTGTGACTCCTTGGTAGATGCAGTCTGATGTGTAGTTGCCGATGGATCCTATTGCTTGGTAGTGCTCATACCGGCTAGCATGTCAACTATAACAACTTTAGGTTTAGCAAGGGTTGTGTTAATAGTTGTTGTATCATCAATTTTCAGATAATCTTTCACTTGTGAGAGCACAATATTACTTCCTAGCAAATATGAGTCTTTTTCTTCTTTGGCTAGAATGTCTACCTTGGTCAATACCTAAGTTTCTACTGGGGTATCCTCTATTATGTCAACAATACTTACTTTAGATAGCTTCTGAAATTCCTTTTCCTTAGAAGCTTCTGTCTCCTAAATAGGTAATTCAATTGCATTTTGTACATTGTCTGGCTCACCATCCTTAGATGTATTAGCATCTTTATGTGCATACTTGTCAATTAACAACCCAAAAATTATTTTCCAAGTCTTTAAAATTTCATGTACAATATCCTTAACCTTGTGTTGAAGAATAGAATAAGCTCTAAGTTTGGGAATGAATTTGTTCCTATATTGTTCCATAATTTTCTTGATATTTGCAGCAGTTAGATCTGATGAAAATTGATCTAGTGTGCTCTCTCTTGCCTACTTCTCGGTAATAAGAGCATATTCCCATTTATGGGAAACTATATCCCTCAACTCTTTAGGAATTCATTTTTCTAACTATGTAGGTAACATCTTGAAGATGTAGAGAATTTCAAGAATAGCTTCTTCAACTTTTTCTTTATCTCCGATACTCATGCTCCCAAAATTTAATTCCTTCAGATCTTCAAGTCTAGCAGAACTTTTGATAGTGTGGCATATTTCATCCACATTTGGTGTTATACTTTGTAATGCAACCTTCTTCTTTAACTCTTCATCACTTTCTATTTCCTCATCATCTTCTTTTTCTAAAATAAGTTTCCTTCTAGGCCTTTTGTTTGCTTGAGTCAGCACTACATTAGGCTTAACAACATTTCTTTTTCCTGATGCAGGGGATTTCTTTTGTGTCTCGGTAGTTGAAGAGACTACCCTTGTTCTATGCCTAAGCACAGGTGTCAATGTAACTTTAGGTTTTTATATCTTTTTGGTTGTCAGCTCAACAAGTACTATCTTCTTGCTTTTCTTCTTTTCTACTTCTCCCTCTTCTTCTTCTTCTTCACTTTCACTATGATCACTTGCTTCATCTTCTCCTAGTCCTTGAGTTAATTCAAGTGGTGCATTTTCCTTTTTTTCTCCCATCAGTTTTTCCAGATTCTTCACAATTTTCTTCCTCTTTCTCTTTACAGTTGCAGACTTCAATCCCATAGTTATTTTGGATTTGGCTTCTTCATATGTTCAGAAATAAGTAGCCTTATTGTCAATTTCTTAAGCTAAAAGGGTTGTTATAGCAATTGTGGTCTCATCAATGTTTACCTCATAAGGTAATGGCATTAGCCATGAAACCCTCAGTAAAAATGCTTGTACATAGGTAAAATCTATGTCAACTAGAAAACATATATCTTGGCTAAACTTCTCAACTAAAGACACAAGGATCCTACTTCTCTTCCTCATTTTCTTTTTGAACTCAATGAAATAATTTTTCCATTACACCATTTAAACTTTTTCCTTTCTAACTTATGAACTCATTAATTTCAACTCTAACTGGTTTCTTCTTATCCCATATCACACCTCCAATAGTAGGGAAACACTTCTGAATATAAAAGAATAGATAGATAAGAAAAGAACCGAACTTACACATGGAATTATTTTCTTTCTAGATTGAGGTTAGGTTCTCGACAAGTTGAGTCAGCTAGAGCTCAGTGAGATCATAAGTGTGTCCCTTCTTAATAATTTTCCATGCCTGGTCCACTTCCATACATGGGACGCTATCCAACTGACTAGATTGGTAGAATTTTTGTGAAATAACCCTAACTGCAAAGTCAATCTCTAGATCGGTGAT
Source organism: Chamaecyparis obtusa (assembly GCA_027943335.1). Classification (NCBI taxonomy): domain Eukaryota; kingdom Viridiplantae; phylum Streptophyta; class Pinopsida; order Cupressales; family Cupressaceae; genus Chamaecyparis; species Chamaecyparis obtusa. Next base: position 6,001 of record BSBK01010791.1, on the reverse strand, counting down.
GGTGGAAATTAGAATTCCATGCTTGTTCCAAACTGCCTGCGTGTTCACCTAAATTTCTTCCTTACTTAAACATTTCATTTTTCTTTTTCCTAAAATTGTAGGGTATCTAGTTACCTGGTGAATCATTTCCTTTTTTATGTTAAATGGTCAATCTTCCAGCCATAATTGCATACCATGCACTTGACTTAATACAATTTTTATCCATTCTACTTTGAAATATTGCATAAAATCTAGGGCATGAACTAACCCTTTCTCGGCAATCGATTTGTTTTCCAGCTTCAACACACCATTGTCACACAATTTGTCATATGCCTTCTTGATCTCGTAATCTACAATTTCTCTAATTTTGTACATATAACAAGACCTAATATCATTCATTACCAACACATTCTCTAGAATCAAGGATAGAGCACTAGTAAGATCTCCTTTGATTGTGCTCTCTAGAATTTCCTTAAACTTTTGCAGCTTACAAACTTCTTTTCTTATAAATTGCGCATTGAAAACCTCCATCCCTTATTTCTTGATTGCAGCAAATGATTATGATGACATTTTTAACTTAAAAATTCTTGAAAAGAAATATTACTTGGTAGGGTACCTTTTCGTAAGTGTTTTGCAAATGATTTGTCGACAACATGCTGAAAAGATTTTAAATCACCCTTTGATAAACTTGTTACACACTCTCTGAATTGCTCAAAGAAATTTCAATTCTCAAGGTGAAATGAAATAAATTGCAATATATATGTATGTATATGTATCTTGGTATTTGCAGTTAGTTATATTCTCTCAAATTTTAGGGGTATTGATTCTCATATTTATGAAAATATTCACATTAATCCAAGGAAAATCTTTCGGCTATATTTTTTTAGGAAAAAGTGCAAAAGAATATCCTTTAAGGTAAGCACATATAATATTTAGTTAAAATCATACCAAGCGACAATAGATGAAACAAAGAGTCTTAAGGATTATTTTCCGCTAATAAACTAATGTTACCCTTTCATCTTCGACAAGCGTTACCAAGGAAACTCCTTATATATAGGTGAAGCAGTTTCATCCAACATAGCATCTCCTCAAGCAAATGGAAACACCAATAAAATTGAGATTCCCAAACAAGGAACCAGCCTTTGCAGGGAAAATCTCATCGAAAAGAATCAAGAAGATTCTAATGATTAACTACAATATTATAGTAAGAGCAGTATCCATAATCCTAAGTGAGGAGTTCTTAGGAAATATTAACAGGCATAGGGTCAACTAAGATATCCTAGCTATGTTTATAGCCTTAGCCCTATAGGTGGACCTTGATAATAAAGTTATTAGAAATCTCTATAGAAGAATCTTCAAGAAAAAGTATTTAGTGGATCTAAATAAACTACTAAACAACATATGCACTAATTTATCCATACCCAGACCTAAAGATTATAAAAGAAGAATCATCAACCATAGCTATGTTTTTATATTTCCTATTCTAGAAATGGAAGATTGGGATATATATCTGGCAAAAATCCCCTCCATAAGAAGGAAATTAGATTTTATTTTGTACTTCACCCATGTTCGACCTCCACCTAATAGGTACTGGATGAATGAGTTTTTCACAAAAGATGACATAAGGCTGAATTTGGTGAAGGAAGATAAAGAATCATCGATGTTGTCAGACTCCTCAAATAGATCCTAATTAAGTCATCTTAACATAAGGGGCATCAAAGGATCCTACTCAGTACACTACAAAAAAAAAATTATTTCTGGATGTAAATCCTTTGTATTCGTCTCTCTTTAAAAAAGATTGTCATATTTGATTCCTACCATTTTTTGATACTGTAAATATGATTTAGGCTGAGTTTCAATTGTTAAAGTAATCCCCACCAAATCAAGCCTCTACTTATGATTGAAACCATAAAATAGTAATTTCAAAGGCAAGATCAATAATAAAGAATGCTTTAAACATAATGTTGTCTTTATCTCCCAAACATTAATCATACATATCAAGACATATATAAAGAAGATAGATTTTACAATTCAAATATATGATAGCTATAGAAGATTAGCTAATAATCTGAAGCATGATCCCTTTATAATGGATCAAGGCTTATAGCAGAATCATCTAGTGATTGAGGCTTCAGAGAATAAAATAAAATTAGATTGCAGCAGGCCAGTGTAATCTCTTATCTAGGTTGACCCTATTCTTTAAAGCCAAAAGGCATCTACATTAGAGGTTTTCTATTATTAGGGAGGTAGTTGTAACTTATTTCATACTTAAATTAAGATCAAAGATGGACAAACCTAAAAGAAAAAGGGATGTAAAAAGGGAATCAAACTATGCCATTAAAGGAACTAAAAACAAAATTCTAAATTGTTTTGGAGTATAAAGGATTGATTCTCCCCAGCTACTCATACAAGATTTTACCTTTTCTACCTTTCCTATTCCCTGTATGAAAAACTATTATCTGCACTAAGTTGTTTTATGTTAAACAACACTCAGTGTTTTTTGATTTGTCTTCTCCTAGAAATTTATAAGCTAACTTTTGATATTTTTTAGAATAGAATATGAGGCATTATGTTCTTTACTTTATCAATGTATAAATATGTTTGACACTAGAGATAAGTGTTTTATAAAGGAGTGTTTATAGATCAATTTCTACACATTCAAATTAGATTCATTTTTTAAGTGAGTGAGGAATAGTCCCAGATAGCATAGGAATCTTGAGACTAATGTAGACATATGTGTGCGTGTGTGTGTGTGTGTCTATATATATATATATATATATATATATATATATATATATATAGTGAGAGAGAGAGAGAGAGATACATATATATAGCGATATGAATTGTATATTAGTATGAGTATATATCTCAGCTATTACTATGATACAGTATATATGTATATCTCTAATACTAATATCAGAATATATGCATATCTGAAAACTAATTTGGATAGGTGTAATTAAGAGGAAGATGAATCTATATAAGTCCTATCTAAAATATAAGCTAGCTAGAATCCCTCTTCCTCTGTGTAGCTTACACCAAGAGTTTAAAGAAGCTCAATCATTCATCATGATATGAGTTTCAAGGGATACACTATCAGGAAGAATATTTGAGAGTATATGCTAATGTAAAATAAACATATTTTAAAGATGAAATTAAATCTATATTGTTGATTGTGATTAAATGACAATAGAATTAAACTAAATAATTTATGCAAATGATAGGATTTACAAAATGAAGGAAAGATTGAATCTAGCCTAACAGGTCAGGCCTATTTATGGTGTAGCCACTCTATCTATATGAAAGAAAATAATCCTAAATAGGGGAAATAGAAACCTCTTTGGAAATTGTTGCTCTCTTGCTTAGTGTACCATTTAGTTAAGAAAAAGTAGCTAAAACAAGATTTCAAAGGGTTATTTAGCCTTTGCCAATAAAGAAAATAAGACAGAGTCAATGTTGGGCTTAAGGATTGGACTAAGAAAGGGTTATGCCTTGTCTGGCCCTTTAGATCTTCTCAAGACTATTAAGAGCCCAACATCGGGGTTGAGAGCTTGACTTTATCTCATGTTCAATAGAGTTACTAGAGGTAATTAAGACAAAGCTTTTAAAAATTTAAATCTCTTAAAGTATTCCTTATTGTTAACTTCTTAAACTAGCAATCAGTATAGAAAATCAAAAATTAAGAAATCACAGAGTATTAGCTATGATACAACTGAAAGCCCCGTGCCATAGAAAGGATAAATTGGTAGTATTAAATAATATTTATTATAAACACCACTTTAGTTACATTGTCCTACCCATCATAAAATCCATAGAAGTTGTCTTGTATATGCTGAAAGACTTATACAATTCTGATAATAAAGCTACTAATCTATTTCAATCTCACTATTTTCTATACATATAAAATTGATTTAAGACCAAAAAGAGACTGTAGTACCAGTAGGTTTGTTACTCTTTTTCTTCATCTACTCCCTTCCCAATCATTTTGCATTTGCATATGTTATCCCCTTTCCTCATGATCACAATGCTTTCATCTTCAAAAGAGGCTTTTTTTCGAATGTCGGGTGCACTTGATGACTTCAGGCGCCATTATATGTAGGTTCTCTTCTTTCACTTTATCCAATTCTATCGAGATAATGAATCCTTCCTTTCTCCAGAAGTCAAAGATCCACTTTGTTTCCATGTCTTCCTGCGTGAGATCTTTATATACAAATTCTAAATTTCTTTCCATCTCTTGCCACTGAAGTTCGAACCTATTCTCATCTTTGAATGTGATGATGGGAGTGCTTTGGATCTGGGGAATTCCCAGCAACATTGAGGTTTCCTTTTTCATAGTGATCTTAGGAAAGGGGATGGTAAGGTGGTTATGTATGACCCATATCATTTTATCGATTCCTCCAAAAAGATCCTCAACAAAGAGAATTTGGGCCACCTTCAAGATATCCTCTTTCTTTCTTCCTGCCAATACTGAAATTACAATAAATTGGTTGATGATGTTTCCATTAGTCCTATAGGTAAAATTGTTAACAAAGTGGTGGTTGCCAATGGCCCTTACTAAAGCTCTCCTTGTGGAGTTCGTGAGAGGGTTCAACACTTGGTTCCATCTCACCGATGTAATGCCACCTTTTAATTCCATTTCTTTGCTACCTGTAGATGTGAGTGTTATCAGTCTTGACTCCATAGTTGGATGATCTCAGCTCCCTACTAAATGGATCTAATTTATGAAACAGTTCTGCACTTCAAGCTGAGTAAAGGGAGATTTATAGAATCTGATTTGATTTCTATCCTATTAATGTCTTTACATCTACAAGGCATGAGAGATCATCATGGCCTCACCTTGCTTCATCTTCATCCTTCTTCTTTTCTTGTAGTTGAAGCTTCTAGATTACTCGCACTTGTCTTAATGATAATTATTTTATAAGTGTATCTTAACTCACCATGTAGAATTGATCACTATCTTAGAGTGTATGTCCTTTAAATTTTGTAGCCTTGCCATATGTAACCCTTAGTACCCATCCTGAATAGTTCAAGCCTTTATCTTATTGACTATCACAATTTGAGCTTTGGTAATTCCTAAACATAATATTTTCTAAGAGTACTGATTGTTTTCGAGGAACGTGGGAGGTCTCAAATCATTACCATATTTCCTGGGATCCAAGAGGGAAAAGTATCCTCATTAGTTGGTGTGAACTAAGATTTGATTATCGGAGCACAAAATTATCCTTATTAGTTGATGTAATCTGAATCCCAATAAAATTTAAAGTCTGCCTAAAGATTACTTCATGGAGAAACTATATTAACATGACTAATCTTGAATACTGATATCGATGAATGAGTAAGGTCAAGACACCAAAATGAGGGCCTTAGTACTAGCTGAGCATCTTGAGATATTCAGTCATGTATATAGTGGTGCATGAGAATACTAAAATCCAAGGCATGGATGCAAAAGATAGTCTATCAATTAACTCTTACTGACGACCTATAAATATAAGATTATAATTTTAAGAAAGGGGAAAATTGTAAACTATGCAAATTCTAGCTCTTTGAAATTTAGAACAGTGCAAGTAGTATAGATAATACCAAAGTCAGATGAAAAGTCCTCATTATGAATAAATAGGATACCAAGTTGCTCAAATAGATACCTATATACCTTTACCTATAAAATTAATTGATATAGGGTTTGAGCATTGCTTTATGTATTCAAATTAAGACTATCAAGATTTCAGTAAGTATCAACAAAATCCATAGAAAAGTTCCTAATCAATAGCTAAGATTTCTATCATAGTCTGGAGAAACAAAGGACTTTTGTTTATGTAGTCTTGTCTTCTACTTTTTACCAGTCTAAGCAGTACATACATACATACATACATACATACATACATACATACATATATATATATATATATATATATATATATATATATATATATATATATATATATATATATATATATATATATATATACTTATATATACATACATATATATACAAAGATACATATATATATACATATATATATAC